>OY992878.1:15921345-16373845 GCA_963921405.1 Cepaea hortensis
TTCTTTTGTCCAAATGGAAGGTAACATTTAGCGACATGTTATCCTTCGACACTGAATTAGTTAATATGTAATGTGTATTTTAATGACTGTGCGGTGTTTGAAAATATTGCCGGTCCAAGGTTTGTATCCACCTTCTGTAAAGTTCATGCAACATAACAGATAAATACAAAACTTGAATCGGCAATATTTTCAAACTATGCTCAGTTATTAAAAAATACACACTGTACTTACCGTGCTACTTCATCTTCTTTGAGTCCTTGCCGGTTGGTGTTGGCGATCACGTCTACCCACAGCCTTCTATCTCTTGTGCTGCCAATCTTTTATGATACCAACGTTCCTTAATACCATGATGTTAAACTGTCCAACTTTTCCATGTTTGTCTAACCAACCAACCCCCCCCCCCCCCCGCCTCTTTTCCCCTCCATCCTTCCCCTTGTGACGATATACTCCAGCTTTCCTCTTCTCTCTTGACATGCCCAAAGATTGTGAACCAGTGTTTCTCAACGTGGGGCCCACGCCCCACAGGGGGGCAATTCGATTGTTTAGGGGGGCAATTCGAAAATGGAAGAAATCGGCTGGATATAACAAAACGGCAGACTTGAGACTGAAGTTAACTAAATTGGAACCTGAAATAAAATCTCTTTGCAGCAAGCATCAAGCGCAAGGGTCTCACTAAAGTTAAATAATAAATAATTAAAATAGTATAGAAAAATCTTTCATTAAAATTATTTTGTACTTGAATTTCAGTTCTCCATTATATGTTTTAAAAATATACTTACTGTAAGAGAGCTCAATAATTTCCTAGTGATTTCTTCCTAAAACCTATCAATCAAGTTTCTTTAGTGAACATTTCAATTTTTGAATATTAAAAATAATGTATATATTGGGGGGGGGGCGGGGCGGAGCGGGGGGCGGAGCGGGGGCGGGGGGAGCGGGGGGCGGGGCGGGGCGGAGCGGGGGGGCATAAAAATTTTAGAAAGGCTTAGGTGGAGCATAGCACAAAAAAGGTTGGGAAACACTGATGTGAACTGTCTCCTTCTAATGTAAGTTAATCAGTTCTCTTTGTGAGTTAACTTCTTTCCAGATATCTTCATTTCTTCCTTGTTTTGTCATGTGTGTTCTCGTCATTTTTCTATAAACCCACATCTCTTCAGCTTCAACATAATTCCTCACTTGTCTGCTAAATGTCCATGATTAGCTTCTGTACATCAGGATTGGATCACTAAGGCTCTTAAGAACACTTCTCCTCACCTCGATTTAAAACAAAGATAAATTGCAGAGAGACGACATCACCGTGTAAAATGCTGCCTTTGCTTGTTACAATACCCAAATACTTCCGTGCATTGACTTATTTCAGACTGTTTACCTTCACTGTGATGTTGCATAAGTTCGCTACTTATGGTGGCTAAATCGTCGCTCCAACTTGATCAAACTCCACTACTTCACTCCACTAGCCTACGGGACACCCTTGGACACGGTGGAGTTCTTGTTTAGCTCCACAACCACAGAAACGTAAAACCATGCGAGCAGTGGTGGAGTCCGCTTCAGAACAGCCGACAGGTACTCGTTGGATATGTCTTGAGTTGGCCCCAGTAGACAGTTGCTATCTTTTTAGAGACAATAATTATGGTCTTGAGTTTGCTACAGTAGAAGCGGGTCTCTTTATGGAGACAATGGTTATGGTCTTGACTTCGCCACAATAGACAGTGGGTCTCTTTATAGAGACAATGGTTATGTCTTGAGTTCGCCACAGTATACAGTGAATCTCTTTATATAGACAATGGTTATGGTCTTGAGTTCGCCACGGCAGACAGTGGGTTTCTTTACAGAGACAATGGTTATAACCTGAGTTCGTAACAGTAGACAGCGGGTTTCTTTATAGAGCAATAATTACTGTTACCGACCAGTACGGTCACTGTCGTGTAAGAAAGCAAAGACAGACCAGCTAATTTACAGATGTCCAGAATATCATGATTCGTCTCTTTCTTCTTCTCTTCTTCCATTTTCTTCTGTGAAATGTTGGGGAGAGATATAAACATCTTGCATGCGCCTGTCTAAAACTATTTGTAAGATTTCATTTCTCTAAGGTTGTTCTTGATTCCATCACCCCATCTTTTACGCGTTCTTCCCCTGGCTCTATAGCCATTATATTTCTCTAATATGGCTCTCTGTGGTGGATGGTACCAGGCCATTATATTTCTCTAATATGGCTCTCTGTGGTGGATGGTACCAGGCCATTATATTTCTCTAATATGGCTCTTTGTGGTGGATGGTTCCAGGCCATTCTCGTGAGGTGGTCAAACCATTTCATCTGTTGTTCTTTAATGATGTGCAAGACTGGTTTAAGATCTAGTCGTCTCTAATTTCCAAATTCTGTCTCTCACGGTTACTCCATCAGCTCGTCTAATGCATCTCATCTCTTTTGCTCTCATTTGTTGCAGTCAACGTCCTTGTTTAACAGTTGCAGAATAATCAATAGTTCGTATGAGATTTGCTTCATTTCATATATTGACCATGCCGTAGTATTGTGTTATATCACTTCATTTCACACACTGTCATCCCGTAGTATTGTGTTATATCACTTCATTTCACATACTGTCCGTGTCGTAGTATTATGTTATATCACTTCATGTCACATATTGACCATATTGTAGTATGTTATATCACTTCATGTCACATATTGACCATATTGTAATATTGTGTTATATCACTTCATGTCACATATTGACCATATTGTAGTATTATGTTATATCACTTCATTTCACATATTGACCATATTGTAGTATTATGTTATATCACTTCATTTCACATATTGACCATATTGTAGTATTGTGTTATATCACTTCATGTCACATATTGACCATATTGTAGTATTGTATTATATCACTTCATGTCACATATTGACCATATTGTAGTATTGTGTTATATCACTTCATGTCACATACTGACCATATTGTAGTATTATGTTATATCACTTCATTTCACGTATTGACCATATTGTAGTATTGTGTTATATCACTTCATGTCACATATTGACCATATTGTAGTATTGTGTTATATCACTTCATTTCACATATTGACCATTGTGGCATAACGCAACCAACATTATTCATTTACCAACAAGTGCCGCAAAAAGAGAAAACAACATTAAAAGAAATTGACTTCACAACCACAAATGGAGACTAGGACTTAAAACTTAACATCGAAACTGGAACTGAACAAGTGACAAATGACGTGGATTCTTGGAAAGATTGCATCAGACAAAGCTCGGAACCCCATTTGTTGGGAGAGACATGTGACACCGCTTTCGCGCCAACGCCGGTATAAATTATGATGAGCAGCCCACTCTTGCAAAAACATGCCTGGCGAAAAGACGTCAGAAAGTGTGTGACCAAAAATTCAATGGGCAAGGCAGAAGTCTGGATCCGAGGTACGTTTGTTAGTCCCGTGATTAAACTAAGAACCCGATGTATCAAGTATCAAGTAATGTAAACCCGTGTTTGTGATGTCAATTGAAATGTATTATTATTAATTAAAACCTCTGAAATGTAAAAATGCTCGACTGTAGATTCTAACGACGCAAAGCCATTCCCGGGCAACATGACTCTCTAATATTCTCTTAGATAGAACTGCCATCTCTGATATTCTTAAAGATAATTATTAACTTTAAGAAGTGCATTCCACTACTACATTCTATTCTAAACAACTGTGAGAAGTGATGATTCTAAAGCAATCTTGTGCATTTCACCAGAAACACTGATAAAAGATGCTATCACTATCTACAGCTGAAATGACAGTTCGTGTACTAGAATAAGTGCCTTGTTCTAAAACAGACTTATCTATGCCTATTTACAATTTAGAAAGCTGAAAGAGAAATCAATCTTTCCTTTCTCCTTCATCTATTGAATTAATAGGGTTTGGCGGAATAAATATTTATATTTATGTCAAATTTAATTAGATAAGGGCACACATGAAATGCAACACATGAGAAAGTTGTGCTTCGCGGAACACCATCACGCGCAGTGAACTTAACTCATTACTCAACATAACTTAAAACTCAACACCACTCATCACCACACAACACAACACTCAACATCACAACAACAACAGGTAATGGGAGAGAGTTATTAGACACAAGAAGAAGAAGTAGTTAATTGGGAAAACACAGAGAATTATTTATACACATTGTAAACACCATTTAGTTGAAGAAATGTTCTAAATGTATGTCATTTATTTACATGCATCTTGACATATTCTCACTCTTGTCAATGTCTTACTGTACACGTTCACTGACCCCGGTCAAATGAGAACTTACATACAGCAGGAACAAGTTGATACAAGGCGTACACCGTGTGATAAACTCTGACCACCCCAACTTAACCCAACACTAGCTTAGAGAGAAAAGGAGGGGAGGGGAACTAGTTCCTACTTCAGGAATTTAGATTTCTTCCGACCTACTTCTTATTATTGTATTGGTAGGAATGTATATATTTATGCGAATATTCATCAGTGATCTTGGTGGCTACATACCAACAACCACCCAACACATCAGCAAATTAACCACCTAAATCAGACCTGAGGGAGGGAAGCCGAGAGAAAGAGATGAACCACAAGTGAGATGGAGGATGACTTGGCTATGAACAGAGCAGGGGGAGGCCTTCAGAGGAGCTATACGGGCAGACCTGAAGTGGATCCATCAGTCAATGGACCCTGGCTTACCTAATCCTCCAGTCACCAGGTTACTTTTCTCATTGGTAGACTACACACCCAATTTCAGGAAAACTGACATTTAATGGTTGAGACATCACCATCATACTTAATATGTACAACATCAAAATGTTTACTATGTTGTCACACTTGTTGACATCTCATATATTGATGCTTGTTATTGATTGTCTGGGACAATGGTCCAACGTGCAACTGTTCTATTACTTTGTGTAAATCACAATAGAGATGTATGTACTGACCAGAAGGCTCAGGCCAGTCAATAAATGATTAACATGAATTGACCTTCTGTTAATTTGTCAGTTCCAACCTATCTGTGTCAACAACTTCTTTGTACATCATGTTGTCAGAATCTGATGTGATTGTTTATGTGTTTGATTGTTTAAAGATAAATTAACTCATAATGACTTACTGAATGGGGAAATAAAAAAACTCTAGATCTATCAACTGCTCAACATCCATGTTTTCTTCATCTAAATCAGGCTGAGAAAATTCTCCAGACTTTCCTCAGATTTGATAAACAATAAGGGGGCTCCAGAGCTATCAGAATCATTGGAGAAGGGGCAGATTCCCAGTTAGTAAATTACCATTCTTACCAGGGCCATAATCTATATCTCCTAGACAATACTTAATAGAACGAGGCCTGCAGATAACTCAAGGTTCATATTCTGGGGTTATTGAAGATAGAAGAGGATGGGGCTCTACTTCTTTTGTTAGAGATGGGGCATGCACTACAGTGATCTCCCACTCCCTTCAAAAATATATGACAACCATATAGTAGTATTGTGTTATATCACTTCATTTCACATATTGACCATATTGTAGTATTGTGTTATATCACTTCATTTCACATATTGACCATATTGTAGTATTGTGTTATATCACTTCATGTCACATACTGACCATATTGTAGTATTATGTTATATCACTTCATTTCACATATTGACCATATTGTAGTATTATGTTATATCACTTCATGTCACATACTGACCATATTGTAGTATTATGTTATATCACTTCATGTCACACACTGACCATATTGTAGTATTATGTTATATCACTTCATGTCACATATTGACCATATTGTAGTATTGTAGTATTATGTTATATCACTTCATTTCACATATTGACCATATTGTAGTATTATGTTATATCACTTCATTTCACATATTGACCATATTGTGTTATTGTGTTATATCACTTCATGTCACATATTGACCATATTGTAGTATTGTGTTATATCACTTCATGTCACATACTGACCATATTGTAGTTTTGTGTTATATCACTTCATGTCACATACTGACCATATTGTAGTTTTGTGTTATATCACTTCATGTCACATATTGACCATATTGTAGTATTGTGTTATATCACTTCATGTCACATACTGACCATATTGTAGTATTGTGTTATATCACTTCATGTCACATACTGACCATATTGTAGTTTTGTGTTATATCACTTCATGTCACATACTGACCATATTGTAGTTTTGTGTTATATCACCTTATGTCACATATTGACCATATTGTAGTATTGTGTTATATCACTTCATTTCACATATTGACCATATATGGTAGTATTGTGTTATATCACTTCATGTCACATATTGACCATATTGTAGTATTGTGTTATATCACTTCATGTCACATACTGACCATATTGTAGTTTTGTGTTATATCACTTCAATTCACATATTGACCATATTGTAGTATTGTGTTATATCACTTCATTTCACATATTGACCATATTGTATTATTATGTTATATTACTTCATGTCACATATTGACCATATTGTAATATTTATGTTATATCACTTCATTTCACATACTCTCATGCAGTAGTATTATGTTATATCACTTCATTTCACATATTGACCATATTGTAGTATTATGTTATATTACTTCATTTCACATATTGACCATATTGTAGTATTGTGTTATATCACTTCATGTCACATATTGACCATATTGTAGTATTATGTTATATCACTTCATTTCACATACTGTCATGCCGTAGTATTATGTTATATCACTTCATTTCACATATTGACCATATTGTAGTATTATGAAGCCTGTTACAGTTTCCTTACCCTCCGTCTTTAAGAAGTTCGTTGTATGTCATTTACAAGAATCACAATCAACCCCAACATTTATTGTCTGTGATTTTGTCAGGTAATTTTACTTTCAGTTGTTTGCCATTAATTTCTGAACTGCCGACTCTCATACCATCGCGAAAATCAACGACAAGCGATCTGGTCCACAATTGGCTTTGCCTGACTTCGAAGCCCTTTACGTTGGGGTGGTGAAACTGCGTTCACTAACCCTCAGCCTTTAGTTCCCTGACAAATAAATATATTGTATTCGTTTCACTTCTTTATGCCCATCCTACGTCATTACGCACTTGGGGGGGGGGGGGGGGGGGAATTTCAGCTGTTATTGGAGATTCAACCCTGCCCATAGGTATAGTAAGCCAGTACTCTACCCTTTACACCACCTGAACTTGAGTCTTATGTCATCATTCTTACTGTGTGGTCTGTGGTCAGTGGTCAGGTCTCCATCATTCCGTTAACTGATTTAAGTGCCTTAAAACATCTGATGGCTGTGGAAATGTGGTTTCTGAGGAGAATGCAAAGAATACGACCATGAACAGACAGAAAAACCAATGACGAAGTCCTACAAGGAACAAAGATCGTAAACTGATTAGAGAAATTAGACGTAGACAGTTTAACATTTTTGGGGCATGTTGTGAGAAGAAATAAATTAGAGAACTTGGAGACAACTGGTAAGATCGAGGGGAAGAGAACAAGGGAAAGACAGAGAAGTAACTACCTGAATGGCTTGACCACGTGGCATGGTCGAGACAAGTTGATCCACGACTATGGTGATCGAGTGAAATGGCGAATCATAACCGCTTACCGGCATGGCACATGATGGATGAATGATGATGATTAATTGTCTTCAGCGGCTTCCCGTATCTGCCTTGGACTTAAATATCGCCAAATTATTGTCACTGTGTTATAACACATGTCTGCTACCATATTAACAACTTTTAAGCCATAACTGTGACACACCCTTACTGCCTTACTTGCCATTTCCCGTCAAGTACTTCTGTTTGGTCTAAATCTACGGTTTGTTTGGCACAGAATTTGTTAACACACGTTGGTGATTCTCTGGGGAGTCTCTGTGGTGAAGTGGTTACGCGAAGGTTGTCGGTTTGATTCCGGGCTACGACAATCTGTTCACGAGTGCAGTTGTCTCGGAGATTCCTGGAAGTCGTCGCTTGAGCTACGGAATTTATGCTTTGGGTCGTCTGCTGAAAGAGAACGAGCCATATGGGATCAAACCCGGTGCAATGTACTCAATCATCTGGCCATTTAAACACCTTTAAATGTTGGTGATTATAAGAGGACTGTGACGCAGATATGAAGAGAGCTGCTCAGGCAAGGATTTCTCGCTGAAATATTCATCTTCTTTCGCCCTCTAAACCGATTGGAGCATATATTCCCTCAACCAACTTACTAGAAACTCTCCTATCTTTAGCTATCCCACGTCACCCGTTAGCTCTGACACGTCATTCTTCTAAAATGTACAGCAAGTCAGTTTGTACCACTGCTGAAAGAATTCTGACTCTTTCATCTGGCGTTAAACAATTCACTAACGACGATATCTACAACAATTGGTGTAAGCTGGTAATCCCAAGGTGTCATGCCTGCATCTTCCGCGACTTCTTTGGGCGTAATTAATCAGGGCGATTATTGTGTCTGAAGCTGTGCTTGGGAGATCTAGCCGGTTGATGACCACACACGTGTCTGACACACAGAGAAGTTTCAGGACTGTCAGATTAAGCTGGATCTACTGGGCTGGTCAGTCTGAGTTTGATTTAGAGATATGTACACCAGACCAGGTGATTTAGGGGTATGTACAACCAAGGTTCACTTTGTCTCCCTCTCTCACTCTCTCTCTCTCTCTCTCTCTCTCTCTCTCTCTCTCTCGCTCTCTCTCTCTCTCTCTCTCTCTCTCTCTCTCTCTCTCTCTCTCAGTCTCTTTATCAAGTTCTTTCGTTCTTTTGTTCATAACGTGGCTGTCTGGTCAGACAGAAGAGGATCTGTTTGATGGAAGCCTGCCTGTTCATCACTTCGTTGTTTATAAGTGGACTTTCTTAATCTCTACTAATGATCCTGCTAAATATTTTATGTATAGGCGTGGACAATCATGCTTCTCCACAAATTGCAATCTGCGACAACATGGATCAATTCATGTGTTAAGAATTGCGACAATTGCAATGCCAAGTCATGTGTTAAGAATTGCGACAATTACAATGCCAAGTCATGTGTTAAGAATTGCGACAATTACAATGCCAAGTCATGTGTTAAGAATTGCTACAATTACAATGCCAAGTCATGTGTTAAGAATTGCGACAATTACAATGCCAAGTCATGTGTTAAGAATTGCGACAATTGCAATGCCAATTCATGTGTTAAGAATTGCGACAATTACAATGCCAAGTCATGTGTTAAGAATTGCGACAATTACAACACTCAGTGAACGCAAATTTACATTACAATACTTGTTCATTTGATTGTGCACCATGGTTGGTCCAAACCTTTTTTTTTTTTATCTGGCACAGAATCAGTTAAAATTGCGAAAGATACAGCGAAACGAAATAAATAACATTTTTACCCCTAGTTTGGCAGTATATCGTCCTTCTGTCCAAATGAGAGGTCACATTTAGCGATATATTATCGTTCTGCACATCATTACTTAATAAAGCACTCCAGGCACACACCAGTAATGCAGCCATAAAAACACTCATTATGACGGTAATTTCAGTCATCGAATTGCCTTGTACTTTTATTCTGTTCGTTAGCTGATGGATGGCCTTAGTCAGTCTCCATAATGAGATGATCCTCAGTGTACCCTCGTGAAACTCGAGATCATAACCAACAACTATCTGTTGCCCGCTCTCAACCTCCACCCACCACCTGCTCGCATGGTTTCACGTTGACCTGATGGATGGCACAACGGGTACTTCATCTTGTGGGCAATATATTACATGTCGTTTGTGGACGTTGCAATTAACCTACTGGTTAATTGTCTATGCAACTTTGCGTTCAGTAGTTTGCCATTGCTTTCCCAGTGAGAAGTCAGCGTTAAAGTCCAAGTGAACAGTGTGTAGAACGAACGCACTAGCCAGCCGACAGCGCACCGTAAGTTTAAGTGCTAGCTCGGCAAATCACTCGTCCAGGCTGATATGTGTTAATAACATGGACAGGTAATGAACTTACACACTCTTGCGGTTACAGATAACGTGTGTGTGTGTGTGTGTGTGTGTGTGTGTGCGCGCGCGCGCGCGCGCGCCTGATTGCGTCATGCTTTCTCAGAGTCATACATGGAGTAGTTCAGTCCTGCTCAGTACAGATTATGATCACTGTACTCCGGACTCGTTCGGTCTCTTCCGTGTGTTGCCGGGGCCCATAAGGGAAGCAAAGAACAGCAACACTGTAGCCTACCATGCATGTCGTAAGAGGCGACTAAGGAGGCTTGATGGTTCCGTCGCCCTGCTACTGAGTGAGTGCGTGGCGCGACACTGTGAGCTGTGGGTTTCGTGTGAAGTGCTTTTGAATCTGCCCAAGTTTTTTTGTGTGGAACGTGACTGCATGTTCGGAGCGATGGCAGGTGGCTATGTCTCAGAGTTGACCGGTTTTTGCCTTATACAGAAATGCGTGGCTGCTGGGCTTCTGGTTGACTGCCACTGCCATCGACGATAATCTGTATTTCGTGGACTGTGTGGGTGAACATCTAGGAAACATCCAGATGGGAAAATGACTGCCGATTCCATCAGAGATGAATTGGGTGTTTCGTGGGGGACTGGTGTGTTGACATTCTGGTGGCGGCATTATGCACAGTGTATCTGTGCGGGCTGTTGTTTGTCGAGACTCCTGTCTTTTCCACTGTTCACATTGGACAGTGGGGAGCTTTTTGTGTGATATTCACTGGCACAGGAACGGAGCTGTGAAGTTGGAACTGCGACTAACTAACTAACTAACTAACTAAAGCGATCAGAGTGCAAGGACTATCTATGCCCGTCCGATGTACCCTATGTACTGTGACGATGTACCCTATGTACTGTGACGATGTACACTATGAACTGTGACGATGTACTCTATGTACTGTGACGATGTACTCTATGTACTGTGTCGATGTACTCTATGTACTGTGACGATGTACTCTATGTACTGTGACGATGTGCTCTATGTACTGTGACGATGTACTATATGTACTGTGACGATGTACTCTATGTACTGTGACGATGTCACAGATTCTGTGACGATGTACTCTAACAATTTACTCCAACGAAATACTCTAATAATATACTCTAACGATGTACTCTGACAATGTACTCTATGTACTCTGACAATTTACTCTATGTACTGTGACGATGTACTCTAACGATGGACTCTGACGAAGGACTCTAATGATGTACTCTAACCATGTACTCTGACGATGTACTCTAACGAAATACTCTAACAGTGTACTCCGACGATGTACTCTGACGATGTACTCTGACGATTACTCAAATGGTGTACTGTGACGATGTACTGTGGCTATGTACTCTAACTATGTACTCTGACAAGTCTCCTCTCACACTTACTGTTCTTTTCTTACCAAACCGATCTTCACCCCGCATACCTGCATACCAACTATTGGTGCCAATTCATACAGTTGAAAGTCTTCATTTGTGTTCACTCCTAAGAGTATAAGACACACATAATAATGTTCATGAACAGTTTATTTGACTTCAATTATTACAGAAATACCAATACAATGAGGACAATGGAAAGACATGCGGGAATGAACAAAGCATTCGACTCAATACATTACACACCCACACGCTACATCCGGGCAGTAAATGTAGGAGTGTTCACGGAGTCGTGGCACTGCGTAGCGACTGCTGACCTTGACCCCTTGTTGCAAACTGTACATCATAAAACATCTTCGATATCTATCTATGTATGTATGTATGTATGACATCATAAAACATCTTCGATATATATCTATGTATGTATGTATGTATGTATGTATGACATCATAAAACATCTTCGATATATATCTATGTATGTATGTATGTATGACATCATAAAACATCTTCGATATATATCTATGTATGTATGTATGTATGTATGTATGACATCATAAAACATCTTCGATATATATCTATGTATGTATGTATGTATGACATCATAAAACATCTTCGATATATATCTATGTATGTATGTATGTATGTATGTATGACATCATAAAACATCTTCGATATATATCTATGTATGTATGTATGTATGTATGACATCATAAAACATCTTCGATATATATCTATGTATGTATGTATGTATGACATCATAAAACATCTTCGATATATATCTATGTATGTATGTATGTATGTATGACATCATAAAACATCTTCGATATATATCTATGTATGTATGTATGTATGTATGTATGACATCATAAAACATCTTCGATATATATCTATGTATGTATGTATGTATGACATCATAAAACATCTTCGATATATATCTATGTATGTATGTATGTATGTATGACATCATAAAACATCTTCGATATATATCTATGTATGTATGTATGTATGTATGTATGACATCATAAAACATCTTCGATATATATCTATGTATGTATGTATGTATGACATCATAAAACATCTTCGATATATATCTATGTATGTATGTATGTATGTATGACATCATAAAACATCTTCGATATATATCTATGTATGTATGTATGTATGTATGTATGACATCATAAAACATCTTCGATATATATCTATGTATGTATGTATGTATGACATCATAAAACATCTTCGATATATATCTATGTATGTATGTATGTATGTATGTATGACATCATAAAACATCTTCGATATATATCTATGTATGTATGTATGTATGTATGACATCATAAAACATCTTCGATATATATCTATGTATGTATGTATGTATGACATCATAAAACATCTTCGATATATATCTATGTATGTATGTATGTATGTATGACATCATAAAACATCTTCGATATATATCTATGTATGTATGTATGTATGTATGTATGACATCATAAAACATCTTCGATATATATCTATGTATGTATGTATGTATGACATCATAAAACATCTTCGATATATATCTATGTATGTATGTATGTATGTATGACATCATAAAACATCTTCGATATATATCTATGTATGTATGTATGTATGTATGTATGACATCATAAAACATCTTCGATATATATCTATGTATGTATGTATGTATGACATCATAAAACATCTTCGATATATATCTATGTATGTATGTATGTATGTATGTATGACATCATAAAACATCTTCGATATATATCTATGTATGTATGTATGTATGTATGACATCATAAAACATCTTCGATATATATCTATGTATGTATGTATGTATGACATCATAAAACATCTTCGATATATATCTATGTATGTATGTATGTATGTATGACATCATAAAACATCTTCGATATATATCTATGTATGTATGTATGTATGACATCATAAAACATCTTCGATATATATCTATGTATGTATGTATGTATGACATCATAAAACATCTTCGATATATATCTATGTATGTATGTATGTATGACATCATAAAACATCTTCGATATATATCTATGTATGTATGTATGTATGACATCATAAAACATCTTCGATATATATCTATGTATGTATGTATGTATGACATCATAAAACATCTTCGATATATATCTATGTATGTATGTATGTATGACATCATAAAACATCTTCGATATATATCTATGTATGTATGTATGTATGTATGTATGACATCATAAAACATCTTCGATATATATCTATGTATGTATGTATGTATGTATGACATCATAAAACATCCTCGATGTATATCTAAGAATCTATGTATGACATAAAATATCCTCGATGTATATGTACCTATGTAAGACATCATAAACCATCCTCGTTGTATATCTAGCTATGTATATATGACATCATAAAACATCCTCGATATATCTAGCTATGTTTGTTTTTGTTTTGTTTGCTGTTGTTTTTTTTTCGCATATCCTTTACAGGACATCGCCGTCAACACCAGCATTTTACTGCTGTCGTTGATTTCTTGAAAAGATTACGCTCAATAGTTTGCCATCGCTTTCTGAGCGGCCGGCTCACTTATCCCGTAAGTTACCAACTTGGCGAGAACCGCTACCAATTCTCTCGCGCTGTGAGACCCTACGCGGATAAACAGGATTACGGAGAAAGTCGTTTAACCGCTCGGTCAAGGAGACGGCAGCTATATTTATATGACACCATAAAACACCCTCTACATATATCTAGCTATGTATGTCATGACATCATAAACCATCTTCGCTGTATATCTATCTATGTATTTATGACATCTTAAAACATCCTCGCTGTATATTCAACTATGTATGTATGACATCACAAAACATCCTCGATATATATAACTATGTTGTATGACATCAGAAACGTTTCTCGATATATATCTATGTATTTATGACATCATAAAACATCCCCGCTGTATATCTAGCTATGTATATATGACATCATAAAACATCATCCCTTTATATCTAGCTATGTATGTATATAAGTAGTATACAATGTGGGATTCGGTTATGATTTGCCGGAGCCTCCGGCAATTGACCTTGACCTCGGTTGATTTTCACTCCTCCTCGGTCATATAGTTGTGTGGGGTAAGGGGTGGTATCTAGGTCATATCTAAGGGCGATAATTCTAAGATTTTATGTTTCTAAGGGCAGATAACTATTGAGTGGGTGTATAAAAATTTTAATTAATTATTAAAAAAATAAAATAAAATAAATAAAAAATAAAACTAAATAACGACGGGGTGCGGGGTGGTGGCGAGGGGGTGGGCGCGTGGGGTGAGACTAGGCTGTTCAGGTTTAAACACTATCATCACAGGGTTACAAATGAAAACCTTAAAAAGTAAAAATGGTCGATATTATTGATTTTAGCGGGTATAGCTTAGTGAAATTCATTGGTGAGGGATGGGTAGCGGCTATTAGTGCTTTGTAGAGTGTCGTAGTTGCTTATACACCATCATCACACAGATTACAAATGAAAACCTTAAAAAGTAAAAATGGCCGATAATATTGATTGCAGCGGATATAGCTTAGTGAAATTTGTTGGTAAGGGGTGGGTAGTGGTTATTAGTGGTCTGTAGAGGGTCACCGTGGCTTTTTTACTATCATAACACGTGTTACAAATGAAACCCTGAAAGCTAAAGATCGCTGATTGTAATGGATATAGTGGAGTATCATTCGGCGGTAAGAGGTGGGTACCAGGCATTAGTGGTCAAGCAGTGGTCAAGTGGTGGTCAAGTGGTGGTCAAGTAAGGACAATTTTAGGGAAAAGTGATTGTAATGATATGGTGATGCTTAAAGGGTGGTAAATTAGTGGTCAAGTAGTGGTCAAGTAGTGGTCAAGTGTTGGTTAAGTGACGAAAACTTTAGGCAAATTTTAGGGAACAGTGACTGTAATTATATGGTGATGCTCAAAGGGTGGTAAATTAGTGGTAAATTAGTGGTCAAGCAGTGGTCAAGTAAGGAAAATTTAAGGGAAAAGTGGTTATAATGATATGGTGATGATTAAAGGGTGGTAAATTAGTGGTCAAGTAGTGGTCAAGTAGTGGTCAAGTACCGGTCAAGTAGTGGTTAAGTGGTCGAGTGAACACTTAAAAGGTAGAGAAAAGTACGTATATTGAAACGGTGATGGTAAAATGGTCGACAACGTGTTCAAGCAGTGGTCAAGTAGTGCTCAACCAGTGGTCAACCGCTCAAGTGAGAAAATTGTAGAGTATGGTACGTGTAGTGAAACAGAGATGAATAAATTAAGTAGTGACGTTGTCAAGTAGTGATCAAGTAGCGGGCAAGTACTGGTCAAATGGGCGAGTGACCACTTAAATTGTAAGGGAAAGTACGTGTAGTGAACCTGTGTTGGTTAAAGTGATCGATGACGTGCTCAAGTAGTGGCCAAGTAGTGGTAAATGGTCGAATGACTACTTAAATTGTCGGTGAAAGTAGGTATGATGACATGGTGATGATCAAGAGTTGGTCAAGTGGTGCTCAAATAGTGGTCAAGTAGTGGTCAAGTAGTCGAATGACCACTTAAATTATAGGGTATGGTATGTGTAGTGAAACGGTGATGGTAAAATAAGTAAGGACATAGTCAAATAGTGGTCAAGTACTGGTGAAGTAGTGATCAAGTGGTCGAAGGATCACTTAAATTGTAGGGTATGGTATGTGTAGTGACATGATGATGGTTAAAGTGATCGATGAAATGATCAAGACGTTATGCCAACTGCTAAGTTCAGAAAGTAATGGCCTTACTAGCGGCAATTTCCCTGACAGAATCGCCTCGAGCACTGATTTTGTATTGATCAATAGCACCTAGTGGTACAGTCAACACACATGGACAGTTGTTACATCTGGTCAAAGATGGCGTCGCACCCTATCACACATGGGTAATTGCTACAACCAAACTACGTCTCATTCACTAAAACTGGTCAAATATGGTGTCACATCCGGTCACAGGGGTAATGGGACATCTGAGACACGTGGTTAAGAGGGAAACTATAGAAAAAAGGGTGTCCTATCGGTTGTCGAGTCAGGGAACCTAACGTATGATGATCACTGTGTATAGGAGTGAATGCACTGCATCATCAACACTGCATCATCACCACTGCATCCGAAGGGTAAAATGGTCACCCCCTTCTCTCTCTCTTTTCTATAACCGTGTAGTCCTAGTGTTATCCGGTTACACCAAAGGACACCCGAGCATCAACACAACAAACTGCCCCGATTCAACCTTAGGCAATGCACGTAACATGACAGGTCACATGTCCGCCGTCATAATCAGCGACGTTAGCACGTATCAAATTAGATAGCCACACTTTCATTTCCTTTCTATGTGTCCATAGTGTCTTTACATCTTTCTCCAGAAAACCATTTCCAAGACCAATATATGTTATTTGTCAGTGTACCTGCTCAGTGCCACACTTCACAACCAGACAAAAATACACGTTCTATGTACCACTTCAACCGTCAAATAAGAAAATATGTTAGACAAAATATTAAAATTATTGGTCAAATACAGAAATATATCACCCAAACTTATAAAAAGTAGGAACATATGTTAACCAAATGGAAAATATCTTAGCCAAATAGGAAAATTTGTTAGCCAAATAGAAAAAATATTGACCACGTAACGATATATCTTGTCCACTTATGAAAAGTAGAGAAATTTGTTAGTCAAATGAGAAAAAAGATTGACCAAGTAACGAAATACCCAAACCAAACTTATGAAAAGTACGAAACTTTGTTAAGCAAGTATGAAAATGTATCGACCAAATAGAGAAATATATCACCCAAACTTATAAAAAGTAGGAACATATGTTAACCAAAGGGAAAATACCTTGGCCAAATAGGAAAATTTGTTAGCCAAAGGAGAAAAAAGATTGACCAAGTAACGAAATTCCCCAACCAAACTCATGAAAAGTACGAAACTTTGTTAAGCAAGTATGAAAAGGTATCGTCCAAACAGAGAAATATATCACCTAAACTTATAAAAAGTAGGAACATATGTTAACCAAATGGAAAATATCTTGGGCAAATAGGGAAATTTGTTAGCCAAATGGGGAAAATATTGTCCAAGTAACGAAATTCCCCAACCAAACTCATGAAAAGTACGAAACTTTGTTAAGCAAGTATGAAAAGGTATCGTCCAAACAGAGAAATATATCACCTAAACTTATAAAAAGTAGGAACATATGTTAACCAAATGGAAAATATCTTGGGCAAATAGGGAAATTTGTTAGCCAAATGGGGAAAATATTGTCCAAGTAACGAAATATCCCCCAACAAACTTAGGAAAAGTAGGAAACTTTGTTAAGCAAGTATGAAAAGGTATCGACCAAGTAGAGAAATATATCACCCAAACTTATAAAAAGTAGGAACATATGTTAACCAAATGGAAAATATCTTAGCCAAATAGGAAAATTTGTTAGCCAAATAGAAAAAATATTGACCACGTAACGATATATCTTGTCCACACTTATGAAAAGTAGGGAAATTTGTTAGTCAAATGAGAAAAAAGATTGACCAAGTAACGAAATACCCAAACCAAACTTATGAAAAGTACGAAACTTTGTTAAGCAAGTATGAAAATGTATCGACCAAACAGAGAAATATATAACCCAAACTTATAAAAAGTAGGAACATATGTTAACCAAAGGGAAAATACCTTGGCCAAATAGGAAAATTTGTTAGCCAAAGGAGAAAAAAGATTGACCAAGTAACGAAATTCCCCAACCAAACTCATGAAAAGTACGAAACTTTGTTAAGCAAGTATGAAAAGGTATCGTCCAAACAGAGAAATATATCACCTAAACTTATAAAAAGTAGGAACATATGTTAACCAAATGGAAAATATCTTGGGCAAATAGGGAAATTTGTTAGCCAAATGGGGAAAATATTGTCCAAGTAACGAAATTCCCCAACCAAACTCATGAAAAGTACGAAACTTTGTTAAGCAAGTATGAAAAGGTATCGTCCAAACAGAGAAATATATCACCTAAACTTATAAAAAGTAGGAACATATGTTAACCAAATGGAAAATATCTTGGCCAAATAGGAAATATTGTTAGCCAAATAGAAAAAATATTGACCACGTAACGATATATCTTGTCCACACTTATGAAAAGTAGGAACATTTGTTAGCCAAATGGGGAAAATATTGTCCAAGTAACGAAATTTCCCGCAACAAACTTAGGAAAAGTACGAAACTTTGTTAAACAAGTATGAAAAGGTATCGACCAAGTATAGAAATATATCACCCAAATTTATAAAAAGTAGGAACATATGTTAACCACAGAGAAATTACCTTGGCCAAATATGAAAATTTGTTAGCCAAATGGGGAAAATATTGTCCAAGTGACGAAATACCCCCCAACAAACTTAGGAAAAGTACGAAACTTTGTTAAGCAAGTATGAAAAGGTATCGACCAAACAGAGAAATATAGCACCTAAACTTATAAAAAGTAAGAACATATGTTAACCAAATGGAAAATATCTTGGCCAAATAGGAAAATTTGTTAGCCAAATGGGGAAAATATTGTCCAAGTAACGAAATATCCCCCAACAAACTTAGGAAAAGTAGGAAACTTTGTTAAGCAAGTATGAAAAGGTATCGACCAAGCAGAGAAATATATCACCTAAACTTATAAAAAGTAAGAACATATGTTAACCAAACGGAACTTATCTTGGCCAAATAGGAAAATTTGTTAGCCAAATGGGGAAAATATTGTCCAAGTAACGAAATATCCCCCAACAAACTTAGGAAAAGTACGAAACTTTGTTAAGCAAGCATGAAAAGGTATCGACCAAACAGAGAAATATATCACCCAAACTTATAAAAAGTAGGAACATATGTTAACCAAATGGAAAATATCTTGGCCAAATAGGAAATATTGTTCGCCAAATAGAAAAAATATTGACCACGTAACGATATATCTTGTCCACACTTATGAAAAGTAGGAAATTTGTTAGTCAAATGAGGAAAATATTGACCACGTAACGAAATACCCCCCAAAAAACTTAGGAAAAGTACGAAACTTTGTTAAGCAAGTATGAAAAGGTATCGGCCAAACAGAGAAATATATCACCCAAACTTATAAAAAGTAGGAACATATGTTAACCAAATGGAAAATATCTTGGCCAAATAGGAAAATTTGTTAGCCAAATGGGGAAAATATTGTCCAAGTAACGAAATATCCCCCAACAAACTTAGGAAAAGTACGAAACTTTGTTAAGCAAGTATGAAAAGGTATCGACCAAACAGAGAAATATATCACCCAAACTTATAAAAAGTAGGAACATATGTTAACCAAATGGAAAATATCTTGGCCAAATAGGAAATATTGTTAGCCAAATAGAAAAAATATTGACCACGTAACGATATATCTTGTCCACACTTATGAAAAGTAGGAACATTTGTTAGCCAAATGGGGAAACTATTGTCCAAGTAACGAAATTTCCCCCAACAAACTTAGGAAAAGTACGAAACTTTGTTAAACAATTATGAAAAGGTATCGACCAAGTAGAGAAATATATCACCCAAACTTATAAAAAGTAGGAACATATGTTAACCACAGAGAAATTACCTTGGCCAAATAGGAAAATTTGTTAGCCAAATGGGGAAAATATTGTCCAAGTGACGAAATACCCCCCAACAAACTTAGGAAAAGTACGAAACTTTGTTAAGCAAGTATGAAAAGGTATCGGCCAAACAGAGAAATATAACACCCAAACTTATGAAAAGTAGGAAACTTTGTTAGCCAAAGTTAAAAAACCTAGGTCAAGTAAGAAAATTATGATAGCCAAATGTGAAAAGTGTCGGCCAAATACAGAAATTGCTCAACCAAACTTATAAAACGGAGGAAAATTGTTATTCAAACGGGAAAGCTATTAAACAACTAGGAAAATGTAATAGTCAAAGAAGAATAATATTGAACAAGTAATGAAATATATCATTCAAACTTATGAAAAGTAGGAAGCCTTGATAACCAAATGTGAAAAATATCACTCAAAGAGAGAAATAGCTCGCCCCAACGTATAAAAAGTAGGAAAATTGTCGACCAAAGGAGGAAAAGTTAGACCAAATACAGAAATATCTCGACCAAACTTATAAAAATCTAGGAAAAAATAGTACCCAACACAACTAAAAGGCTGACTAAAGTTATAAATCCAAACTTATAAAAATAACCAAATAGGAAAACATATTGACCAAGTACAGACATATATCAATTAAACTTATAAACTTGTCGTCCAAAGTGATAAAAAACAAAGAAAGGCTGTCAGCCAGTCTAAGAAATAGGTATGGAAAAGTAAGTCGACCAAGACTACAGAAGTTATATTTTTATTTCCTTTTTTTCCCCCCTTTTTTTTCTGAGCTTGGTCGACTTACTTTTCCATACCTATTTCTTAGACTGGCTGACAGCCTTTCTTTGTTTTTTATCACTTTGGACGACAAGTTTATAAGTTTAATTGATATATGTCTGTACTTGGTCAATATGTTTTCCTATTTGGTTATTTTTATAAGTTTGGATTTATAACTTTAGTCAGCCTTTTAGTTGTGTTGGGTACTATTTTTTCCTAGATTTTTATAAGTTTGGTCGAGATATTTCTGTATTTGGTCTAACTTTTCCTCCTTTGGTCGACAATTTTCCTACTTTTTATACGTTGGGGCGAGCTATTTCTCTCTTTGAGTGATATTTTTCACATTTGGTTATCAAGGCTTCCTACTTTTCATAAGTTTGAATGATATATTTCATTACTTGTTCAATATTATTCTTCTTTGACTATTACATTTTCCTAGTTGTTCAATAGCTTTCCCGTTTGAATAACAATTTTCCTCCGTTTTATAAGTTTGGTTGAGCAATTTCTGTATTTGGCCGACACTTTTCACATTTGGCTATCATAATTTTCTTACTTGACCTAGGTTTTTTAACTTTGGCTAACAAAGTTTCCTACTTTTCATAAGTTTGGGTGTTATATTTCTCTGTTTGGCCGATACCTTTTCATACTTGCTTAACAAAGTTTCGTACTTTTCCTAAGTTTGTTGGGGGGTATTTCGTCACTTGGACAATATTTTCCCCATTTGGCTAACAAATTTTCCTATTTGGCCAAGGTAATTTCTCTGTGGTTAACATATGTTCCTACTTTTTATAAGTTTGGGTGATATATTTCTCTACTTGGTCGATACCTTTTCATAATTGTTTAACAAAGTTTCGTACTTTTCCTAAGTTTGTTGGGGGAAATTTCGTTACTTGGACAATAGTTTCCCCATTTGGCTAACAAATGTTCCTACTTTTCATAAGTGTGGACAAGATATATCGTTACGTGGTCAATATTTTTTCTATTTGGCTAACAATATTTCCTATTTGGCCAAGATATTTTCCATTTGGTTAACATATGTTCCTACTTTTTATAAGTTTGGGTGATATATTTCTCTGTTTGGTCGATACCTTTTCATACTTGCTTAACAAAGTTTCGTACTTTTCCTAAGTTTGTTGGGGGATATTTCGTTACTTGGACAATATTTTCCCCATTTGGCTAACAAATTTTCCTATTTGGCCAAGATATTTTCCATTTGGTTAACATATGTTCCTACTTTTTATAAGTTTGGGTGATATATTTCTCTGTTTGGCCGATACCTTTTCATACTTGCTTAACAAAGTTTCGTACTTTTCCTAAGTTTTTTGGGGGGTATTTCGTTACGTGGTCAATATTTTCCTCATTTGACTAACAAATTTCCTACTTTTCATAAGTGTGGACAAGATATATCGTTACGTGGTCAATATTTTTTCTATTTGGCGAACAATATTTCCTATTTGGCCAAGATATTTTCCATTTGGTTAACATATGTTCCTACTTTTTATAAGTTTGGGTGATATATTTCTCTGTTTGGTCGATACCTTTTCATGCTTGCTTAACAAAGTTTCGTACTTTTCCTAAGTTTGTTGGGGGATATTTCGTTACTTGGACAATATTTTCCCCATTTGGCTAACAAATTTTCCTATTTGGCCAAGATAAGTTCCGTTTGGTTAACATATGTTCTTACTTTTTATAAGTTTAGGTGATATATTTCTCTGCTTGGTCGATACCTTTTCATACTTGCTTAACAAAGTTTCCTACTTTTCCTAAGTTTGTTGGGGGATATTTCGTTACTTGGACAATATTTTCCCCATTTGGCTAACAAATTTTCCTATTTGGCCAAGATATTTTCCATTTGGTTAACATATGTTCTTACTTTTTATAAGTTTAGGTGCTATATTTCTCTGTTTGGTCGATACCTTTTCATACTTGCTTAACAAAGTTTCGTACTTTTCCTAAGTTTGTTGGGGGGTATTTCGTCACTTGGACAATATTTTCCCCATTTGGCTAACAAATTTTCATATTTGGCCAAGGTAATTTCTCTGTGGTTAACATATGTTCCTACTTTTTATAAATTTGGGTGATATATTTCTCTACTTGGTCGATACCTTTTCATACTTGTTTAACAAAGTTTCGTACTTTTCCTAAGTTTGTTGCGGGAAATTTCGTTACTTGGACAATATTTTCCCCATTTGGCTAACAAATGTTCCTACTTTTCATAAGTGTGGACAAGATATATCGTTACGTGGTCAATATTTTTTCTATTTGGCTAACAATATTTCCTATTTGGCCAAGATATTTTCCATTTGGTTAACATATGTTCCTACTTTTTATAAGTTTAGGTGATATATTTCTCTGTTTGGACGATACCTTTTCATACTTGCTTAACAAAGTTTCGTACTTTTCATGAGTTTGGTTGGGGAATTTCGTTACTTGGACAATATTTTCCCCATTTGGCTAACAAATTTCCCTATTTGCCCAAGATATTTTCCATTTGGTTAACATATGTTCCTACTTTTTATAAGTTTAGGTGATATATTTCTCTGTTTGGACGATACCTTTTCATACTTGCTTAACAAAGTTTCGTACTTTTCATGAGTTTGGTTGGGGAATTTCGTTACTTGGTCAATCTTTTTTCTCCTTTGGCTAACAAATTTTCCTATTTGGCCAAGGTATTTTCCCTTTGGTTAACATATGTTCCTACTTTTTATAAGTTTGGGTTATATATTTCTCTGTTTGGTCGATACATTTTCATACTTGCTTAACAAAGTTTCGTACTTTTCATAAGTTTGGTTTGGGTATTTCGTTACTTGGTCAATCTTTTTTCTCATTTGACTAACAAATTTCCCTACTTTTCATAAGTGTGGACAAGATATATCGTTACGTGGTCAATATTTTTTCTATTTGGCTAACAAATTTTCCTATTTGGCTAAGATATTTTCCATTTGGTTAACATATGTTCCTACTTTTTATAAGTTTGGGTGATATATTTCTCTACTTGGTCGATACCTTTTCATACTTGCTTAACAAAGTTTCCTACTTTTCCTAAGTTTGTTGGGGGATATTTCGTTACTTGGACAATATTTTCCCCATTTGGCTAACAAATTTCCCTATTTGCCCAAGATATTTTCCATTTGGTTAACATATGTTCCTACTTTTTATAAGTTTAGGTGATATATTTCTCTGTTTGGACGATACCTTTTCATACTTGCTTAACAAAGTTTCGTACTTTTCATGAGTTTGGTTGGGGAATTTCGTTACTTGGACAATATTTTCCCCATTTGGCTAACAAATTTCCCTATTTGCCCAAGATATTTTCCATTTGGTTAACATATGTTCCTACTTTTTATAAGTTTAGGTGATATATTTCTCTGTTTGGACGATACCTTTTCATACTTGCTTAACAAAGTTTCGTACTTTTCATGAGTTTGGTTGGGGAATTTCGTTACTTGGTCAATCTTTTTTCTCCTTTGGCTAACAAATTTTCCTATTTGGCCAAGGTATTTTCCCTTTGGTTAACATATGTTCCTACTTTTTATAAGTTTGGGTGATATATTTCTCTGTTTGGTCGATACATTTTCATACTTGCTTAACAAAGTTTCGTACTTTTCATAAGTTTGGTTTGGGTATTTCGTTACTTGGTCAATCTTTTTTCTCATTTGACTAACAAATTTCCCTACTTTTCATAAGTGGACAAGATATATCGTTACGTGGTCAATATTTTTTCTATTTGGCTAACAAATTTTCCTATTTGGCTAAGATATTTTCCATTTGGTTAACATATGTTCCTACTTTTTATAAGTTTGGGTGATATATTTCTGTATTTGACCAATAATTTTAATATTTTGTCTAACATATTTTCTTATTTGACGGTTGAAGTGGTACATAGAACGTGTATTTTTGTCTGGTTGTGAAGTGTGGCACTGAGCAGGTACACTGACAAATAACATATATTGGTCTTGGAAATGGTTTTCTGGAGAAAGATGTAAAGACACTATGGACACATAGAAAGGAAATGAAAGTGTGGCTATCTAATTTGATACGTGCTAACGTCGCTGATTATGACGGCGGACATGTGACCTGTCATGTTACGTGCATTGCCTAAGGTTGAATCGGGGCAGTTTGTTGTGTTGATGCTCGGGTGTCCTTTGGTGTAACCGGATAACACTAGGACTACACGGTTATAGAAAAGAGAGAGAGAAGGGGGTGACCATTTTACCCTTCGGATGCAGTGGTGATGATGCAGTGTTGATGATGCAGTGCATTCACTCCTATACACAGTGATCATCATACGTTAGGTTCCCTGACTCGACAACCGATAGGACACCTTTTTTTCTATAGTTTCCCTCTTAACCACGTGTCTCAGATGTCCCATTACCCCTGTGACCGGATGTGACACCATATTTGACCAGTTTTAGTGAATGAGACGTAGTTTGGTTGTAGCAATTACCCATGTGTGATAGGGTGCGACGCCATCTTTGACCAGATGTAACAACTGTCCATGTGTGTTGACTGTACCACTAGGTGCTATTGATCAATACAAAATCAGTGCTCGAGGCGATTCTGTCAGGGAAATTGCCGCTAGTAAGGCCATTACTTTCTGAACTTAGCAGTTGGCATAACGTCTTGATCATTTCATCGATCACTTTAACCATCATCATGTCACTACACATACCATACCCTACAATTTAAGTGATCCTTCGACCACTTGATCACTACTTCACCAGTACTTGACCACTATTTGACTATGTCCTTACTTATTTTACCATCACCGTTTCACTACACATACCATACCCTATAATTTAAGTGGTCATTCGACTACTTGACCACTACTTGACCACTATTTGAGCACCACTTGACCAACTCTTGATCATCACCATGTCATCATACCTACTTTCACCGACAATTTAAGTAGTCATTCGACCATTTACCACTACTTGGCCACTACTTGAGCACGTCATCGATCACTTTAACCAACACAGGTTCACTACACGTACTTTCCCTTACAATTTAAGTGGTCACTCGCCCATTTGACCAGTACTTGCCCGCTACTTGATCACTACTTGACAACGTCACTACTTAATTTATTCATCTCTGTTTCACTACACGTACCATACTCTACAATTTTCTCACTTGAGCGGTTGACCACTGGTTGAGCACTACTTGACCACTGCTTGAACACGTTGTCGACCATTTTACCATCACCGTTTCAATATACGTACTTTTCTCTACCTTTTAAGTGTTCACTCGACCACTTAACCACTACTTGACCGGTACTTGACCACTACTTGACCACTACTTGACCACTAATTTACCACCCTTTAATCATCACCATATCATTATAACCACTTTTCCCTTAAATTTTCCTTACTTGACCACTGCTTGACCACTAATTTACCACTAATTTACCACCCTTTGAGCATCACCATATAATTACAGTCACTGTTCCCTAAAATTTGCCTAAAGTTTTCGTCACTTAACCAACACTTGACCACTACTTGACCACTACTTGACCACTAATTTACCACCCTTTAAGCATCACCATATCATTACAATCACTTTTCCCTAAAATTGTCCTTACTTGACCACCACTTGACCACCACTTGACCACTGCTTGACCACTAATGCCTGGTACCCACCTCTTACCGCCGAATGATACTCCACTATATCCATTACAATCAGCGATCTTTAGCTTTCAGGGTTTCATTTGTAACACGTGTTATGATAGTAAAAAAGCCACGGTGACCCTCTACAGACCACTAATAACCACTACCCACCCCTTACCAACAAATTTCACTAAGCTATATCCGCTGCAATCAATATTATCGGCCATTTTTACTTTTTAAGGTTTTCATTTGTAATCTGTGTGATGATGGTGTATAAGCAACTACGACACTCTACAAAGCACTAATAGCCGCTACCCATCCCTCACCAATGAATTTCACTAAGCTATACCCGCTAAAATCAATAATATCGACCATTTTTACTTTTTAAGGTTTTCATTTGTAACCCTGTGATGATAGTGTTTAAACCTGAACAGCCTAGTCTCACCCCACGCGCCCACCCCCTCGCCACCACCCCGCACCCCGTCGTTATTTAGTTTTATTTTTTATTTATTTTATTTTATTTTTTTAATAATTAATTAAAATTTTTATACACCCACTCAATAGTTATCTGCCCTTAGAAACATAAAATCTTAGAATTATCGCCCTTAGATATGACCTAGATACCACCCCTTACCCCACACAACTATATGACCGAGGAGGAGTGAAAATCAACCGAGGTCAAGGTCAATTGCCGGAGGCTCCGGCAAATCATAACCGAATCCCACATTGTATACTACTTATATATGACATCATAAAACATTCTCGATATATATCTAGCTATGTATGTATGACATCATAAAACATCCCCGCTGAATATCTAGCTATGTGTGTATGACATCATAAAACATCATCCCTTTATATCTAGCTATGTATGTATGTATGACCTCATAAAACATCCTCGCTTTATATCTAGCTATGTATGTATGACATTATAAAACATCCTCTCTGTATATCTAACTATGTATGTATGGTTTGTGTGATCGAGACACCAGCTGCGATGGCGCTTAAACTTCCTTTGCGCTGATGGAGGGGTTCATTTCACACACGAGTCTATTGGACTTAAACATTAACTTGAGACAATGGCAAACTACTGAAAGTAAGATTGAAAAGAACAGACCGAATAATCCGCTGCCAGGGTATAACTAAACTTTGAAAACCTACCCACAATAGAGTATTTATACACATATCTGAACCCTCGCCGGTGCTACGGAATTCATGCACTGGGTTGAGATTTGCGTTGTGTGATCGATAGGAGGACACTGAACCATTTATGGCAGTGTTTGTGGGCAATGGAAAGTGATGCTTGACCAAAAACCAAACATTAGAATGAGAGACTGGGCTGCCACAGCTTCTGCGTGCAAACTGGTTACAATTGAAACAACTAGCCTGGTTTGTAAGGACATTCTTCCACAGGAAAACTCGTAGAATGAGCGATTGGGCTGGTCTAATTTGTGTTGTAAATTGAATTTACTCCACAGGAACTTTTCTGGTTAAAAACGACAAATTTCTACAGGACAACTCTTAAAATGAGTGATTGAAATGGTCTAGTTTCTGTGTGTTAATTGGTTTTACTCCACAGGAACTTGTCTGTCTAGAAACGACACATTTCGTAGAATGAAAGACTAAACTTGTCTAGTTTATATGTGTACAGTGAGTATACTTGACACACTAGTCTAGTTTCTGTTTGTAAATTGATTATACCCCACATGAACTAGTCTGGTTTGAGAGTACAGTACGCCTGGAGAAAACCTTGTCTACTTGTGACATCGAGGAAAATGCCACATCAACACTATCTTACATATGCATACATTCACGTTTGCAAAAATTGCCTTTTATACAAAATATTCTACACCCAACATTCAACTGTTCCATGCTCTGCAAATTATTGTTGCATCTAACATTCATCTGTTTCAGGCTCCACATGTTGTTTTTACACTAAACATTCAACTGCCTAAAGTTTTACATGTTGTTATTTTTCACTCCAACCAATCAACTGTTACAAGTTCAACAAATTATTCTTAAACTATACATTCAATTATTTCAAGCTCAACGGATTAGTCTTACACTAAACATTCCTTTATGCCAAGCTCAACAGGTCATTTTTACCCCGCTTTTACCAAATTCAGTGTACAACATTTCTATTAACATCTTCAAACACAGTGTTGATACGTTGTTATTGCTTTTACATTTGCGTAGCTAGTTTTGGAGGAAATCATTATTTATTTGTTTTAAAATACATTGAGATTAAAATAATGTTTCCAATTATTTCAGTCTAACAATAACTCACCAGAGGCACATAAAATAGACTATCTATACATTATGGTTAAAATCAATTGTCTTTCGAGAAGATAAGAGCCGGGATAAAAACAGATTTTCTTTCACTACAATGTTATACTAAAAGCAGGTATAGTTTATATGCTTTTAGAGGAACACATTTCTAAACACAGAAGACATAAACAACATAATCATGATTTATTGCTTGGCATTTTCGTCGGGTGCAAGCTGCAGAGTGATGTATCATGTGAAGTAGATCAACGATTTTGGTTTTGAACAAATTTCTAACGTGTTATAGGAGTTTTCTTTCATACTAGTGTGTGTGTGTGTGTGTGTGTGTGTGTGTGTGTGTGTGTGTGTGTGTGTGTGCGTGCGTGCGTGTGTGCGCGCGCTTGCGTGCGTGCGTGCGTGCGTGCGTGTGTGTGTGTGTGTGTGTGTGTGATTAGAAGTTTTAGATTGTGATCAGCATAGAACAATTAGCATAATGAGTCATGTCACAAAGACTTTGCAAAGAATCATCATGCCAAGAGTTTGGAAGAAAATACAACCAGACAAAAGGGGAAGAACGATCTGGCAATATAGAATGCAAAGTACTTTTATACACATAATTATTAGTTAAAAGTAAACAGACTCACAATGTTGCGTCGTTGGCTATATAAAGACGTTTGGTAAAGTAAGACACGCTGACATGGTGTAAAGATACTATAAGATTACCAAATGGATGGGAAATAACTTACACTTCTACAGAACATATATCAAATACAATACTGCCTTGACAACTGATAATGACGTAGATCAACATCAGCCAATCAGGAGAGGTGTGAGACAAGGATGTGTGATATCTCCAGACAGGAGAGATGGGAGACAAGGATGTGTGGTATTCCAGACAGGAAAGATGTGACTGACTACGCTCGAATTCAAAGCGAACGCAATAACAATAAAAATACAATTATCTTGGAACAATCATAACATCTGATAGAAGATGTCGTGTACAAATTATAACAAGAATCATCTTGACAAAAGAAATCTTTTGCAAATCGAAAACGCACCAAAAACATTCAAACTGTCAAATTGCATTGAGAAAAAGTGTGTTCAAGTTCCACATAGAACAGTTGACTGTAGACAATAAGCAGGCAAGCTGATGAACATTATGAACATATGGCAGCGAAAGTTTGGTTTCTGATGAAAATGTAAGCAATACACGGGTAGATAGAGCCGCAGACCTTGGATGGAGTCTGTCTAAGAGGAAGCTGACCTGACATAAATGTATGCCAAAATCTGACACACTGACCTGAGTACATAACTAGGTGTGATGCTCTTCCCTCGAAAGAGGAGCGAAGAAGAAAAAGACAATGCATCGATAGTTAAAATGAACGAAGTTGTCCTTCATGAAACAAATGAATACCCTTAATCTATTAGAGAAATTGTACGGATAATAGAAGGAAATGAACGAATCGCCAAAAAACGAGAAGTAGATTGTGAGCTTTACTGAAACACGACTACAAGAGACAAATTGGACGTTACGGTTAAAGCCTTCGTCAGCACAGGACCAACAAACACAAACCGATACAAAACTTCATGAAACACACCACATTACAATATTAAACTAATTAAAGGTACCTATCTGTATCCTTGAATCTGTATCCTTGCTAGGAGAGACTGACATGCGTTGGACTGTCAGTCAGTGGATTGTGTAGACCGGATGTTTGGTAAACGGGTCAAAGGTCAAGCGGGATGGGAGTGGGGTGGAGAAGCGCCCATGCGAGCGGAAAAGTAAAAATTGGAACCTGTCAAGATGTCGCGGAAGCAGTTCACAATTGGCAATTCTCGTTAGGCGCTCGAAACACAGCTGCGGAAGATTACATTGTATTGGTCCTCACAGAGGGGCATGAGTAGCGATCGTTCAGAAGACGATAGCAAAACACCGAACGCAAAACTGACAAGAAAGTTGACTGCGACTTCCTGCAAGGGACAGGCAAATATTTTGATAGTGGACTGTAAACTAGGGGGTGGGAGGGGGTGGGATATGGAAGTTAAATAAAACTGTGTTGGACATTTTGACGTCATTGTGTTAGTCTGCACCGTGATGTCACGTGCTTACCATTCTTGACATCGTTAACAATAATATTGTCGGGTTACAAAACAATGACATGGTTATTGTAATTTCTATCCCACGTTTAAGGTTTTCTTTCGAAGCCCTCTCGTATATAGAAAAGAAAAGATTGTTTGGGCATGTTGGGTGGAGAAATAAACTAGAAAACTTAGGAACAACTGTAAACTTGATGGAAACAGAGCAATGGAACGACAAAGAGATAACTACCCGGATGTCTCGTCCAGATTACATTACCATCATCATGCGCCAAGTCGTTAAGCGTGGGCGATCAAGTTTCGCCATCTCACATGATCAGTAGAGTCGTGGATCAGTTCTGTGTGTTTGTCTCGACCATGCCATGTGGTCAAGCCATCCAGATATTTACTTCTCTACTTTTCTCTTGATCTTTTTCCCTCCAACCCTGCCAATTTTCACCGAATTCTCTAGTGTATTTCTTCACATAAAATTCCCCCCCCCCCCCAAAAAAAAGTGTGTCTGTCTATGTCTAATTTCTGTAATCAGTTTTCGGTTTTCGTTTGCCTCTGGCAGGACTATACTCATTGTTTTTTCTGTCCATGATATTTTTTGCATTTTCCGCAGGAACCACATTTCCACTGCCATTAGATGTTTTTCAGCTAGTCTGTTCTTTGTGCAGGTTTCACATCCACACAAAAGAACATGGTCTATGTAGCACTTCAACATGACATAGCTGAGACAATAATACAGAACTGATTCTAGACTGCTCCTCGTATGAGATGACAAACATTATCCATCAAGCTTATCGGCTTATATGGCGGATGATGATGATGATGATGATGATGATGATGTGATGATGATGATGATGATGATGATGATGATGATGATGATGATGATGATGATGATGATGATGATGATGATGATGATGATGATGATGATGATGATGATGATGATGATGATGATGATGATAACGATGCACGTTTGGATACGATGCAAATCACTTAAAACTAGCACGAGGGACCAATGTACAGGTATAGTTTAGCATTCAGCTACATATTTTTTTGTAAAGTTTTCTGTAAAGTTTTCACGTCTGTATAAGCATAGAATGTCAGCATTCTGCATGTTCCATAGCTACACAAAAGTCAACGCACATGTTAAGGGGTGGCATGCTTGCATCCCAGATAACACATACTCACACATGTACGCATACACATGTTCGCACATGCACACACGCACGCGCACACACACACACACACACACACACACACATACATACATACACATACGTACACTTACACACATGCGCTTCCATGCACACTATAATTCACGACACATGCAGTAACCGAGGGACTAGTACAGGAAGACTCAAAACACATTGTCAATAACGATTTACGTGTTTGAGTCACGCACTAGTAGAACAAACACAGTAGTTTATCGAAGCCAGCAACTGTGCAATTACTAGTATGTTTTCTGTTTGACAACATGGATGGAAGGTGTGATTACTGAGGTTGCGACAAGCGGTCTTTGTGTTTCCCTTCTGTCGTGCTGTCGTGTCGCCCTCTTTCTGGCCAACTTTTATTTTCGTGGGGAATATTAATAAATATAACAATGTCTGCTAGTAGTAGTAGTAGTAGTAGTAGTAGTAGTAGTAGTAGTAGTAGTAGTAGTAGTAGTAGTAGTAGTAGTACAACTACTACTGCTACTGCTAATACTACTATCACTATTACGTATGCTACTGCCTCTGTTGCTGCTGCTCAACTACTACTGCTACAATTATTACTACTACTTTTACTATTACTACTACTACTACTACTACTACTACTACTACTACTACTACTACTACTACTGCTGCTGCTGCTGCTGCTGCTGCTGCTGCTACTACTACTACTACTACTACTACTACTACTTCTACTACAACTACTACTACTACTACTAGTACAACTACTACTACTACTACTGCTGCTGCTGCTGCTGCTGCTGCTGCTGCTACTACTACTACTACTACTACTACTACTACTTCTACTACAACTACTTCTACTACTACTACTACTACTACTACTACTACTACTACTACTAGTACAACTACTACTGCTACTGCTAATACTACTATCACTAGTACGTATGCTACTACCTCTGTTGCTGCTGCTCAAATACTACTGCTACAATTATTACTACTACTTTTACTACTACTACTACTACTACTACTACTACTACTACTACTACTACTACTACTACTACTACTACTACTATACTACTACTACTACTACTACTACTACTACTACTACTATACTACTACTACTACTACTACTACTACTACTACTACTACTACTACTACTACTACTACTATACTACTACTACTACTACTACTACTACTATACTACTACTACTACTATACTACTACTACTACTACTACTACTACTACTACTACTACTACTATACTACTACTACTACTACTACTATACTATACTACTACTACTACTACTACTACTACTACTACTACTACTACTACTACTACTACTACTACTATACTACTACTACTACTACTACTACTACTACTACTACTACTACTACTACTACTACTACTACTACTACTACTACTACTACTACTACTACTACTACTACTACTACTATACTACTACTACTACTACTACTACTACTATACTACTACTACTACTATACTACTACTACTACTACTACTACTACTACTACTACTACTACTACTATACTACTACTACTACTACTACTATACTATACTACTACTACTACTACTACTACTACTACTACTACTACTACTACTACAACTACTACTATTACTTTTCTTCTTCTTCTTCTTAATCTTCTTCTTTTTCTACTTTTTGTTGTTTATGTTGTTATTCTTCTTCTTGTTTTTATTCTTATTGTTCTTGGACTTCTCATCCCCCACTCCCCTTTTCTCCTTTTTACTGCGTTGACTTGGAAGTCTTCACAAGAAATTCGATGTTTCAAAAATCTGAGTGAATGTTAGAGACTCCCAAACACTTGGGTGTGGATATGTGTATGTGTGGATGTGTGTATTTGCAGATGTGTGTATGTGTGGATGTGTGTATTTGCAGATGTGTGTATGTGTGGATGTGTGGTTGTGTGTGTGTGGATGAATGTATGTGTATATGTGTGCATGTGTGGATATGTGTGTGTGTGTATGTGTGTGTGTGTGTGTGTGTGTGTGTGTGGATGTGTGTAGACAATCTTCCAGGAAACATAAGCTGTCTCTACTGGCTGCCCACGTGTGTGAAGTGGTAGCCAGTTCAATTCCTTCTGTGTAAGTAACAGCAGACGATCGATCTCTATGTACTACACAGACACACAACTACAGTGGGTTATAGGTCAAGGTTACATCATAAGACAATTACACTCTTGAGGTTAAATATTTTAACTAAGAAACCTTTAACGGAATTCTTCACGAAATTCTGTGTGACTTAATTATTATATTATTTATGTGTGATATATATTCATATGTGACTGAACTAATTTATAGATTTATGTGTGGCTTGATTACAATTTAGATTTATGTGTGACTTAACTATGCTATAGATATATGTATGTCTTAACTAAGATACAGCTTTATGTTTGTCTTAACTAAGATATAGATTTATGTGTGTCTTAACTAAGATACAGATTTATGATTGTCTTAACTGTGATATAGATTTTTGTGTCACTTAGCTATGATATAGAGTTATGTGTGTCTTAACTATGATATAGATTTATGTTTGTCTTAACTATGATATAGATTTGTGTGTCACTTAGCTGTGATATAGATTTATGTGTGACTTGACTGTGATATTCAATTATGTGTGATTTAACTATGATATAGATTTAACGTGATACGTTGGACTGCCTCAGAACTGTGGTTACTTTATAGAATAGACGGCTAAGAAGATTTATATCCAAGTGCTGCAAGACACCAGTTTACAAAGACATGTCATTATCACATCAGCACAAGGCTATAGACAATCATCAAAATGTTACAGTTATGATCTTTGTCAAAATAAGAAAAAGAAATGGAACTATCACTTACTTTTGCACTTGCTGAGTCATTTAAGTTTTTTTATAAAGTCTTATTAGTTACTTTGTTTAGCTTTTCAGCCCTAAGCTAATTATATTCTAAAACCTAATTTTGTTCAGTTTATTTCTAAATCTTGTCATGATTGAAAACACCAGATATTATATACTTCTCACATGCAGACACACATTTATTATTGCTCCACGACCTTGGACGGTTGTTTTATTTCAATCATCAAGCGAATTTTCTCACTTCAGAAACGGCCCATTGGCTTAATTCATTGTAAACGTGAAACTGACAATTCTAGTCTATGTAAACGACTTCAACTATTACCACTCCAAAAACGCTTACCTTTCAGTAATCCCAAACTAATACACACAGTAATATCCAAGAGTGCCAAAAATTACGTTTAACCCGTTTAAATATAATGCAAGACATATGAAACTCCTAAGATTATTGCACATCGCGATGTATGGGAAAAACGTATATAACATAGCGTACTGTGCAAACTGCCAATCCTCATACATACATTAGCAAACTGTTTGAATGGTATCTTACAACAGACTACAGATCACCTAAAAGAAATAAAAACATTCTGTTATATTAAGCATTTTTCTCATACTTACCCCCACCCACCCCCACCCCACCCCTCCCACCCAGAATTAGTTAGTTACGTAGTTTACAATGCAGTTATAATTGTTGATATTTAAATGATCTATGAATAACATAATGAGTGAAATTGGAGAAACGAGAATGAAATAATGTGTGAAATGAATGGAAAAAACAAGAATGACGTAATGCCAGGCGGGCCTGCGTACCCAGTTCTTAATTCTTTGAAAATACAATTCGTTCGTAAATATTGTTCTACGTATGTATTGTTTTGACTAACAAATTAAGAAAAGCTTTAAAGCAATGGAGAAGTGGTTCCCGAGGCGAATGTCGCTGATACCTTGGACTGCCTGAGAAACTAGCAACCATTGCTTGAAAGAGGCTAATGGCACTAGAAAACTGTATGCAACTGTAAGAAAGAGACAAACAAAATTCTTTGTATGTGTGATGAGAATAGAGGCAATTGAGAACATCGTGACAACTAATAAGATCAGTGGGAAAATGGGAAGAGACCAAGCGAAATTATGCTGGGTGGACTGAGACGGTGGCATGGTGGAATAGCATCGACAGATGATCCCGAGCACCAAGAACAGGGATCTGTGCAGAGACAAGAAAGTCTACGCCCGCAGGCTGGGATGTGATGGTGATTGTTTGAGTGGTCTAAGTATTTCTTCGTCACTGCTTGCAGCAATTGTATGAATGTCATTCCTTTACGTTTTGTAAATATCTGGTTATGTACTCTTTTTCTTCATTACTTAGTTGGCAATTTACTGGTAAGTGGGTTATATTGTTTGGCTCATAATATTATGTGCAGATTAGTTTATCTTATTTGAATGCAGTCTGTCCTAAAGATAAACTCAAATGTTTGCCATTCATAACCGTTACAACTTCTTTATCATTTATTATTGAAACACATTGTGACTTTCACTGTGCCATTCGTTAGGATTTGCAGCCATTTTGGTGGCACCAATGCAATAGCTAAAATTACTCGTCGAGTAAGCTCATTTGTACACAAGAAATTCTAGAAGGAATTGTCCGTGGTCTACTGATTACAGATGGATATCTATTTTAGAGAAGTGTTCGTTTTGGCCAACATCTTAGGCTATGTTAATAACATTTGTGTCTTTAGTATGCAAAGAATACCATGGACAGACAGAAAAATCAATGACCAAGTACTACAGGAAACACATGAAAATCGTAAATTGATTAGAGAAATTAGACGTAGACAGACAACAATTTTTGGACATGTTATGAGAAGAAATAAATTGGAGAACTTAGTGACAACTGGCAAGACAGAGGGGAAGAGAACAAGGGGAAGACAGAGAAGTAAATATCTGGATGGCCTGACCACATGGCGTGGTCGAGACAAGAACACTGAGCTGATCCACTACTCTGATGATCGAATGAAATGGCGAGTCATGACCGCCCATGCTTAGTGGCATGGAACATAATGGATGGGTGGTCTTTAGTGTATCTTGTGTCATAATGTCTCATTCCGTTTCTTCTGTGTGTCACAATTTCTTATTCTGTTTCTTCTTTGTGTCATAATTTCTCATTCCGTCTCTTATTGTGACATAATGTCTCATTCCGTCTCTCCTTGTGATATGTCTTATTCCGTCTCTTCTTGTGTCATAATGTCACATGGCGTATCTTCTTGTGTCATAATGTCACATGTCGAATCTTCTTGTGTCATAATGTCTCATTCCGTCTCTCCTTTGGGACATAATGTCTCATTTCGTCCCTTCTTTATATCATGTCTGATTCTGTCTCATGTTGTGTCAAAATGTCTCATTCCGTTTCGTTTTGTGAAGTGACAAAGTTCAATTAGTAACAATCATTTTTTTCGTAATTACATATACATGCATCCATACTTCAAGAGTTGAATATTGAGGAGGGATGGCTATTAAAGACGATAAAACAAAGAAAATTGAAGTATTTTGGTCACTTGAAACGTCACGACAGTTTGGAGAGAACAATAATGGAAGGGTATATGCCTGGGAAGAGAGGAAGAGGAAGGCCAAAGAGAAGATGGGTGCAGGATGTGGCGGATGATCTCCAGATGGATGTATCAGACGCGGGACATCTTGCTTGTGATCGAGAAGTTTTCCGGAAGGTTGTTATGGGAGCGAGGTTCTGCAAAGGACATGCTACTGAATGAATGAATATACATGGTTCTAAATCGAATATGAGAAAACATAGTCTTCTTCTTCTTCTTCTTCTTCTTCTTCTTCTTCTTCTTCTTCTTTTTCTTCTTCTTCTTCTTCTACTACTAGTACTACTACTACTACTACTACTACTACTACTACTACTACTACTACTACTACTACTACTACTACTACTACTAGTACTACTACTACTACTGCTGCTACTACTACTACTACCACTACTACTAATACTACTACTACTACTACTACTACTACTACTACTACTACTACTATTACTACTACTACTGCTACTATTACTACTACTACTACCACTACTATTACTACTACTACTACTACTACTACTACTACTACTACTACTACTCTTTCTTCTTCTGCTCTTGAAATTATTAGTGGAGTATAGGTGCATAGCCTCACAAGCCAACCTCTTGGTAGGTCAGTCATGATTGGTTGGATGTTTACTGATGTTTTTCTGCGGTGTCAATTAGCCAGTTTGAGACTAACCCTCTTTAGTCGCCTTTTATGATATCCTCAGAAACGCCATCGATGTTTTATTCTTTACTTCCTATATGGGCCTCAGGGAACAAAATATATTGCCTGGACAAAATGTAATAAGCTCTTTACTAGAAATTAGGATTACAAATAATGTTGCCCCGCCCGGCGATACCTCTTACCTCAAAGACGCGATGAAATATTGCCCAAAAATACTAGCACCCCATGCTATTAAGATCAACACACACTGTCGCTATTCGAAGCACACACTTAATGGAGAAAGCATCTGGCCGAAGCACACACATAACCCTAAGCACAGCCACACTTGTCCACTTTCATGTTCTGTAGTATTTGGTAGACAATGTTCATGGACTCGTCAAAATAGAGCAGCGGTAGCGGGGATAGTTTGGTGGGCGTGCAGCAAGTGTTAGATCCCGGGGTCTGCTGGTTGACCCAGCTGTACGGGGTGCTATCCTGCATCGTCATACGACACTCCCCGGTACAGTAATCTGCCTTGACGTGGGTGGGTGCGATGATCCAGTCCCAGCCGAACTCCGCGAACCCAACTAGGAGTGGGTGTCTGCAGCATCTCGTGTCGGTGGAGTTTTCCACACACAGCAGTGACTCGCTTCTCCTGTGTCTACTATTGGACCGAGGCTCAGTCACTCTGGTATCTAGCCATGGTTCCTGTGCAATAAACAAAGAAAGAGTGCATTATTCATCCATAAGATGCAAATAAAGCTTTTCAAATTCCTTTTTAAATTTTACAAAATATTTACGAATCAAAACATTATTTTCATGTTAGTGTTAAATTGCCGATTGAATCTGTATACATCTTTTCAGTTTTAGATACACATCTTCTTTGTCGTCGTCGTCTGTGACTAACTAGCCAAAGCAGTTTCCATATCTCAACGCTTTTGGGCTCGAAGTCAGTCGTAGGTGCTGTGGGAGTAGATTACTTTGCGTTGATTTTCACAGAGGTATGAGCGTCGATGGTTGAGAAAGTAATAAGGAATTTTTAAACCTAAAATTGCTTAGGAAATTCCAAAGACAAATCATTAATACTGGAATTATTTGCGACGTCCTGTAAAGGAAATGCAACTGACTTCTTAAACGCTATCTTATTTTTGCTGTGATATAGTGATTGCACGACAACGCCCATCCCCACACGGCTTCCCATACACTGGATATTCTCATCATTATATGCCATGCCGATAGGCGTGGGCGGTCATTATTCTCAATCTTACACGATCACCAGAGTTTTGGATCAGCTCCGTGTTATTTTCGAACATGCCACGTGGCCAAGCCATCTAGATATTTACTTCTCTGCCTTCCTCTTGTTCTTTTCCCCTAAATCTTGCCAGTTGTCAAGATCTCTTATTTATGTCGTCCTATAACGTGTGCAAACACTTTTAACTCTGAAATCTTGCCTGCGAAGACAGTTGTCCTGGTTCAATCCATACCAGACGCATTTACATTTTTTCCGATCAGTACGACCCAGGAGTCGACCCAGCCTCATTACACTGGGAAGGGGGTACCAGACAGTTTGTATAATGTTATGGGAATTGTCCGGGAACAAAAGGCGAGGTGAATGGGAACTGGTCACCACACAAAAAAACAAAAGTATATGACCCTTTCATATTTCTTAAGTCACATTAGGCGTATGGTGTTAAATCCACATTTGTATAGTCCAATCGGCATTCGGTGGGTCGTGTGATTAGTATCAGGTCGGCCGCTTTTATTTAATGTCGTGGCCTAGAAAATGTTAAGGCCAAACATTTCACAGCCTCAATGCATTATCTACTATATGCCTGTATCTGTTGCCTTCCTATTCTCGCTGCTTGCACATTATCTATGCCTGTATCTATGCCTGTATCTGTTGCCTTCCTATTCTCGCTGCTTGCACATTATCTATGCCTGTATCTATGCCTGTATCTGTTGTCTTCCTATTCTTGCTGCTTGCACATTATCTATGCCTGTATCTATGCCTGTATCTGTTGCCTTCCTATTCTCGCTGCTTGCACATTATCTATGCCTGTATCTATGCCTGTATCTGTTGTCTTCCTATTCTTGCTGCTTGCACATTCAAGGGAGTGCATTTCAGAGGTCATATTGTTGGAACTCAGCATGCATTTATGACAGTTACATTCTTCCAGACAGGTTTCATTGAAGATAGCCAGCTCCATCTACCCGTTGGTAGGTTGCCTTGCCGAACAATTTCACCAGAGCAGCGACTCTGCGGCCTACTCTCTGCACCAGCCCTGGAATCTTAATTTACATAACTTGTAAATTTAACAAAAAACAAAAAGCAATGCTGTGTTTGGAATTCTAATCAGGTCATTTTTAGCCTGATGTGGAAAGGGTTACTTTCCAGTCATGCTTCCCTTGTTTTGCACATGTGAAAACTGTAAATTGATTAATCTCGGAGTATTTCGTACACACTTGGAATTGAGTTGAGTTGAGTTAAGAACCGACATCACTGCACTCAGGACATTCCCATACGTGGTCAGTCTCCTCGTTCAACAGCCAGCGAAGAGTCATACTACTAATCGTTCCCATCGCTATCTTATTAAAAGTTCTCCTGGTCTTCCCTCTCAGTTTTGAGATTCTTCCAGAACCCCTGTCGATCCCCCGCAATCTCATTCTTTCCACTTATTGGTTCTCAATCTGTTCCTCCGCCTTCTCCACCTGGTCCCACAATAGCACGACCACCTCCCCCTTTTCCATAGGCATACACTTGGTGTTTGGGGCACATTCATTTTAGTGACAAATGGCAAACTTGATAGGGAAAAAAGGAGCAAAAGGTAGACACAGATAAATGCCTACGTTGGTTGGCCAAATGGCATAATCCAAGTCTGAGTGGATCGTGTGAGATACCTACAGGCATGGCACATGATGATAGTGATGATTATGATGGTGGTTGGTTTTTTTCCGTTCTTTCGCTTTGCACTCGAGTGTAATCCAAAGACGTGCTACTAGTAGCAAGTCCATCCATCCATCCATCCATCATCCATCATCCATCATGTGCCATGACGATAAGCGAGAGCGGTCATGTTTTGCCATCTCGCTCGATCACCATAGTCGTGGATCAGTTCCGTGTTTCTGTCTCGATCATGCCACGTGGCCAAGCCATCCAGATATTTTCTTCTTGGTTTTCCCCTTGGTCTCTTCCCTTCTATCCTGCCAGTTGTCACCAAGTTTTCAAATTCATTTCTTCTCATAACACGCCCAAAACATTTTGACTGTCTACGTCTAATGTTTCTAATCAGTTTACGATCTTCTTTTGTTTCTTGAAGGACAGGTTCATTTGCTTTTCTGTCTGTCCATGGTATTCTTTGCATTTTCCTCAGAAACCACATTTCCACAGCCATCAGATGTTTTTCAGCTTGTCTGCTCATTATCCAGGCTTCACATCATACAAAAGTACAGGTTCTATGTAGCACTTCAGCATTCTTTTTCTCGTTTTAATTGATATCATTTTATTGGTCAGTATGTTTTTCATCTTGCAAAAGGCTACTTTGGCAATGGCGATTCTTGTTCTAATCTCCTCAAGGCATCTCTCATCAGATGTTATGACTGTTCCGAGATAATTGTACCGATTCACTTGTTCAAGAATTTGCCCATCTACTCGTATATCACATTGTGGTATTTCCTTCTTCCCAGTGACAACCATAATCTGTGTCTTCTTACAAATAAATTCTAACCCTAGTTGTTCACTGTGTGCAACAACCGCATCTACTAAATGTTGCAGGTCCTGTTCATTTCCTGCAATCAAGACTCTATTATCTGGATATCTAATGTTATTAATGTATCGGCCCCCCCTACCCCCCCCCCCCCCCATTGGAGGGCGTTCTGATCAACGGGCATTCAACTCAACTTCCTAACGAACGAACCAACGAACGAACCAACGAACGAATAATCTTTATTTTCAAAAGGTTAAGAATTGGGCACGCAGGCCCGTCTGAGATTCTGCCCTTCTTCTCTAATTCCTCTCAAACATTATCTCATTCAACAACACTTATGAAGCTAATCTTAGACAACAAAAGGACAATAAGCATTAATATGCATGAATAATAATCAATAATACAGTACATGACTCACTGAGGCAATGTTTACCATGGGCATGGTAAATACCTAAGGATGTGTCACGTGCCATACATATGGGAATGTTTATTAACTAGTTGTCGTTTTAGATAATTTACCATTATTATTTTAGGGGGAGGGGGGCATGTAGTCTGTACTGAGGTAGTGACAGACAGACAGGCAGACAGGCAGGCAGGCAGGCAGGCAGACAGGCAGGCAGGCAGACAGAGAGGCAGACAGACAGACAGACAGACAGACAGACAGACAGACAGGCAGGCAGGCAGGCAGGCAGGCAGGCAGGCAGGCGGGCGGGTGGACGGACGGACGGGCGACAGACGGACAGAAAGACGGAAGGAAGGAAGGAAGGAAGGAAGGAAGGAAGGAAGGAAGGAAGGAAGGAAGGAAGGAGGGAGGGAGGGAGGGAGGGAGGGAGGAAGAAAGGGAGGGAGAGTGGGAGGGTGGGAAGGAAGGAAGGAAGGAAGGAAGGAAGGAAGGAAGGAAGGAAGGAAGGAAGGAAGGAAGGAAGGAAGGAAGGAAGGAAGGAAGGAAGGAAGGAAGGAAGGAAGGAAGGAAGGAAGGAAGGAAGGAAGGAAGGAAGGAAGTGGGATTTAAAACTATAGCATCTCGTTTAAGTGGAGAAGAATTCCCTGATGTCGGATGTGTGGGAATGTGTGTCTATGTTCTCTTCCACATCCTGCCTTGTTAAATTTAATTGTCTGTTCTGGAATTAAAAACAGACAACTAATGCCTTCAAAATACAGAACCTGTTTGATATTACATCTGATCCTAACAAAGAAAACGAAATATCTACCCGAAGACGATCCTGCTTCCAATTAAATCACATTTCAAAGAAAATGCATAATCTGCCCAAACAATTATTTAATTGGTTTGATTTTTCTTTGAATATAGGATTTTTCTATCAGAGGGCCGATTATTCTTTTTAATTAACTGCATGTGCAAGTCGTTAAACATAATTTTAATCACTATTATTATGTGCCATGACGACAGGCGTGGCTGTTCATGTTTTGCCATCTCGTACGATCATCACTAGAGTATTGGGTTAGGGCTGTATTCTTCTCCCGATAATATTATGTGGCCACGTCATTCAGTTATTTATCTCTGCCTTGTTTTTCTGATCAAGTTTGCCAGTTGTCACTACAAGTGTCCCAGTGTATATCTTCTCATAAGGTGCCCAACAGAACTGTTCTTTCCCAATTTTTTAATGACTTTATGGCTTTCGTTTGCTTCTTGCATGGCATTTTTTTTTTTTGGGGGGGGGGGGGCATATCCTTTATAGGACATCGTAGTCAATACCAGCATTTCTGCAGTCGTGATCTCTTGGCAAGATTACGTTCAGTAGTTTGCCATTGATTTCTGAACGCAAACGCAGTCTGCTGCCAAATCGCGCGCAGCTGTGTTTCGAACGCGGGTATACGGGATTACGAATCGCGTCCGCAACACCTTCGCCAAGGAGACCGATTGTATGACATTACTAATCGTTTTTCTGTGCATCCATGGTATTCTTTGCCTGATGCTCTCAAATGACATCTGCACTGCCATTGTATTATTCTCAGCTTGTCTCTCAGCTTGTCAATGTCTCTCAGCTTGTCTACTTATTGTCTATATTTCTCAGCTTGTCTACTTATTGTCCATATTTCTCAGCTTGTCTACTTATTGTCCATATTTCTCAGCTTGTCTACTTATTGTCCATGCTTCTCAGCTTGTCTACTTATTGTCCATATTTCTCAGCTTGTCTACTTATTGTCCATATTTCTCAGCTTGTCTACTTATTGTCCATGCTTCTCAGCTTGTTTACTTATTGTCCATGCTTCTCAGCTTGTTTACTTATTGTCCATATTTCTCAGCTTGTCTACTTATTGTCAATGTCTCTCAGCTTGTCTACTTATTGTCCATATTTCTTAGCTTGTCTACTTATTGTCCATATTTCTCAGCTTGTCTACTTATTGTCCATATTTCTCAGCTTGTCTACTTATTGTCCATGCTTCTCAGCGTGTCTATTTATTGTCCATATTTCTCAGCGTGTCTACTTATTGTCCATATTTCTCAACTTGTCTACTTATTGTCCATATTTCTCAGCTTGTCTACTTATTGTCCATATTTCTCAGCTTGTCTACTTATTGTCCATATTTCTCAGCTTGTCTACTTATTGTCCATATTTCTCAGCTTGTCTACTTATTGTCCATGCTTCTCAGCTTGTCTACTTATTGTCCATATTTCTCAGCTTGTCTACTTATTGTCCATATTTCTCAGCTTGTCTACTTATTGTCCATATTTCTCAGCTTGTCTACTTATTGTCCATATTTCTCAGCTTGTCTACTTATTGTCCATATTTCTCAGCTTGTCTACTTATTGTCCATATTTCTCAGCTTGTCTACTTATTGTCCATATTTCTCAGCTTGTCTACTTATTGTCCATATTTCTCAGCTTGTCTACTTATTGTCCATATTTCTCAGCTTGTCTACTTATTGTCCATATTTCTCAGCTTGTCTACTTATTGTCCATATTTCTCAGCTTGTCTACTTATTGTCCATATTTCTCAGCTTGTCTACTTATTGTCCATATTTCTCAGCTTGTCTACTTATTGTCCATATTTCTCAGCTTGTCTACTTATTGTCCATATTTCTCAGCTTGTCTACTTATTGTCCATATTTCTCAGCTTGTCTACTTATTGTCCATATTTCTCAGCTTGTCTACTTATTGTCCATATTTCTCAGCTTGTCTACTTATTGTCCATATTTCTCAGCTTGTCTACTTATTGTCCATATTTCTCAGCTTGTCTACTTATTGTCCATATTTCTCAGCTTGTCTACTTATTGTCCATATTTCTCAGCTTGTCTACTTATTGTCCATATTTCTCAGCTTATTTACTTATTGTCCATGTCTCTCAGCTTGTCTAATTATTGTCCATGTTTCACGGCGTTCCGAAGGTCTTGGGGTCGATTCCGGACCACGTCGTTGGGTTTAAGAATGCAGTTGTCTTGGAGACTTCAGGGGGTCGTCGCTGAAGCTATAGAGTATGTGCTTTGTGCGACGATTTCGACAGGCCACCCTGCGGAAAGAGACCGAGCCATATGGGATAAAACCCGGTGCAATGAATCGATCATCTAACCTTTTAAATCCCCTTTTGTCAATGTCCATGTTTTGTCCATGAAGGGCAGAATGTCAGACGGGCCTGCGTGCCCAATTCTAAACCCTTTGAAAATAAAGATTTTCGTTCGTTCGTTCGTTTGTTTCACAGGAATTTTTTTTTTTTTTTTTCACTGGCTCGCTTTGAATTCGAGCGTAGTCCAACCACGTTATTTCTAGTAGCACTGTATATCAAAGTTCACAAGTGTTTATGTCATAATTCACATGTGTGTATATCAAAATTCACAAGTGTTTATGTCATAATCCACATGTGTGTATGCCATAATTCATATATATTATATATGTGTGTGTGTGTGTGTGTGTGTGTGTGTGTGTGTGTGTGTGTGTGTGTGTGTGTGTGTGTGTGTGTGTGTGTGTGTGTGTCCGTCCGTTTATATCATAATCAGCACGTGTATATATCAGAATCCATATGTGTGCATATCATAATCACATGTGTCTATAATAAGCCACTTGTGTATATCGTAATCCACATGTGTCTATGTCCGACTATATTATAATCCACATGTAGCTATTTCTGACTATATTATAATCCATGTGTAGCTATATCCGACTATATTATAATCCACATGTATCTATAAGGGGCGTTCATTTGAAATCCGTTCGTGCCACAATGCGCGTAATTGCATACGTTGAACATGATCATGTCATAGTCATGTGATAAGTACTGACCAATGAATAAAAGAGCACGTGCTTATCGTTCCATGATGCATAGGTTCTGTTTCTGACCGTTGAGAAAATGGCCAGGTTGATCTAAAAGCCGTCCAACGAAGCTCAAAGAGCGATGATTCAGTTTCTTTCATTTGAAGGATGTCGACCAGTGGACATTCATCGAAGAATGCAGGCAGCGTACGGTAGCAAATGTATGTCGAAGACAGCAGTGACAGACTGGGCACAACTGTTTTGGAAAGGACATCAGTTCACGACAGATTTTCGATGGCCGGGTCAAGTGCATATTGTTGCAACAGAAAAAAACCATCGCAAAAATTGATGCAGCAGTACAGATGAACCGTTGTTGAAGCATACGTTCACTGGCGAAAGAATTTGATGTGTCAATTGGGACAATTCAAAAGTTCCTTCCTAAGAAACTGCAATATCGGAAGGTGTGTTCACAGTGGGTATCATGTATGTTAACCCACCACCAAAAAGAGGAACGCACGGGATGGTGTTTGAACCACTTGCTGCGTTACAGAGTGGAGGGTGATACATTTCTCTTCCGCATAGTGGCAGGCGATGAATCATGGTGTCACCATCTTGAGCCGAGCAGCAAAAGAGAGAGCATGCAATGGAAGCATGCTGGATCACCAAAAGCCAAAAAATTCACGTTACAGGTTTCCGCTGGTAAGGTTATGCTGAGGGCATTTATTGACCATGAAGGGCTATTGTTGGCCGACTTTAAAGAACCTGGTGTCAACATCAACTCTACCTACTACTTGCAAACACTAGACAAGCTGCAAACAGCCATCAAGAATAAATGACCCATCATGCTTTCTCGCGGTGTGATTTTGTTGCACGATAATGCTCGTGCGCGTGTCGCAAAGATTGTGCAGGAGGCATTAGCAAGGAAGAAGAGGGAAATTCTGCAACATCCAGCCTATACTCCTGATTTATCAGCATGTTATTTTCATTTGTTCGGACCTCTAAAACAAGCTCTCAATGGGGCAACGATTTCACACAGATACAGACGTAATGAACGCGGTAAACACATGGTTCAGTGAGCAATTACAATCCTTTTTTGTGGACGGCATTCGCCCCCTACCTAAGCAATAGGATGCTTGTCTGAATGCCTACGGTGACTTCTTCTGACCAACCCATGGTGCATAATTCATTCAAAATGACTGCTTTGTTTAATTCTATCACACCTGCTAATGTTTCTTTTATGCTTTTGTAATAAAGCCACTGGAACGGGTTTCAAATGAACGTCCCTAATATTTGGTTGTTTTTTTTTCCCCGGGATTTTAGATTTAAACATCGAGCACAACCCACTACTGGCAACGCTGATCGTATTCTGGTACGAATCTAAGGCCTTGTCCATGTCAATATGGAAGCACTAGACTCGAGTTTCGCTCTCGTTTGAGCTCATCAGTAGTGCATATCCTTGACTGGTCCCGGGATCAAACCCCAGATCAGTGGCGTGTGACGCGGGTCTGTAAACCACTAAACCACGCGGCACGCGCTAGATGCGACCAAATTATCACACTAGAATATCCAGTGTTGTCCATGGGACATAATTTACATTGCGTGGTAATTTATGCATGTCCCATCCCATTCCGTCCCATGGGAATAACATTCCCATGGCCAAGCCGACTTCTGCGGGCATTTGTTGACCGGGTTACCCTTCCCGGGATACGTATGAAACAATAATAGACACTATACTTGTATATAATAATTATAATCCAGAAGGGTTGGGGAAGGGGGGTGAAACAAGTCACTAAGCAGAAACTTGCTATGTATCTGTGAAATTACAAGACCATCACATATTTAATTAATTAGAATTTTAAGATCATGCATCTTTCCCATTGCAAAACATGTCTGTGAGACCTGGACTTTCGTGACGTTTCAAGTGACCAAAATATTTCAATTTCCATCGTTTTATCGTCTTTAATAACTAAACAAGCTGAACACAGCGAATAAATGCCTTTGAATTCAAATGCTATAGACGGGTTCTAAGAATATCTTGGGTAAAGAAATGAACAAATGCATCCTTACTTCAAGAGCTAAATATTGAAGAGGGTTGTCTATTAAAGACGATAAAACAAAGGAAATTGAAATATTTTGGTCACTTGAAACGTCATGAAAGTTTAGCGAGAACAATAATGGAGGGGTATATGCCTGGGAAGAAAGGAAGAGGAAGACCAAAGAGAAGATGGGTGCAGGATGTGGCGGATGATCTCCAGATGGGGGTATCGTACGCAGGACATCTTGCTTATGATCGAGACGTTTTCCGGAAGGTTGTTATGGGAGCGATATGGACATGCTACTGAATGAATGAATGAATGAATCACATATTTGAAGGCTTGGATACACGGGGGAATGGTTGACTAGCGTCCCCCTCTCTTAGCGGACGACGGGTGCAGATGTTAAACTCTCGTCTGAACGCGCTCGTGACATTACCAGCGCAACCTCATGATTGGGGTTGATTTAGACGTCCTATAAAGGGCATGCAATTAATTGTGCCCGCTCAGAAGGGTTGAACAGAATTGTAATTGATTCGGTGCCAAACAAAAAAGTGGGTTTGGAATAATAAACATGGTGCACAATCAAATGACCAAGTATTATCATGCAAATGTCCTTTCACTGAGCATTGAAATTGCAGGATATACCAAGAAACAACACAAATATGACCATATCATGGCGATATATCGTCAGTCTGTCCAACTGGGAGGTCATATACGGCGATATATTATCCTTCAGCAATTGTTTAGTTAATTGCATAAATGCGATACAAAAACAGAGATGGACAGACAGACAGACAGGCAGACAGACAGACGGACGGACGGACGGACGGACGGACGGACAGACGGACGGACGGACGGGCGGGCGGGCGGGAGGGCGGAAAGAAAGAAAGAAAGAAAAAGAAAGAAAGAAAGAAAGAAAGAAAGAAAGAAAGAAAGAAAGAAAGAAAGAAAGAGAGTTTGTGTGTGTGTGGGGGGGGGGGGGGAGGGAACGAACGAACGAACGACTTTAAAAAGTCACGAATTGATGACGATGCCCGTCGTACATGCAGTGCTTCTAATCCCTCATCTTTCGCACACAAATTATTTATCATGAAAGTAACATTTACATTGACAAATCACAAATATGTTTTTAATGAATTCTGTAAACATTCAACGTTGTTATGGAGGGAGGGGGGTGGGGGGGGGGGGGGGGGTAGAAAGAAAGAGAAAGAGAGAGAGCGAGAGAGAGAGCGAGAGAGAGAGGGGGAGAGAGAGAGAGAGAGAGAGAGAGAGAGAGAGAGAGAGAGAGAGACAGACAGACAGACAGACAGAGAGAGAGAGAGAGAGAGAGAGAGAGAGAGAGAGAGAGAGAGAGAGAGAGAGAGAGAGATGCAAGGGAAACAAGAATCGGCACTACCAGTTCCTAACGCATGAAGAAACTGGCAGAGTTCCCGTGAGACGTATATATGACTAAGAGACCTCTTCTCTGACAATCGGACTTATTCATCCACATTATCAATGCACCATTCTGCGATCATTTTAAAATTTAAAACAAGAATAACCACGAATTAGTCAGCAGTGCATTCACATAATCAGCCAATCAATCACTCAATCATCAACTCCCTGTGATCGAGTGAGCATTACAACAAAACCAACTTCAGAGGTAAATGTTAACCTTTTCCCTCCCCGCACCGTCAAATTAATTTGCAACACGATTCTAGATACACCCGGAATACTCTTTCCTCTGCACAAAATAATGATTGTTATGCACGCACTACTTATTCTAGGTCAGCTCTGGGGCGGAAACAAACTGTGAAACGCATTCAAAGTTGTCCCTGGCGTTCCAGTAGGTCACGCTGATCTAAAGGGGAATAATTTCGCTGCACATAAAAAATACCAGGTCACGGGAATAGCTATTTTTGTACAAGAAACACATGTTTCACACACCAGTGCATGCTGGTTGTTGTTCCGTTTATTATTCTGTAATAACTGCTTTATATCGTTTTATTGCGTTGTTTTACTATCTTTCTTTCTTTTGTATTCTGCATTCGTATCTGTTTTGTTTTTTACTTCTATTCTCACTTTTTTACATGCTGCTGTCTTTCGTTTCCTTGTTTTCAATTGTGGTTTTAAAGCCGCTTAACTTGATGTACTTCATTATCTCGTGGGTTTTCTTTCTTTATTATTTCCCTTCTATCTCCTTTTCATCCTGCCTCGTTTTTATCTCATTACCTCTATTGCCATCCTTTATCTTTGTATCTATTTTTTTTTAAACTATTTTATTTCATTAATCCGTGCACGCCTACCTCGTCTTTGTGTCTCTGCCGTATCTTTCGTTGTTGAACATTTCTCTTTGTGTCTACCTACCCGCCTTTCATATCCCTTTTTCTTTTCATTTTTTTTTTTTACTTGTTTCGTTGCCTTCTTGTTTTCTTGTTTTAATTTGCCTTTATCGTCTATTATATTATGCATATTTTCTTATCATTGTTTCTCATTTGCCTGCCTTCGAAACACACATACGCACGCGCACACGCACACACACACACACACACACATATATATATATATAAATATATATATATATATATATATATATATATATATATAGAGAGAGAGAGAGAGAGAGAGTACTGCTTGTCATCTTGACAGATGATAGTTTATTATATTGTGCTTCAGAACAGGCATATTAACTACAATCCATGGTTGTAGCGAATGTGACTGATCAGACCAATTCGGGCGGTAAATGTCCATCCACAATGGATGCATGTGCACACATAGTCATTTCCACCATCACTCACCATCTGTCCCTTCACGTGGTTGGTGTGTGACCTGTCTGCAATCATTTTCTCCTTTTGTCATTCCGTTTCTGATCATTGCGCTCGATGCAACACGATAGGCGGCGACTAACTCCCAAAGTGCAATATCAAACAAGTACCGCTTACACACAACTTTGTACCGTAGTAGAGACAGACCCCGAGATCTCTTACCCATCTGTAATTCACCAAACAAGATATCCTTTGGTATTCTACCATCACCCATCCTCCTAATGTGTCCTATCCATCTAAGTCTACGAAGACTGAGCAGAGAACAAACCGTATGTCTAGTGTTAACGCCATCACATTTTTGTAGGATTGAGTGCAAGGAGTAATAGTTGGCCAGTCTTTAACTCCCCTAGCGAACGATGAGAGTTGAAATCGAAGACTTCTTCGACCGAGCTCATGTCACTGTCAATGTAACGTCCTGACAGGCACATCAACACGCCCGCTAAGAACAAGCAAATCCATTCATACAAGAATAGAAATTCTTAAGATCAAGAGAAATGATGCTGGATGGATTGAGACGGTGGCATGGAGGAATATCATCAGTAGAGTTGATCCAGAACATCAAAGACCGAGATCTGTGGAGAGACATGAACACCTACGCCAGCGGCAGGGTAGTTGATGATTGATGATGATGATGATGATGATGATGATGATGATGATGATGATGATGATGATGATGATGATGATGATCACACAAGACAAGCAGGTGTATAAACGCATGTAACAAAAGTAAAGGACCCGCTTATACGCGAGGGTATGCTGTGCATACAGGGCTAACCCCTTATTCTTAAGAGAAATCGACACTCCATTGGGAATGTGATCAATAGCAGGCCTGTCGCTTTTACCTCCCAGAACATCTCTTGGTACCCATTTTAAGATGGGTGGGTCAGGAAGCCCAGGCCACACTTTAAACATACGTTCTCAAGTGGAATTTAACCCACGACTACCGGGTCTGACATACATTTTGGGGATTCGCACACAGTACTACCGGGATTTACATGCATCCTGGGTATTCGAAACAACGGCTATTGGGGCTGACATGTCTCCATGAAATTCGATCACACGACCAGTGAGACAGACAGACAGACAGACAGACACGGACGGATGGACGGGCATTTGAACACACGACCACTGGTTGAAAGGCAAGTGTGTTAGCTCCTGCCTACTGTGATTCATATAGCCACACATACATTTAAATAAAACTGGAATCCAAAGAGGAAACCTGTATTATAATAATGTAGCTTGTACGGGACACACTGCCCTTTTTCAGGGTTGGGTCACAAAAAGGCAATTATTCCAAACAAATAAACGACAAATAGAAGGAAATCCAGCAACCATATGTTATCATTTCAACAAAATAAAGTGTTGTACAGAGAACAATCACACCACACATGCATTAAAGGATGGAGATTTATTATTTGTGTAAACAAACTAGTGTCATTAGCACCCAGAATGTCTCCCGCGCTTTACATGCTGCTGTGTTGTTGTATGTGTGTCAAGTGGCGCCACCGTGTGATCATTACAAACAAGTATTTTAAATGTTTCCGTGAGAAAATAAACAAGTTTTTAACCACCGCAAACTGGGTGATAGTGCGCAGTATTTGTAACAAGCTCACGGACAAAGGCAACACATAAAAATACTAAGTGGAGGGAATTGTTACAATTACTGGTGTGATATGCTTTGAAAGGTTAAAATAAGTACATAATAGATGGAGAAAAATTGGACCAGATAGGATCACGGTTTGACAAATTATGGGATGTAAAACACAATGTAATAGAATGATGGAGGGATGGAGTTGTTATCGCGATTTATATAAAGCAATGTCACATGTACTTTAGTTACAAATAGATTTGTGCGTTGTTGGGAGGCAGTGAGGGAGAGTGAGAGAGATAGAGAGAAAGAGAGCGAGAGAGACGGAGTGGAAAGATAGAGAGGTGGGGAACGACTGACATAATGACGTGAAGAGAGAGAGAGAGAGAGAGAGAGAGAGAGAGGTGAAAAGAGGGGAATGTGAGAGATTATATGCCTGTATGTGAGGGATATAGAACGGACAATATAGAAGGATTTGGGTAGAAAAACTGACAGAAATGAGCGAGAGAGAGATGGAGAAATACAATTAGAGAGACAGATAGAAAGAAACAGACAACAAGGCAGAAAAGAACGAAAGAAATACGAAATGCTGAGAAAAAGATGTAGAAAATGATGAGAGAGAGAGAGAGAGAGAGAGAGAGAGAGAGAGAGAGAGAGAGAGAGAGAGAGAGAGAGAGAGAGAGAGAGAGAGAGACTAACGAACGGACGAACAGACTTTATTTTCAAAGCGTAACAAATTGGGCACGCAGGCCCGTCTTACATTCGGCCCTTCCAATCACTCATCTTTCTTTCATCAACAGTGCATAGGAAAAAACACTGTCACATGAATTTTGTAAACATAAACAATGCATATTACTATGTTATGTGACACATCCACCACCCACCCACACATCCCCCATTCACTCCAACTCCTCCACCCACCATCCACCACATCCCTACACCTACACATCTCCCCACCCACACACACCTCTCACCCACCACACATCCCATCCACCCACACCCCAAGCACACATACATTCTCCAGCCCACACATCCCCCACCCACATACATCCACCCACCTACACACATCTCCCCACCCACTCACATATCCTGTACCCGTCCCATTACCCACCAACAATCACTCACCCACAAACCCTCCTCCACCCACACACCTCCAACCACCCAGCCAAACACACATTCCTCAGCCACACATCCCCCACGCACACACACACATCTCCCCGTCAACTCACATATCCCGCACCTACCCACACACACATTCCGAACCCACCCGAGCCAGACAGAGAAAGCAGAAAGATAAGCAGAGACAGGGAGAAATAGATATACGATATAGCGAGGGGAACAGAGACGAAAAGACAGAGATACATTGAAAGAAAGATGATTGAGTGCTGATGGTTCAGAAAGAAATGGCGAACTACTGAACGTAAACTTGCTAAGAAATCACAGCCGGAAATTGCTGGGGTTGAATGCCACGTCCTGTGGGGGACACACAACTAACTTGTTAACTCAACTACCAGAATGGACTAGGTATAACCAGGGTTTTCGAGGCAGCGACAGATGGTTATATCTTTAAACCAAAATCAAAGGCAAACCAATACAGATAAATATTATACGAGTAGATACACAAACAGGAGCCGCGGCAATGTGGTGGTTAGACGCTCGCCTGCTAGCCTGCTGGGCAAGGTTTCGATCCGTATCGGGGAGGCTTTGAATTGTTGTTTTTTAATTGGGTCAGGTCAACTACGAGGGGAAGTCTATAAGTAAGTCGCAAATGGCTGTAGAAAAATAACTAAACATGATAACAACTTGAAACAAGTTTATTTTTATACATACATTGTCCCGTTATTTCTCAACATAATTTCCACCAAAATTGATGCACTTATCCCATCGTTTTATCAGTCCTCCGGAACTAGATGCATAGAACTGCGTGCTCTGTTTTCTAAACAAAGATTTCACTTCACATTCAACTTCGGCGTCATTCGCGAAATGTCTCCCGCCAAGGTGGGTTTTCAGTGGACCAAAAAGGTGGAAATAGCTAAGGGCTAAGTCGGGGCTGTAAGGTGGATGTTCCAGAACTTCTCACCTTAGTTGGTTAATATTCCCCTGGGTTAATCGAGCTGTAAGTGGTCTGGCATTGTCATGAAGAAACAACACTCCTCTAGTCAGCAGTCCTGGACATTTTCTTCGAATTGCATCATGAAGCATCGATAGAACTTCACAGTACGATTCAGAATTCACATTGTCACCTTTCTTCTTTAAATTGGTTAAAAGCACTCCTTGACAATCCCAGAACACTGTCAGCATAACCTTCCCTGCTGATGGCGTAACATTGAATTTTTAGACACAAGGCGAAGAAGGATGTTTCCATTGCATTGAAGCACGCTTTGATTCGGGCTGGTAGTGATGCACCCATGATTCGTCCCCAGTAACAATCCTGTTCAGTATGTCTTCTCCTTCATCTTCGTATCGACAGAGATGTTGCAGGGACAGGCGAAATCGGTTCATTTTGTGTTCCTCCTTCAATTGTCTGGGTACTCACCTTGAGCAAACTTTCTTAAATTTCAATCGATCATGCATTATGCTGTATGCTGAACCATGTGAGCATCCTATTGCAGATGCTACAGAGTCTATCGTCAATCGCCTGTCACCTCTAATCATCTCCTCCACCCGCTGCACGGATGCTTCTGTTGCAATCTCAACAGAGTGACCAGATCGGATTTCATCAACAATTTTTAGAGCGCCATTGAGAAAATTGTTCTACCCAGCTATGCACCGCTTTACGGGATAAACATTTGTCAGCATAAACAGGAAGCATTTCCTCATGAATGTCCTTTTCAAGCAGTCCTTTTTCCCACAAAAAAGCACAACAGCACGTTGCTCTTTGGTTGTACACTCCGTAAGTACAGTCACCATTTTGTTTATGCGCTGCACATGCACATGAGACACCTAGCGCCACCTGACGAACGGGAATATAACATTCGATGTTGCTGTCACCTAATGACACCTGTAAAAAAACACAAACTACATTTACCTGTTATCCCACAGAACTGTGTGTCTTACTTATTGACTCGCCTTCGTAAAATGTGGTACCAGGAAATGTCTTAAGGCGTAAAGATAGCTGGCGGGATATTGGCCGCATCAGCCACCTAGAGCCGATTGGTCTCTTAACTATGAGTCTAGCACCATATACCTTATGGCGTCTTAAAGCGTGCAAAAGGGGCCTTTAGACTGCTTATGTGCTCCAATAATTTGCCCTGGCCATGCGGAAGTGCGGGGCAATGAACAGGATGATAGGCTGGCAGGGAATGCACCTCTTGGTGGTAGATTACCTATGGTTACGGGAGAGGTGCTCGAGCGCCTGTGGGACCAGGAGAGGACGAGAGGACAGACTGAGAACCAGTATGTGGAGAGAGTTATATAGCGGGGGGGGGGGGGGTTCTGGAAGAATCTCAAAAACTGAGAGGGAAGACTGGGAGAATGTTCAATCAAATGGCGATGGGAACGATTAGTAGTATGATTCTTCGCTGGCTGTTGAACGAGAGGATGGAACGCGTTTGGGACTGTCCTGAGTGCGGTGATGTCGGTTATTAGCTCAATTCAACTCAGCTCAATTCAACTCAGCTCAACGCAGTAGTGAAGAAGAAACATATACAGATTTGATGATTATGTAGAAAAATGATTGATTGATTGATTGATTTAAGAACCGACATCACAGCATTCGGGGATTCACATAAGCGCTCCATCCCCATCCTCAGCAGCCAGCGAAGTGTTCCAACACAATAGTACCAGTAGCAATCTGATATGTCCGTCTCGCCTTTCCTCTAAGCGTCGAGCGTCGGCCAGATCCCCACGTCACCCCTCGCTGGCTCATTCTTGCCAGACCATGGTGATCCATTTGCTCCTCCGAGGTGTACACGTGCTCCCACAAGGCCGCAACCACGAAGTATGCCTGTTGTCAGAGCCTCACATGGTATAGCTGTGCAGCAACATCGTTGCGACACCCGGCGGACAAGAATTGTCGGCTGACAAGATTGTTACCTGACACGCGACCAGCGGTCAGGCTGACGACAGACGCACGCAGGACACGTGACACCACTAGAGGCAGTGGGCAGTTGGCGTGCTAACCTCAGACCGAGCTGGGACCGGAGACTGGAAGGACATGTGCGATGAGAGCAAGGCGTTTGTGTGAATCTCCGTGATTGAAAGCCGAACGACTGATATCTTGAGCGTCAGACCTATGAGCTGTATTGTGGTTGTGAGCGTCGTGAGTTATATATTGTAGATTGTTGTAATTATCGTTCTGTATTTAATGTGGCAATAAATCCATAGAACTTGTGTTGCTGTGTCTTACGTCGAATCACGTTATACTTGTACTGTCTCACACGTGTTAGCTAACGAGCCAATTATAAGATCCTGACATGTGTGGACGTGGGTTGCTCGTCCTTGTTTAAGAACCTAATATATGTAGACGTGTGTTGCTCGTCTTTGGTATTTAAAACTATAATTCTTGAACTTGTAAAATTTGTCAAGGTTATAGCTATGTAAATGTGATCGTGAAAGTCTCATTATTATCCATTACTACATTGTTTAAATATGTTTAAAACCATTAGTAAATGTGCAGTACATATTGTTTGATCCTGTAAACGTGTAAAACATTTGTGATTTGTGAAACTTGTCACCGTTTGACCTTGTCGACATTGTTATTTTGTCGCCATTTTGACCTTGTCGCCATCTTGTAAACTTGATGTCTATGTCCTTACTGAATGTCATCTTGATGTAAGTGATGTGTCATCAATGTTATTGAGTGTTCAAATACAGATAGATTGTCTTTGTGTATTGAGTTTGTGGAACGCAAAGAGTTTTGGAAAGAGTGTAACTTCTGTTGAAAGAAACACTGTTGACGACAAATTTACGACATACAATTACACTCGACGCCATCCAAACCTAATCAACACTTAGTGACTTGCAGGCACACACCAACAAATAGACGCTAACTTATTTTCTTCCAAAAACAAAGCAGGTTTTTCCGTACCATCCATAACCTTGCCGTAGAGGTCATTAGTGGTTCCGAAGTAACGACCCTACAGTTATCTAGCCCGATTGTCCAACCATTCTTCACCGTATCCAGGGCACTTGAGTATATTTTTCTATACTTTAACTTTACGTATGCAATAGTAGGCACGCATCGTACAGTAAAATAAATTGTAAATTGTTTATTACTAACCATTTATAACATATTTTGTGTGGTTGATTTTCATTGACGTATTTTCCCCATCATGTCGTCATTATTTGATTTCATCGATATGGGTATTAAATTGCATCTAACAGGTGATGAATTAACAAAATGGAGCGAGAACAAATACGCTGAATACCTGCTGGTACAGGAGAAAAATAATGAACGCGAAGAAAGAGCAGCGGAGAGAGCTCTAAAACAAGCAGAAATGGCTGCCAGATTAGACTGGGAAAGAGTAGTCTCTGACATGAAGTTAACACTACCCCAGTATATACATACGTCATGAATGAAAGATGACATCTTTCATTGAGGTACCCGGGGAGAATGTCAGAGCCTCACATGGTATAGCTGTGCAGCAACATCGTTGCGACACCCGGCGGACAAGAATTGTCGGCTGACAAGATTGTTACCTGACACGCGACCAGCGGTCAGGCTGACGACAGACGCACGCAGGACACGTGACACCACTAGAGGCAGTGGGCAGTTGGCGTGCTAACCTCAGACCGAGCTGGGACCGGAGACTGGAAGGACATGTGCGATGAGAGCAAGGCGTTTGTGTGAATCTCCGTGATTGAAAGCCGAACGACTGATATCTTGAGCGTCAGACCTATGAGCTGTATTGTGGTTGTGAGCGTCGTGAGTTATATATTGTAGATTGTTGTAATTATCGTTCTGTATTTAATGTGGCAATAAATCCATAGAACTTGTGTTGCTGTGTCTTACGTCGAATCACGTTATACTTGTACTGTCTCACACGTGTTAGCTAACGAGCCAATTATAAGATCCTGACACCTGTCCTCACCTTCCTCAGCATGCTTTCTGAGTTGGTTACAATCACGATGTGTCTGTGTATCGTATTATCCATCCAGCGGAGAGCTGCAGTGATCGCCTCCAGCTCCATTCTATAGCTAGATGTTGTGGTATCATATGCCAGACTCTACTGCACCAAACGTCGACCATTAGTTTTTGCTACGAACCCCCAGGCACTTCTCCTATCTCTTGACACCGAACCATCTGTGTAGATAATCACATCACACGAGCGAGCATTATCCTGAATTAGTTGCTGGATTTCCACTTCCGTGGCCCCTGCTGGGCATTCCCTGCATTCCCTGCTCAATGTGATTATACCTCTGCACAAGTCTAACTCCTCCGCTGGCACTCTGATCCACTCCTCTCCTCGCCTAATGTTCTCCAAGATGCACACCTGTCCGATCGTATCCTCCGCCTGAGCCATCCATGATTTTCCTCTTATCAGTCGCTGACCCTTAACTGCTTCCAGCGCCGCATGCAAAGGGTGATCTGTAGAAAAAGCGAAATCACACACCCAAAAACAATCACATCAAAATAATGCTTGCAGAGTTCAAAGCAAAAGTAGGAACGAAACGATAATTAACTGATTCAATGCCAAACATAAAGGTTTGTTCCAAACGTTGTATACAATCAAATGTATGTTCAATGGTCATTAAAATTGTGGGAGATATTACGATGAATAACACGATGACCCTAGTATGGAGATATATCGTCATCCTGTCCAAATTGGAGGTAGCATTTGGCGATGTACTCGTATTATCCTCGGGCGTGTCCGAGGCAAAATTAAATTAAATTAGGGCTATTTATTATTTAATTCCTCAGGCTCAAGACACCCCTCTCCCGTTGACCTACACTGCAAGGTACTATAGGCAGTAGATGACAGACAGTTGAATCTGTTAAATCCGTATCCACAATAAAAGTTGGCGTTAAATTTTATGTTACCTTTGTTGTAGACACAAAAATTCAATTCGTTCACCTAACATCTTTCCCCTACCATGTCTATTTGGGATTTGCTCGTCTGCTTTCTACTGTTCCTTCTAGCATGGGTGTTATGATATTGATGTGTCTGTTTATGTGGAGATTGTGGCATATGTCAATACACATCACGCATGAGAATGGAGACCGAGGCCGTAACGGCATGCTTCCAATAGCTGGAGAACAGTATGACTAGGCATTTGTTTCTTACGGACTCACAGAGTATGCTTCGGAAAGTGGGACCTGGCAGGTTCCGGATGAAGTGGCTAGCATCGCTCTAAAGGACGAAGACTGTGAGCATGTTATGGATTTTCATTGCGGGCGTTGGTGGATTCGTTAGAAGATGACGCTAATGTCATGAGAGAGGCCAGACGAGAGATAGGCTCCTGCGCTCGTCGCCCGCTAATTGAGGGGAAGTCTGACCACCTACTCCTCAGTGCACCCAGGCCTATGAAATGTGATGGTCCTTAAACTTCACAGCACGTTCCTGCTACAGAACTTGGCTATTTGTGTGGGTTTTCTGTCCGAGGCATGTAGGTTTGCTGGGCAATGAACAGGTTGTAGATTGGCTGATGTTGCCCTTCTGGGTATAGAGCTTCTTTATGATAAAAGTGATGTAGTGAAGACTTTAGAATTGGTTTGAGAGTGTCGTTGACCAGATGGAGTTTCCATATCTTGGAAGATTGACTCAGAAGGCAGTGAGCAGTGTGTCTGCACGATATTCAAAGCGTAGATGGAAAGCCACTCAGAAGGCAGTGAGCAGTGTGTCTGCACGATATTCAAAGCGTAGATGAAAAGCCACTCAGAAGGCAGTGAGCAGTGTGTCTGCACGATATTCAAAGCGTAGATGGAAAGCCACTCAGAAGGCAGTGAGCAATGTGTCTGCACGATATTCAAAGCGTAGATGAAAAGCCACTCAGAAGGCAGTGAGCAGTGTGTCTGCACGATATTCAAAGCGTAGATGAAAAGCCACTCAGAAGGCAGTGAGCAGTGTGTCTGCACGATATTCAAAGCGTAGATGGAAAGCCAGGCGGATTTTAAGTGATTCAATGCCACACGGAAAAATAGACTTTGACCAAACAAGTATTACCATTTAAATTTGCATTAAAATTGCGTAAGTTATCACTACTCTTCAATCTGGCTCAAGAGAAAGTTGTAAGGAAGGTAAAGGAGGAATGTGATATTGGAGGAACATCCAAGCTGCTTGGTTATGCAGATGATATAGATATTATAGGGCAAAGTGAACAAAAGACATTGGAAATATTGACTCACTTAAAGGGAAAAGCCCAACAGATGGGGCTGGTTATCAACCAAGATAAGACAGAATATATGGTAATTTCAAGAGACGGAATGGCTAGAAACTCTGGCCACATACAAATAGATAATATGACCATTAAAAGAACTGAAACATACAAATACCTGGGTACAATCTTCAACTGCTCCAACATCATATGGGAAGAAATACAAACTAGAATCAACTCTGGAAATAAGATATACTATGCACTACAACATCTACTAAAATCAAAGGCGCTATCTCGTAACACCAAAATCACAATATACAAAACACTGATCAGACCAGTTGTGCTGTATGGCTCTGAAACCTGGAGTACAACGAAAGGAGACGAAGCCTTGTTACAAACCTTTGAGAACAAAATTTTAAGACGCATCTTTGGACCCATTAGGGATACACAAAGTGGAGAGTGGAAAAGAAGAAGTAACAAAGACATTTATGATATGTTTAAGTCCCCGCTAATCACTGGTATCATGAAGGCTAATAGACTACAATGGCTGGGGCATATAGAAAGAATGGAAGATAATAGGGAAACAAAACTCGCTTACACTCAGGAAATAAATGACCGTAGACCCCTAGGTAGACCAAGAAGGCGGTGGAGAGATAATACATGTACAGACCTACAAGCACTTGGAATCAACGACTGGCAAGAGAAGGTCCACCAGAGAGACGAATGGAGACGGATTGTATTTGCAGCAAAGAACCTCAATGGCTCGGAACGCTGAAGAAGAAGAAGAAGAAGAAGTTATCACGAAACGAAACAAATAATGCTATTAACTAAATTGATGAGCGAAACATATACATTATTTACATAAACTAATTGATGAACTAATCATACACAATATCTACATGAACAGATCACTACATGATGAACAAATCATACGTAATAGCTACATAAACAGACGACAAATTTATGATTTAACCATACACGATAGTTACATAAGCTAATTGAAGAACTAAACATATACAATAGTTACATAAACTAATTGAAGAACTAAACATACACAATAGTTTCACGAACATATGACTAATTGATGAATTAATATACACAAGAGTTACATGAACTAACTGATTAACTAACCATACACTATTTAGTTTTTAATATTTTGTTTTCTCCGCGTTTCCATCCTGTTTCAGGATATTGCGGTCAACACCAGCATCTTTCAGCTGTATGTTGATTCCTAGGCTAGATTACGCTCATCAGCACGCCACGACTTTCTGAGTGACCGGCTCCATACTCTCATAAGCCACTGGCGCGACTCGAATACCTTCCAATTCTCGTGCGCTCACGTCAACCACGAGAGTATTCGGAGTTACGGAGAAATCTGCTAACTCCTCAGCCAGGGAGACCGGCAACCATACACTATAGTTACATTAATTTATTTGTGAACTACACATACACAATACTTACATGAACAGATGACTACATGAAGAACTAACCATGTACAATAGTTCTATGAACTAATTGATGAACTAGCCATACACAATAGTTACATTAACTAACTGATTAACTAAACATACAATAGTTACATGAATTATTGGTGAATTGAACATGCATAATAGGTAGCCTTTAGCAAGATGAAAAACATTCTGACCAATAAAATGATGTCAATTGAAACGAGAAAAAGAGTGTTGAGGGGATACATAGAGCCTGTTCTTTTGTATGGATGTGAAACTTGGACAATGTGCAGTCAAGCTGAAAAACATCTGATGGCTGCAGAAATGTGGTTTCTGAGGAAAATGCAAAGAATACCATGGACAGATAGAAAAACCAATGACCAAGTACTACAAGAGACAAATGAAAATCGTAGATTGATTAGAGAAATTAGACGTAGACAGTCAAAATTTTTTGGACATGTTATGAGAAGAAATGGACTGGAGAACTTGGTGACAGCTGGCAAGATCGAGGGGAACAGACCAAGAGGAAGACCGAGAGGAAAATACCTGGATGGCTTGGCCACATGGCATGGACGAGACAGGAACACTGAGCGGATCCACGACTCTGGTGATCGAGTGAAATGGCGAATCATGACCGCCCACGCTTTCCGGCATGGCACATGATTGATTGATTGAATAGTTACACGAACTACTTGATGAACTAACCATATACAGTAGTTACATGACCTAATTGATGAAATAAAAATACACAATAGTTACATGAACTAATTGATGAAATAAACACACGCAATAATTACATGAATTAATTGATGAACTAAACATACATACAAGTATATTGGTTTTTGACCTTTCTTGTGTTCTTTCTTATTTCTCGGGTTAAAGATTTATACTTCATCTTGCTGGTATCAGATTCATCTCCTTCCTTTTTCAGTTCCCTTCGTTGTTTTATTAATTCTAACGTGTCTGATGTAACCAATGGCTTATGTTATTTAGTCCTGGTCGGAATTAAATCTGTGGCTGCTGTTATCAAGATATCAGTTCATCAGGTGTCATTTCCTCTTGTACAGATATCAAGACCCCAAAAAGATCCCTCACTTCTACGTTGTATGCATCCGGTATATTTGTAAGATCAAAACGAAGTGGCATTGGTCCTCGGGTAAGCTTTTTTAGTTTTAATTTCAGATCTGCTTCTAATAACTGATGATATGTATAACAGTCTGCACTTCGTAGGGGTTTTGCAGATGTTATGCTTGAACTCCATCTTCTTTGTATTAAAATATAATCTACCTGATTTTTGGTAATACTGTCCTGAATCTTCCATGTGAAGAGTCTTCTTGGGTTTTGTTTAAAAAGTGTGTTGGCTATCGTTAACTCATTTTCTGTGCAAAATTCAATTAATTTGTCACCTGCATCATTTCTGTTTCCCAACCCACATCTTCCTAAAACGTGTCTCTCATTTTCAGCTTTTCCTTGACCTACTTTAGCATTAAAATCTCCCATTATTATTGTTATATCATTATGACCTATCTTATTTAATGTGTCTTGCAGTGTGCTGTAAAAATCTTCAATTTCGTCCTCCTCTGCTGTTGAAGTAGGTGCATATGTCTGTAGGAGAGTTGTGTTTTTTGGAAGGCCTTTAAGTCTGATTGTGAGGATTCTATCACTAACTGGGTTATATCCCATTAAAAGCTTTTGCAGTTGTTTTATCTAAATGCTACTCCACTCTGGCCTCCGACGTCTCTACCAGAATATATGAAAAGACTTCCATTTTCATTTGTAAAATGTCCCTTGCCTCTCCAGCGATGTTCACTAATTCCTAAAATTTGAATATTTAACCTCTCAATCTCATCACATACTACTTTATGCTTTCCCTCATACAGACTTCTCACATTCCAAGTTCCTATTCTCACTCTGTTTTTTAGTCTGACACAGGGGATTTCCTTGGTAACACAGTCGGGATTAACTCCGTCATCACGATTACTAGTACTGTCCCCTGTGTCACACTCTTCCCAAGTGTTATCTGATCTGCCTAGCTTGGGGGTCTCGCCACCAGATATCTTTCTTATTATGTTTTCTTTCATGGTTGTTATGGTTTCTTGGCAAGTTTTGCAGAAGATAGTTTGCCATTGCTTTCCTTCTGGGCAGTGACTGTACTAATCGGTGGCCATAGCCATTGTCTCTACATCATAGTTATATGAATTGTTATATGAATATATCAATTACTAATTGATGAACTAAACATACTGTAGCAAATCCAGCGGGTTCCATCTGAATTTCCGGTAAGTAACTATAAGTAACTAACCTAAATTTGGACGGGGGAACACCACTTGGGATTCCTGGGTCAGCGGGTTTATGTAAACTAAACAACACGGTACAAAAATATAAAAATCAGGTACCATTTTACGGTATTCAGCAGAGTTCATGCAATCAAGGAGAACTTATCTACTATTCAGAATGTGAAAGGGGAAAAACGTGAGCGGATGCATGTGTGTGGGGGATTAGTGTATGGGTGGGAGTGTGTCAGTGGGAAGATTTGTGTAGGTGGGGGATGTGTGCGGGGAGCATATGTGGGTTGTGGGGTGTGTGTGGGTGGGAGGTGTGTGTTTGTGGATGGGGGGATGTGATGTTGGGTGGGGATGTGTGTTTTGGGGGATGTGTATATGGGAGGGGAGATGGCGTATGGGTGGTAGCATATGTGTGTGGGTGGGGGTGTGTGTGGGTGGGGGATGTGTGGTTAAGGTATGTGTGATTGGGGGATGGGTGACTGGGGTGGGTGGGTGGAGGTTGTGTGGGTGGGTGAATGTGTGTGTGTAGGATGGGGGAATGGGTAGGGGATGTGTGTGTTTGTGTGTGTGGCGGGGGGGGGGGGGGGGGGGGGGGTGGCGTTCGGAATGTGTGAGAGTGTTACGGGAAATTGTGTGCGTGGGGATGTGTGCAAGTGGGGGAAATGTGGGTGGGTGCGGGTTTTGTGTGTGGTTAGGTGCTGGATGTGTGGGTTGGCAAGAATATGTATGGGTGGGGAATATGTGGTTGGGGGGTGTGAGTTTGGCTGGGGGTTGGGGGTATGTGGGTGGTTTGGCGGAGGATATGTAGTTTGGTGAGTGTTGGTTGGTGGAGGATGTGTGTGTGTGGATGGGGAGGTGTGTGTAGGTGGGGGATGTGTGTGTAGGTGATGGGTGAGTTGGTGCATATATGTGTGCCTAGGTGTGTGTGGGTGGGTGGGTGGGGATGTGTGTGTGGGGGATGTGTGGTTAATGGGAGATGTGTATGTGGGTGGGGAGATGTGTGTAGGTGTGGTGTGGGATGTAGAGGATTGTACTTCATGACCAAGGGTTGATGTTAGCTTCCACTCAAGTCAAAGGCCGGATCTTAACTTCCCTTGCCAACACAATACGTCACGATTGAGCATCTCTCACCCTTTCACTCTCGATGCTCAATCGTGCTGTATCTGTTTCCCACTAGATTCTAATAATACCCCAGTACTCTATTACTGTTACACCTCCCCATGTTACTTAAAGAATTTTTCCTATAAAAGGAAAAAATCTTTACTCCTAATCCCCTTACTCTATTCCCTCCTTTTCTTTATCTCTCACAGTTCTCCTAATCTTCCCCAAAGTGAATATTCTATTTCTTTAAGTCTTCCCCTGCTATATATATATATATATCAACCCACTTCTTCTTCGTTTCTGGCTCTTCAAACAACCATAACATATTTACATATCTTTAATAACAATTCAATATCAACTTTATAAAATACATTATAACACATCTTCTTAAATATTACTTTTCCACTTCATAAGCATTCCGCTTACTATTTCAAACGCTGATACCATTCTCCCCTTTCGACTAACTTGAAATCACTTTCACACGATAGAAAGATAAAGAATCGGTGGCCACCGGTATTTAAAAGAAGCAGTAGAACTCTTCCACACAAAGAGCACACTCAGCTACATCACACACCCCCTTTACCAAACCATACTCCTTTACCCTCCTATGTCATTTGAGACTTTATGTAATAAAGTCTAAAACCACACACACCTTTACCACTCATTATGGTAAACGTTTACGCTGCTATCTACAGCATCAAAAACATTATTCACATCCAATATATATTACAGACACTACTACTTTTATGTCTCTGAACCTTACTTCAACCTCTCATTGTAATGTCAACCACAAAACACTTCCCGAGGACACAATTAAAAAGGTCTATTATCCCTTAAGACCTCCTCTAACCTTATAGACATCACCTCTCATAACCACATCACCTCGTATAACTAATCTTCTCCTATACCTCAGTTAAAAATTATCTCTTAATGTCCATTTCTTATGGGCATATCTACTAAAACCTCCACTTATGCCGTTATCTACAGCAACTTAGTAACTTCGAAATCTCCCCTTAAATGTCTATTTATTATAGACACCAGTAACTTCGGAATGTTAACCATTTAACACAACATCGTAATCTGACCATTATATACCCTACTCCAGCAACCCACTTATTATTCTATCTCTGACGCTTAATACACCCAAAGGGATAAACATTTACATCCTGCCCAGGCCATGTAAGCCAATGCCTCTCTAACATCTTCCACCTCTTAATTCATAATTCGTGCCGTAACCCACAGCAGCAAAAATAACCACTCATGTCTGTGACTGCTTGCAATCAACTTTATCTCAGTCCCTTTCTTACGGACCTACAAACACCCCAGGTCACTATGTCTCGACTACACACTTACACCCCTTTATTCTTGTACTGTTATCCACAGTGTCTAAACACTCTTCAGATTTAAACATGGATTCAATTCATGTTTTTGTCTGGGGTAACCCGTTACCCTCTTCTTTTTCTATAACCCCGCAATCCTGTGTACATCATGGTTCTTCTGACCCCATGTAACCCATGTTTAAAACTTTCTCCTCATTAACCCCACTGCTATATTAATCTTTTCTTCCCCCATATGGCTTCTAATCCATATATTTCCAATCAATGCTGACTTTAGTGTAACTCTAAACTTCCCCATAACCATCCATATATTTTCACTACTTCATAACCATATTAACTATTAACCTCTCTACGCTGATTATCACAGCAATAAAATACCCATGAACTTACTCTTTACAAAGAGAATGTGTCTCTCTATTAGTTCTCAGTAGTTGTATTAACTCTTTTCTGAACGAAGGGTCCTAATTAAACCCCATATATTGTCTTTATTCTAGACAAAACCCTGTAATTTAAACATAACTTAAATAACTACTATTTAACATACAAAACAGCGAAATAAAATCACAACAGGACATCAAACCCCCCCAAATTTTTGTAACAATCATTTATGTTTCCCCGCAACTCAACTAAAGGTATGATGATGATGGTGATGATGATGGTGATGATGATACAACATACATCCTATTCTATTTTTACCTACTACTACTGGTCTCTTTTACGGACCAGTAGTTTACACACAAAAGTCTACAAACACAATAATCCTATTCTAAAATAATAACAATCATTTTACAGGACCAAATCAAGCAAAAAAACATTTTATACACGAGGTATCAACACTCAGACTCCACAAAAGAATTGTCTTCTCGCTAAAGAGAAGGTTTTTTTTTAAAAAAATAATTCCCTTTACAATTAACTACGTACAGTGGCCCATCAACCTTGGCCTCCCATACGACTTAACGTAACACACATCTATTTATACAGTATTTTTATAACCGAGAAAACAAAACACTTCACTGCTACGTATGTATATCTGTTAACTACAGACTAACTTCTTTAATTTAGAACAATATTTGTTCTCCTCAACCACAATCACCACTCCACAATTGACCGTTCCATTTTCTGGAAGTCAAACATTGATTATCTCCCCTCACAATATTTTACAAAACTAACTCCTTACACATCACATTATTTGGAATTCAATCACTGTAAACTACAGGTTGACTCCTTTTATCCATTCCTAATGTGGCGACTATTCCAATGTCAACTCAATGTACCAGCCATCATCCACTTATTAATAACCTGTGGCTCGGCACAGCTATTGTTTCCCTTGGCTTTATACAAAACATCACTACCACTTCTTAATCATTACTGTTAACTACAGTATCTCCACCATGCTACTCCCATCAAAAGAACTTGTCTATTTACTATAGACCTCTCACCAAAGCAACTAACTCTACTTCTAATTTTCTCGTCTACCCTACGCAATTAATATTTCATCCTCCTGCACTACTCTAAGCTATCCTCAAGTCTCTTCTAGCACTCTTACATCGTGACGACAATCAAACCGGTCACCTTCCTCGGAACACGTTCTCCAACATTCATTTTACTAACCATGTTTACCTCCGCATCTTTCACTCTTCTTATTATTTCTCGGGACTCTTTCAGAACTGCAAGCCACGCCACTTACAACTGACAATGGACCTCACTTTCCTCGTTTCTCAGTATTAGGCATTCCTGCTTCTACATGTCCCTGTCAAGAATACTAAACAATGTTTTATGAAACATCATTCAGAATGTTAACTCTCATTTCGTCATTCAACTTCCATAATTTCCTTCCAACGTCAGATATTCTAACGAAAAGACATCACAATCCTCCAACCATGTTTCGCATACTCTATGTTCTACGTTTTATCAACCACTCTTCACATATTCACACGGACACACAACCTCGCTCTCATCTCACGACCACTGGCATCACAACAACCTAACGTGTCTATACTATTACTACAAAGACAATTTAGACGCCAATTCAACATTCCAGCAATCACTCAGCACAATCTAAGCGTATTGATCTCCTCCACACACATTGACACAAGATATATCAGCGCAACCATTACATTTTATCTATGTATTACACTTAAGTGACGTTATCACAGCTCTATCCTGCTTTACTCATCACGACGAACACCTGTTTGACTACAGTTATACTCACGTATGAACAACGCATAACCAGACGAATTTCTCCACAGGACTTTCACAATTCACTTCTTCCTTATTTCTACTTTACTCAATCATTCACTCCCATACGAAGGTCAGACGCTGCCTCTCGCAACTTATATCGCTTTCACAGCACTATCTACTATCTTTTCAAAACAAACTTCATTCCGCTTTCTATATTTCTCCACACAACAACTTTCTCAGACTTAATCAACTCTTCCTTCTCCACAAGTACGACGTAACTCGTATTCTTCAAGTATCAACTTCTACAGTCTTTTACTCTTAATACTCTTCGCGTTCAACTGACTATTTTACTCACAGGATACTTAATTCCTCCTCAATCTATTTCTCCTCACCAGACATTCTCGGTTCAGCTGTCATACAATACTATTCTTTCTTCTCAAACCAACAAGCAAAACTATCTCAGACATCACGTCCTAGCTCTGAGTCAAACCATTTATCTCTCACCCTCTACTACTTCTGTGCACACCATTTATACATCACTCAACGTGATTAACTCTCTGTACCTATCCCTTCCGGACAAACTTATTTTATCTAGTTTACTCTCCCTACACCGAAATCAAAAACCAGATATCCTGTACTACGTATCCACGTAAAATATCAACAACTCCATCGCCTACCCTATACCATGCGATGCTACACCAAACAAAATTCATCTGCCTATTCCAGACAGCTCCCATATCTATATGCTTAAATCTCAATTCTTCTCATAAACTATTCCATTTTCCTTCCTCACCCAAGGAATTTTAACCATTATAGAGTGTGTCCAAGTTAAACATTTCGTTGTCTCTCAATATATTAACCCGTCTTTCTCTTATTATGTCCTCTTCACTATCTGTTGTCAACCTGTTAAAGTACTCAGGTCTTAATTCTCTGAGTTTTCTTATGTTATCTTCTGTTGTCGCGGAGTAATTTCGCGCTATCTGTCTATCGCCATTCTTCTTCTTAAATGTTTTCTTCTTATTTCCTTTATTTGCGTCGGTCTGCTCAATGTTCCCTGTGTACCTTACGTACCGCTTGTATCTTCCCATCTCGTCTTCAGATGACACACTGACAATAGTTCCTTCCTCAGACCCATAGCCCAATGCAAACACGTCTACACTATTCTCACAGTCGTCTTTAGTACATCTGACTTTCTTTCTCTTTCTCGGTCTTTGTCCCTTAGTCTTTCCTACTTTCTTGTCCCATAAGCTGGTATCTAATTCCAAAGTTCCGTTCACTTGTCTACCAGGAACTACATCGTATGAGGAAATCTCACTCTTCAATTCAGGATCTGCTCGTAGTGCAATTCTCTCATTCTCTGAATCATCAGTATTAATATCTGTTTCAGCATCACTATAATTCGCGGCTGTAAGAATATCTGCTCCGTAACCTGAACTTTGAGAGCTAATATTCCTACACCATTTGGGAATTAGTTTCCTGTCTATCGCTGAGGAACTTGACATAGTACTACCTCTATTAACAATCATACTATTCCTTTCCTTAATACTTTTCTTCCTTGGCTTTCTTTCGTCCTTGGTTCTCGTATGTCTGTCTTTCTTACCTTCAACCTTGTCTCCCTTAGTCAAATGAGTTGGTTTTGACTGAGTTTCTATTAAGTCAGTTTGACTTCCCTTTGTTATCTTGCTGGCTGGTTGTACCTGGACCTTTTTCTCTACTGTATCTACCTGAGTCTGTGTACTATTTTCTATCGTATTACCTGCCTGCGTCTGTGTTTCTCGGTTTCTTTTCTTTACTACTACCGTCGTCTTCTTTTCTTGTTCCATACTAATGTTGGCAAGTACTTTATGTGTTGTTGAATTCTTATCTTTGTGTTCCACTCTGTCTTTCGATCCTGACTTCAAATATTGTCTTTGTCTCTTTTCAAACCAGTCGTTACGTCTTTTTCTGGCGGTTGCACTGTGAGAGGGCCAGTCCCACGATTTCTTTGCAAGGTTTCTCTCACGCCCAATCCTATACCAGTCAGCGCTTTCACTATTACGTCTGTTCTTCTTGCCGTCTCTTACCCTATAAGCATTTGGACTTGGTTCGTCATAACCAGCCGCATACATAGAATCATATCGTCTTCTGTCTTCATTAAGCACTGGCTGTCTCCTGTTATTCCCTCCTACTCTGTTGCCTTGTACATTAAATCTATAGGTCTCTAGTCCATTTGTTCTTCTTCTTAACCTTTCTACAAAATTATTTACCTCATCGACCGCTACTTTCAATTCTTGCAACCATGCAGTCACGCGTCCTAATTCTTTATCCATTTTTATCCGGTATGTTGTATGTTGACAATGTTCGGCAATGTAATCCAATCCACTCTACACTACCAAGTACCTGTCCTAACAAATATCTAGGGTCTCCATATTGTAGATCTGAAATATGAAATACCCCCGTACAACACAAAATTGCAATATATATATATCACTATTAGTATAATATTAATCTTATTCCAAGTTCATTATTATAAGACAACATTTATATGTCCGAGGTGTCCTGTTCCGCTGAAATATACTTTAACAAAGCAAGCAAAGAAGCACACAATTTCAATTTCTTAATTTAAGGAATACACTCACTTGTTTTGGAAAATTATAGTTAGTTTCTGGGTTTGAGAACCACACAATTTCACCTTCTTTTTGTTTCCGGACTCAAGCACGTACTTTCCTCGACTCGTTCGATCACCAGGAGCCTGTTTCAGTTGAAAAATCGGTCGCGGGGTTCCGGTAGACTGTCTCTTCTCCCAAGTAATTTCGTCACTTCTCTAGGGATGCCGGGATAATCTTCAACCCCTGGTCGGGTCCCATCTGAGATATCTAGCCTTTGTTTTCACCCCGGGTGGGGCACATCATCGATGTCTTGAGATAGCGACAATGTAAGCGGCGATTTGAAATTAGCAAAACTCAGGCTATGGTAAGCCCCTTGGAAACGCTAAAGTCAGACAACGGCTATGGCAAGCCCCTTGATAATGCTAAAGTTCAGACAACGGCTATGGCAAGCCCCTTGAGTTGTACTATGCAAAGCGACGGCTCTACCAAGCCTCTTGAGTTGAAAATTTGTTATCTCAAGTCTCTGTAACAGCTTTACAGAGGACCACCCCTGGGCGGGCTTTCGGCCTCTGTATTTGCAGATTACTGAGTTTTACTGGGCATCACTTCACTGGTTGTTCTACCACGTGCCGAAGCTGTTTCTAGGAGTTATTTGACCGGAGCATGGAACAATAACAAGCGTCTCTCGACCTTGACAAAACCGATTCGAAAAAACGTCTGTTCTAAATACCCTGTTTAGGCAGTCTGGTCTGGATCCTTTGAAGGTTTCCTAGTACTTCGCGTGGTGTCCGGGACGGCCAAATCCAGTATCCTGGTCACGGCACCATTTCGTGTCCTATACCAGTGTATATGAACACGCAAGTCAGGTTTTAGTTGACAGTATAAAGTTTATTTGTACTTCATGACCAAGGGTTGATGTTAGCTTCCACTCAAGTCAAAGGCCGGATCTTAACTTCTCTTGCCAACACAATACGTCACGATTGAGCATCTCTCACCCTTTCACTCTCGATGCTCAATCGTGCTGTATCTGTTTCCCACTAGATTCTAATAATACCCCAGTACTCTATTACTGTTACACCTCCCCATGTTACTTAAAGAATTTTTCCTATAAAAGGAAAAAATCTTTACTCCTAATCCCCTTACTCTATTCCCTCCTTTTCTTTATCTCTCACAGTTCTCCTAATCTTCCCCAAAGTGAATATTCTATTTCTTTAAGTCTTCCCCTGCTATATATATATATATATCAACCCACTTCTTCTTCGTTTCTGGCTCTTCAAACAACCATAACATATTTACATATCTTTAATAACAATTCAATATCAACTTTATAAAATACATTATAACACATCTTCTTAAATATTACTTTTCCACTTCATAAGCATTCCGCTTACTATTTCAAACGCTGATACCATTCTCCCCTTTCGACTAACTTGAAATCACTTTCACACGATAGAAAGATAAAGAATCGGTGGCCACCGGTATTTAAAAGAAGCAGTAGAACTCTTCCACACAAAGAGCACACTCAGCTACATCACACACCCCCTTTACCATTCCATACTCCTTTACCCTCCTATGTCATTTGAGACTTTATGTAATAAAGTCTAAAACCACACACACCTTTACCACTCATTATGGTAAACGTTTACGCTGCTATCTACAGCATCAAAAACATTATTCACATCCAATATATATTACAGACACTACTACTTTTATGTCTCTGAACCTTACTTCAACCTCTCATTGTAATGTCAACCACAAAACACTTCCCGAGGACACAATTAAAAAGGTCTATTATCCCTTAAGACCTCCTCCAACCTTATAGACATCACCTCTCATAACCACATCACCTCGTATAACTAATCTTCTCCTATACCTCAGTTAAAAATTATCTCTTAATGTCCATTTCTTATGGGCATATCTACTAAAACCTCCACTTATGCCGTTATCTACAGCAACTTAGTAACTTCGAAATCTCCCCTTAAATGTCTATTTATTATAGACACCAGTAACTTCGGAATGTTAACCATTTAACACAACATCGTAATCTGACCATTATATACCCTACTCCAGCAACCCACTTATTATTCTATCTCTGAAGCTTAATACACCCAAAGGGATAAACATTTACATCCTGCCCAGGCCATGTAAGCCAATGCCTCTCTAACATCTTCCACCTCTTAATTCATAATTCGTGCCGTAACCCACAGCAGCAAAAATAACCACTCATGTCTGTGACTGCTTGCAATCAACTTTATCTCAGTCCCTTTCTTACGGACCTACAAACACCCCAGGTCACTATGTCTCGACTACACACTTACACCCCTTTATTCTTGTACTGTTATCCACAGTGTCTAATCACTCTTCAGATTTAAACATGGATTCAATTCATGTTTTTGTCTGGGGTAACCCGTTACCCTCTTCTTTTTCTATAACCCCGCAATCCTGTGTACATCATGGTTCTTCTGACCCCATGTAACCCATGTTTAAAACTTTCTCCTCATTAACCCCACTGCTATATTAATCTTTTCTTCCCCCATATGGCTTCTAATCCATATATTTCCAATCAATGCTGACTTTAGTGTAACTCTAAACTTCCCCATAACCATCCATATATTTTCACTACTTCATAACCATATTAACTATTAACCTCTCTACGCTGATTATCACAGCAATAAAATACCCATGAACTTACTCTTTACAAAGAGAATGTGTCTCTCTATTAGTTCTCAGTAGTTTTATTAACTCTTTTCTGAACGAAGGGTCCTAATTAAACCCCATATATTGTCTTTATTCTAGACAAAACCCTGTAATTTAAACATAACTTAAATAACTACTATTTAACATACAAAACAGCGAAATAAAATCACAACAGGACATCAAACCCCCCCAAATTTTTGTAACAATCATTTATGTTTCCCCGCAACTCAACTAAAGGTATGATGATGATGGTGATGATGATGGTGATGATGATACAACATACATCCTATTCTATTTTTACCTACTACTACTGGTCTCTTTTACGGACCAGTAGTTTACACACAAAAGTCTACAAACACAATAATCCTATTCTAAAATAATAACAATCATTTTACAGGACCAAATCAAGCAAAAAAACATTTTATACACGAGGTATCAACACTCAGACTCCACAAAAGAATTGTCTTCTCGCTAAAGAGAAGGTTTTTTTTTAAAAAAATAATTCCCTTTACAATTAACTACGTACAGTGGCCCATCAACCTTGGCCTCCCATACGACTTAACGTAACACACATCTATTTATACAGTATTTTTATAACCGAGAAAACAAAACACTTCACTGCTACGTATGTATATCTGTTAACTACAGACTAACTTCTTTAATTTAGAACAATATTTGTTCTCCTCAACCACAATCACCACTCCACAATTGACCGTTCCATTTTCTGGAAGTCAAACATTGATTATCTCCCCTCACAATATTTTACAAAACTAACTCCTTACACATCACATTATTTGGAATTCAATCACTGTAAACTACAGGTTGACTCCTTTTATCCATTCCTAATGTGGCGACTATTCCAATGTCAACTCAATGTACCAGCCATCATCCACTTATTAATAACCTGTGGCTCGGCACAGCTATTGTTTCCCTTGGCTTTATACAAAACATCACTACCACTTCTTAATCATTACTGTTAACTACAGTATCTCCACCATGCTACTCCCATCAAAAGAACTTGTCTATTTACTATAGACCTCTCACCAAAGCAACTAACTCTACTTCTAATTTTCTCGTCTACCCTACGCAATTAATATTTCATCCTCCTGCACTACTCTAAGCTATCCTCAAGTCTCTTCTAGCACTTTTACATCGTGACGACAATCAAACCGGTCACCTTCCTCGGAACACGTTCTCCAACATTCATTTTACTAACCATGTTTACCTCCGCATCTTTCACTCTTCTTATTATTTCTCGGGACTCTTTCAGAACTGCAAGCCACGCCACTTACAACTGACAACGGACCTCACTTTCCTCGTTTCTCAGTATTAGGCATTCCTGCTTCTACATGTCCCTGTCAAGAATACTAAACAATGTTTTATGAAACATCATTCAGAATGTTAACTCTCATTTCGTCATTCAACTTCCATAATTTCCTTCCAACGTCAGATATTCTAACGAAAAGACATCACAATCCTCCAACCATGTTTCGCATACTCTATGTTCTACGTTTTATCAACCACTCTTCACATATTCACACGGACACACAACCTCGCTCTCATCTCACGACCACTGGCATCACAACAACCTAACGTGTCTATACTATTACTACAAAGACAATTTAGACGCCAATTCAACATTCCAGCAATCACTCAGCACAATCTAAGCGTATTGATCTCCTCCACACACATTGACACAAGATATATCAGCGCAACCATTACATTTTATCTATGTATTACACTTAAGTGACGTTATCACAGCTCTATCCTGCTTTACTCATCACGACGAACACCTGTTTGACTACAGTTATACTCACGTATGAACAACGCATAACCAGACGAATTTCTCCACAGGACTTTCACAATTCACTTCTTCCTTATTTCTACTTTACTCAATCATTCACTCCCATACGAAGGTCAGACGCTGCCTCTCGCAACTTATATCGCTTTCACAGCACTATCTACTATCTTTTGAAAACAAACTTCATTCCGCTTTCTATATTTCTCCACACAACAACTTTCTCAGACTTAATCAACTCTTCCTTCTCCACAAGTACGACGTAACTCGTATTCTTCAAGTATCAACTTCTACAGTCTTTTACTCTTAATACTCTTCGCGTTCAACTGACTATTTTACTCACAGGATACTTAATTCCTCCTCAATCTATTTCTCCTCACCAGACATTCTCGGTTCAGCTGTCATACAATACTATTCTTTCTTCTCAAACCAACAAGCAAAACTATCTCAGACATCACGTCCTAGCTCTGAGTCAAACCATTTATCTCTCACCCTCTACTACTTCTGTGCACACCATTTATACATCACTCAACGTGATTAACTCTCTGTACCTATCCCTTCCGGACAAACTTATTTTATCTAGTTTACTCTCCCTACACCGAAATCAAAAACCAGATATCCTGTACTACGTATCCACGTAAAATATCAACAACTCCATCGCCTACCCTATACCATGCGATGCTACACCAAACAAAATTCATCTGCCTATTCCAGACAGCTCCCATATCTATATGCTTAAATCTCAATTCTTCTCATAAACTATTCCATTTTCCTTCCTCACCCAAGGAATTTTAACCATTATAGAGTGTGTCCAAGTTAAACATTTCGTTGTCTCTCAATATATTAACCCGTCTTTCTCTTATTATGTCCTCTTCACTATCTGTTGTCAACCTGTTAAAGTACTCAGGTCTTAATTCTCTGAGTTTTTTTATGTTATCTTCTGTTGTCGCGGAGTAATTTCGCGCTATCTGTCTATCGCCATTCTTCTTCTTAAATGTTTTCTTCTTATTTCCTTTATTTGCGTCGGTCTGCTCAATGTTCCCTGTGTACCTTACGTACCGCTTGTATCTTCCCATCTCGTCTTCAGATGACACACTGACAATAGTTCCTTCCTCAGACCCATAGCCCAATGCAAACACGTCTACACTATTCTCACAGTCGTCTTTAGTACATCTGACTTTCTTTCTCTTTCTCGGTCTTTGTCCCTTAGTCTTTCCTACTTTCTTGTCCCATAAGCTGGTATCTAATTCCAAAGTTCCGTTCACTTGTCTACCAGGAACTACATCGTATGAGGAAATCTCACTCTTCAATTCAGGATCTGCTCGTAGTGCAATTCTCTCATTCTCTGAATCATCAGTATTAATATCTGTTTCAGCATCACTATAATTCGCGGCTGTAAGAATATCTGCTCCGTAACCTGAACTTTGAGAGCTAATATTCCTACACCATTTGGGAATTAGTTTCCTGTCTATCGCTGAGGAACTTGACATAGTACTACCTCTATTAACAATCATACTATTCCTTTCCTTAATACTTTTCTTCCTTGGCTTTCTTTCGTCCTTGGTTCTCGTATGTCTGTCTTTCTTACCTTCAACCTTGTCTCCCTTAGTCAAATGAGTTGGTTTTGACTGAGTTTCTATTAAGTCAGTTTGACTTCCCTTTGTTATCTTGCTGGCTGGTTGTACCTGGACCTTTTTCTCTACTGTATCTACCTGAGTCTGTGTACTATTTTCTATCGTATTACCTGCCTGCGTCTGTGTTTCTCGGTTTCTTTTCTTTACTACTACCGTCGTCTTCTTTTCTTGTTCCATACTAATGTTGGCAAGTACTTTATGTGTCGTTGAATTCTTATCTTTGTGTTCCACTCTGTCTTTCGATCCTGACTTCAAATATTGTCTTTGTCTCTTTTCAAACCAGTCGTTACGTCTTTTTCTGGCGGTTGCACTGTGAGAGGGCCAGTCCCACGATTTCTTTGCAAGGTTTCTCTCACGCCCAATCCTATACCAGTCAGCGCTTTCACTATTACGTCTGTTCTTCTTGCCGTCTCTTACCCTATAAGCATTTGGACTTGGTTCGTCATAACCAGCCGCATACATAGAATCATATCGTCTTCTGTCTTCATTAAGCACTGGCTGTCTCCTGTTATTCCCTCCTACTCTGTTGCCTTGTACATTAAATCTATAGGTCTCTAGTCCATTTGTTCTTCTTCTTAACCTTTCTACAAAATTATTTACCTCATCGACCGCTACTTTCAATTCTTGCAACCATGCAGTCACGCGTCCTAATTCTTTATCCATTTTTATCCGGTATGTTGTATGTTGACAATGTTCAGCAATGTAATCCAATCCACTCTACACTACCAAGTACCTGTCCTAACAAATATCTAGGGTCTCCATATTGTAGATCTGAAATATGAAATACCCCCGTACAACACAAAATTGCAATATATATATATCACTATTAGTATAATATTAATCTTATTCCAAGTTCATTATTATAAGACAACATTTATATGTCCGAGGTGTCCTGTTCCGCTGAAATATACTTTAACAAAGCAAGCAAAGAAGCACACAATTTCAATTTCTTAATTTAAGGAATACACTCACTTGTTTTGGAAAATTATAGTTAGTTTCTGGGTTTGAGAACCACACAATTTCACCTTCTTTTTGTTTCCGGACTCAAGCACGTACTTTCCTCGACTCGTTCGATCACCAGGAGCCTGTTTCAGTTGAAAAATCGGTCGCGGGGTTCCGGTAGACTGTCTCTTCTCCCAAGTAATTTCGTCACTTCTCTAGGGATGCCGGGATAATCTTCAACCCCTGGTCGGGTCCCATCTGAGATATCTAGCCTTTGTTTTCACCCCGGGTGGGGCACATCATCGATGTCTTGAGATAGCGACAATGTAAGCGGCGATTTGAAATTAGCAAAACTCAGGCTATGGTAAGCCCCTTGGAAACGCTAAAGTCAGACAACGGCTATGGCAAGCCCCTTGATAATGCTAAAGTTCAGACAACGGCTATGGCAAGCCCCTTGAGTTGTACTATGCAAAGCGACGGCTCTACCAAGCCTCTTGAGTTGAAAATTTGTTATCTCAAGTCTCTGTAACAGCTTTACAGAGGACCACCCCTGGGCGGGCTTTCGGCCTCTGTATTTGCAGATTACTGAGTTTTACTGGGCATCACTTCACTGGTTGTTCTACCACGTGCCGAAGCTGTTTCTAGGAGTTATTTGACCGGAGCATGGAACAATAACAAGCGTCTCTCGACCTTGACAAAACCGATTCGAAAAAACGTCTGTTCTAAATACCCTGTTTAGGCAGTCTGGTCTGGATCCTTTGAAGGTTTCCTAGTACTTCGCGTGGTGTCCGGGACGGCCAAATCCAGTATCCTGGTCACGGCACCATTTCGTGTCCTATACCAGTGTATATGAACACGCAAGTCAGGTTTTAGTTGACAGTATAAAGTTTATTTGTACTTCATGACCAAGGGTTGATGTTAGCTTCCACTTAAGTCAAAGGCCGGATCTTAACTTCCCTTGCCAACACAATACGTCACGATTGAGCATCTCTCACCCTTTCACTCTCGATGCTCAATCGTGCTGTATCTGTTTCCCACTAGATTCTAATAATACCCCAGTACTCTATTACTGTTACAGATGGCTGGATGGGTGGGGGAATGTATGTGTGCCTGGGGGTGTGTGTGGTTGGGTGGGGGTTGTTGTGAGGGGATGTGTGGGGGGATATGTGAATGGATTGGGGTGGGTGGGTGGGGGATGTGTCTCAAAACATGGTAATATATATCGTTTATGTTTACAACATTCTTTTGACAATGTATTTTTTTTCCTATATGAATGTATTATGCACTATTGATGAACGAAAGATGAGTGATTGGAAGGGCCGAATATAAGGCGGGCCTGCGGGCCCAATTTGTTACCCTTTGAAAATAAAGTCCATTCGTTCGTTTATTCGTTCACTTGTCTGCTAATTGTTCAGGATACTCTTCCATACATTAAGATTGGCTCAATATAGCTCTTAAGAATTATATTCCTTAACTCCAATGATAAAAACACATTGCAGATAATATCCGTCATCTTGTGAAATGCTGCTTTTCCTTGAGCAATGTTGAACATCACGTTCTTAATACATATTCCACCTTTTATTATCAAAGTCCCCAAAGATATGACCATAAGTAATTGTTTCATCTAGACCACATGTGTCAAACTCAAGGCCCGCAGGCCACATCAGGCCATTCGTACAATCATATCAGGCCCGAGAGGTCTCAACCAACGTACAAATATATTTGGCCCAAGAGAGAAGTTTAGGCAAAAATATTCTTTTTATGGTCACGATATAAAGTGCAAATCAAATTCCCTAATTAACAGCCTTCCGAATGATAGACTAGCTGAGAGCGTTCTCGCTTCGATCAGAATGAGCGAAAATAAAAGTTGTGTAGTGAATTAGTGTTCGTCACTATAGTTACCTAGTAACGTTCAGATGCTCGTTTTGGATTGGCGCATAAAAAAATTAAAGTAGTGTAATGCCCAGATATTACATCACCTTTTCCTGCTACGGCTAACCTGATATCAATCAAGCGTCTGTCGGTAGATGTACAATCTTTTAAAATCAAAGCTAGCCTTTAAAATGGCCAAGAGAAAAGTTGATTCTGAAAACAGAGCCTTACAAAGCCTCTGGGAGGTTGAATATATGAAAAGTAATTTCGAGCTGTTTCGTAATCCATTTGCCATAGATGTGGAAACTGCACCCGTAAATTTGCAGTTGCAGATGGAGTTAATAGAGCTGCAGTATAATGGGACACTAAAGGCAAAGTATGGCACTGTGGGGCCTGCACAGTTCACTCGTTTCATTCCTGAAGCGATGCCCCGGCTTCGTCTACATGTGGCTCGAACCTTGAGCATATTTGGTAGCACATAGCTGTGCGAGCAGCTGTTTTCTGTTATGAAGATTAACAAAACATCACACGCGTCGTCTCACTGATGAACACTTGCAGTCCATCATAAGAATCTCAATGACACAAAACATTACTCCCAACTTAAACGAACTTGTAGCCAAGAAACGATGCCAAACATCGTGCTCTGCCATATTGACATAAGAGTGAAAATGTATATACCAATGATGTTTTATTATTAAAACTTTTTTTCTGTTTTAATTTATATTAATGTTTAAAAAGGTTTAATTTTCGGCTTATTGAATGTTTATCCTGTCTGGCCCGCAACCTTAAGTGTGATTTGAGTTTTTGCCCGCTGAGCGATTGAGTTTGACACTCCTGATCTAGACCGTGTATTTTTTTAAAGTATTTTTGAAGTGGAATTAACGCCACCCGATTGTCATGCCATTGTATGATTGGTGACTCCATACTGGGTTCATATGTTCTTGACCGGCTGACCTGTGATGGGTGATGTGGTCATAGCATGCCAGCCGCCTGATCTTGCAGACAGTTATGTGGGTGGGTCATTATAGAGCCACCTAATCACTAAGGGAGGGGGTGGAGGGGGATGCCACACCCTGAATGGTTTGATACTAAGACCAACTGGACATAGGGTGAATGTTCTAGTCATAGTGTTACTACAGTAAATTGGACAGGGTAAGTGGTCTTGTCACAATGTTACTATAGTAAATTTGACATAGGGTGGATGTTCTATAGTCTGTCCAGAAATGAATGCTTTCATTCACGATCAATTATTTTGAAAACTATCGTTTGCATCGTTATGAAATTTTTCCTGCCGTTTTATATTTACCCCCACCCAAGGAATATGTCTTTGATAGGTCCAAATTTCAACTTAAATCATGGAAAGCGGCGACAGTTCGTTGATGTTTTGGTGAAAAACTAGTGATCTCTCGCTAACAAACTTGTTTTACAGTAATGCCCCGTTCCACTACGCGAGGCTCTTGTCATAAGGCCAATCCCATGTCCCACAAAAACATTAACTATTCAACGCTAATGTTTCCGTGTGAAGATGTAATACATTTAATATTGTGCACTTCATTTCTGACCCGTAAATTATATACCGCATATCAACAAACTTTGAAATCTGCTGTACAATCTCCAAAACAAAATTTTTTGTTGGGTGGACCTAATGATAAGGTTATATGCTAAATATCATCATATTCCCTCAGTTGGTTATTGAGATATGGAATTGTATATTGGGGCAGACAAAAGTAAAAAGACTATAGACACAATGTTACTATAGAAAATTTGACACAGGATGCATGTTATAGTTATAATGTTGTTATAGTCAACTCTGTTGAATTATGCGGATATAAAATGTCGTAAAGAAACTATGCTTCGTGATAAGATATTATAGTGAATGAATGTATGAATAAACGCATGCATAAATGTATGAATGAATGACTATTTAAAAGAAAAACAGCTTACGTAGCCTTTGTCCGAGTCTGAAGATGGCGTCAGGACAATTAAGTTAGTCCCGGTATTATCGTCTGCTCGCATCAACAGTCCTAGATTGCTCATCGGATGCCGTATCCAATGACGTAATGTGTCCCTCATATCAATACGCTTCCAGCCAAAAGCTTTCTCGTTGGTCAGTTTTTGGGAGAAGATTTTTTTGGTTATAACTTTCTGGGCAGGTAGAGATTCTGGCAAGACACGTTCAATGGTGATGAAAGTAGTTGGAGGTATGTCCCGCCTTTTGATGTAAATCCATAAGTGTGTGGCTTTTATTCTCGATGTAAATAGCTGTATGGATGTTGGGAAATACACAATATCCGTTACGTTCAGCTGTAGTCCAATAGGAGCTGTTGACAAACAAACAAATATGTTTATTATTCATACTGGATGTAACAAGTGCTCTTAAACACAGAAACTACAAATACTTTGTTGCAAACTTGATTGCCTAGCATACATTTCTGCACATTGTCAGGTATATATTGCAACTTATCAAGCCAGATATGGAGTTGGTTTTTTAATGATCCAGAAAAAGCGAAAGCCAATATAAACACTAAATTTATATCAGAAAGAATAATACTAATACAGATAAAAGAAGGCCATAAAACAACAACTTTTATACAGACATACGCCCCATGTAACGACATTTACAACTAGGAAGACAATGACAAATATTTTGATAACCTTGCAGACGCTAAACAATGTCAGTGAGACAGATGACCTTATTGCGAAGGGTGATTTTAACGGACGAATAACACCGTGGGATGAATGCATGGGGCCATTCAGCGACACAGAGTCTGATTGTAACAGCAATGGTCAACATCTACTCAACATATGCTCCGAACTCGGACTAATAATAGCAAATAGTTTGTTTTTTTTTCCAACATCGTCGTAGCCACACCAAGACCTGGTATAAATGGAATGACATAGATCAAGCATCTCAAATTGACTTTATTCTAATTAGGAAATCAGACAGAAGGCTACTATTAGATTCAAGAGCACTCCCAAATACAGATGTTGATACTGATCACAAGCCAATCATAAAAAAAAAAAAAAAGATTTCAACATACAGGAAATTAAGAAGAAAAAAAAGTTAACAACATATGTTATCAATTATAGGAGGCTTCATGAAAATACGGTTAAAAACGAATTCAAACAAGAAATCAAAAAACTACATAAGAACATCCCGGATGACTACTCAAGCGTAGATAAGGAATGGACAATTTTCAAGGCTGCCATGCTCGACATAGTGGAAAATAAATGTGGAATAAAGAAAGTAGGGCAGGACAAAAGATTAAGAACAGATTGGTAGAACAACGAAGTTAAAAATAGCATATTCAGAAAGAAGGTAGCGTTCAAACAATGGATCACAACTAAATCAAGATTGTGCTACATATAGAATAGCACGACGAAATGCCAAACGAACAATTAGAGCATCTAGAGATGAATCCTGGAGATTATAGAGATTATACGGTGAACAGGTGGCGACCCTTAGCAAAGACTGCCCAAAATAATTGTATAAACGTGTCAATAAAATGAGAAACAGAGATGCATGCTACAGCCCAACCACCATCAAAAACAACAAAAGAGGTATGCCAATATTTAATCCACAACAAAGACTAGCAAGCTGGGCAGAATACTTTAAAGAACTACTTAACCCCACACATAATAACATAGAAAATCTCACTTTCGTGCCTAAAAGTCATGGACAACAAGAACCAACTTGCAGAAGTCAAATACGTTCGTTATACAGAAAAGTCTTAGAAACAATCATCGGGTCCAGATGGAGTAACCACTGAAGCTAGTCAGGCTGTAGAAAAACTGACGTTAAATGGCGGACAAGACTTTTTAATATAGCATGGGAAGAAAGATAAGCCCCAGACGATTGGTAACAGGCAATAATAGTACCAATATGGACAAAGAAAGGCAATATGAGAGAGTGTCAAACATACAGAGATATATCACTCCTGGGCCATATAGGGAAAATGTATGCAAAACTTTTGGAACAAAGAGCTAGACCCATAGTTGAACAACAGTTAAGTAAAGTAAAATTCGGTTTTCGGAAAGGTAAAAGTTGCACTGATGCACTTACTATTCACACTTTGACAAATATGTGGGGGAAAACATCGAATATAGTGACCAGCGGAATATTGTGTTTGTTGATCAGAAAAAGGTTTTCGATAGAGTAGACAGATACAAATTATGGACCATCCTTGAAGACTGCGGGATACAAGGACAATTGTTAGAAAACATCATAGCCATGTACCACTTGAGCCGAAGTGCAGTAAGAACACAAGAAGGTATATCAGATATGTTCACAGTCAATACAGGAGTGAAACAGGGATGTGTGCTCTCTCCTCTACTATTTATATCTACATGGACAGAATTTCCAAAGAAGCAAGCCTTGACAGAACAGATTCAGAAAATTTAGAACTCTTTACTTCAGAAGAAACAGCTGATCCACGGGAATTAAATGAACTTCTGTTTGCAGACGATCAGTGCCTGTTTTACAGCGATGATGGTAGACTACAAAATCATATTAATAATCTTGAGTTCAACATGCAGCAAATACAATATGAGTATAAACACAGCTAAAAACCGAGGTAATGCTAATACTAATACTATTGTTAGTAGATCTCCTAGTCCACTAAGAATACAGATAAATAGCACAACTCTGAAACAAGTTAAAGAATTCAAATATCTTGGAAGTATGGTCACTGAAGATGGCAGGCTGGACAAAGAAATCGAAATCAGATGTCAAAAATCGAGTGCACTTACATATCAACTATCACACATACTGAGACATCCAAATATACCCATGTCCGCAAAACGACAGGTAATAAACAACATATTCACACCAACCCTATGCTATCAATCTCAGATTCACATCACACTTTCGCAAAATCAACACCTGCGAGATGAGATGCTTGAGGAGAGCTGCCAACTTAACAATCCGAAACCGAGTAAGAAATGTTATCAGACACCAATAGGATCAACACGCTGTGCCACATTTATCGAAAGACAGAAGATCAAGTGGTTTGGCCATCTCGTTAGAATGCAACACCATCAACTATCAGCACTGGCTCTACATCTAAGATCATCTTCGACGAGAGCAAGAGAACGCCGAGAAGAAAATGGATTGACGACATCAAAGACATTGTGCAATCACACGTACACTATCCAGTGCCACCCATCGGGCGTTGGAGCGCCAATCATTCCTCCCAACGACACTTGACGGCAAAAGTGGAAGATGATGATGATGATGATGATGATGATGATGATGATGATGATGATGATGATGATGATGATGATGATGATGATGATGATGATGATGATGATGATGATGATGATGATGATGATGATCTTTCATATGAAGAGAATATATTAATCAGATTTTGGATGAAATAATAATACAGTCATTGCTACTGCTCCAATAAGTAGCATTTGTTATCCCCACAATAATCGCAGACACTATGAAGTCTTTCTGTCTGAATAACTCAGATTTTATATACTATATGACAAAGGTCTCGGCGTATTTTCATATGGTATATCACTCTGGTCGGCTTCCTGGCCTAGAGGTTAGCGACTTTTCTCCGTAATCTCGTATACTATCGTAAGTAACGTGACGACGGCGAAAATCGATAGCGGTTCTAATCGCGTCGGTAACTTACGGGGTATGTGAGCCGGCCGCTCAGAAATCAATGGCAAACTACTGAGCGTAATTTTGGCAAGAAATCAACAATCAGCTGAAAGATGCTGATGTTGACACCGATGTCCTGTAAAGGATATGCAAAACATTTTAATATCACTCTGGAGTGTGCACCTGACGAGATGCTGCGAAGTAGGTCAGGCAATGCATTGTACAAATTGTGTTTAGATTCACTAAGGAAAAACATTATTTTGAAATGCTTTTTAGTCTGAAAAATACAAAACATTAACTGACACCTGCCGTCTTTAGAGACGATAATCTGTTACACTGTGCTTTAAAAAAAAAAAAAAAAACAACGGTATAATAACTGTGATAAAGTCTGCGAAATCCCATTTTGTTTTGCTTAGATCTGGATGCATCAATCATCATCAAGTGCCAAGTCGACTGGCGTAGGCGTTCATGATTCTCCACAGATATCTGTCTTTGGTTTTCTGGATCAACTCAGCTTTTGGTATTCTTCCATGCCACCGTCGCAATCCATCCAGCATCATTTCTCGTGGTCTGCCTATGCCTCTCTTCCCCTCGATCTTTCCAGTTGTCACGATGTTCTCCAACGCCTCTCGTCTCATCACATGACCAAAGAAAGCCTACACCTACCCTAAAACTCCATATATTTAACCTACAGATTTGGCTGAGACATTATTCTCAGTTTGGTCTGAGAAAACTTTGGCAACAAACAACCTGAAATGATAACTTACAGTCATGGTGAGCAAGCTGCTTTTCTGTTTTTCTTTTGTTTTTTGTGAAGCAGCGTCGCGGAGGCTACATTGCTTGTCACTAGGCTATAGAGCACATCTAGAGTGTTATAGTTTATTCTTGTGGTTCTTTTTAAGCCAATATTTTGTAAAAATAAAATAGAAAAGAAACCTAGGCAATAGTTTCGTACCGGACAAGCTTTGGTCACGAAAAGTTGAAGGATTCAGATATCTCCAGCATCAATATTTGAATACGTGAAGATCTTTGACTTGAATCAACACTCACTAAACTACAACCTCCGATTTTTTGGTGGTTATTTACCACCAGTCACCTAAGAGAACTCTTATATTAAGTGCAGTGCCTCACCCTTATCTTAAAATCAAAGTTGGACATTTGTTATCAAAACTAAATTCATGAAGGAAGAGCCTGAAGTCAATCGAAGAAAAACACTGAGGTCTATCACATAGGATAGTAAATTCGTGCACGTCAGTTCACCTGAGGAGGAGAAATCGAGACGAGATCTGCATGCCACTTGCAGCTAGGAGGAGAAGACTCAGCAGATAAGTGGCCACGTCTCCCGTCGGCCAACACGATAGACATTCATCAAAATTCTAACTATTTCAGGCCAAATTACTTGTGTCAGTGATTATAGCTTTTCTAGCTGAATTAGAGTAGAGCAGGACAATAACACACACATTCAAGATAGAACTGTCGTTTAAAAGAAGAATTGCAAAACCCTCAGGGTACAGGGCTGCATCCCGAGGATCAACCGAAGTGTTTTACGCATTACATTAAGTGTTGTGATTTTCAATTTTTACCAAACGTAGTTTGATATCTTACTAAATAATATTAGTAAACATAGACTGTAAGACGACACGAAAGGTATGTAACTTTATATATATATATATATACTAGCTGACCCTGCCCGGCTTCGCCCAGTCCCTGGTGGGAAGCATCTCATTTAATTCATATAAGTAGTCATATAAGTTCCCGTTCCCGTTACCGACTATCTGTCTGTCTGTCTGTCTGTCTGTCTGTCTGTCTGACCCGGCCCGACATCGCCCAGCTCCTAGTGTGAAGCATCTCATTTAATTTATATAAATAGTCATATAAGTTCCTGTTCCCGACTGTCTATCTGTCTGTCTGTCTGTCTATCTGTCTGCCTGACCCTGTCCGGCTTCATTAAATTCATACAACAAAAAAAAATGTAACTTAAAAGAACGTTCTACCACACACCATCCATTATTTTTAATGAAAACTCTTTCTAATCACCTGCATGACTACAGTAACTTCTTAAGCAAAAAAAGATGAGTTACAATGTTATGCATTGTGCATCATTTTTATGAAAACTTTGAAAATGCCTTACAGATTGTATCATTATTTATTATAACTCATATGCCGGTACATAACTATGGACAAAGAGTTTATAAATCTTTGAAAACGATGCCACAATATGACTATAAGTTATACAGAAAAGTTATGCCCCTTGAAATAACTTTTACAGAGTTAGGTCCCCTGAGATATATGAAATTATGATGAAAAATGAAATAATACTGAGTAAGCAGGCGATTTCACACTAACAAAATATCACAGTTGACAGCTCTGGAATGAAAGGAAGGCGTGTAGAAAATTTCATCTCAATCGGATGGGCCGTTCGCGAACAAATAAAGGACATACATACATACAGAGATACGCACATCCTAATTTATATATAAGATATATATATATATATATATATATATATATATATATATATATATATATATATATATATATATATATATATATATATATATATATATATAAATCTGTCTATCTCAGCGTCTGTGAGAGTGAATCAGATATGGAGACTCAATCTTTATTCGGGAAAAGTAACTGGAGAATCTTGGTCTACGGTCTTCTTCTAAGTACTGTTGTTCGCCATCCTTCTCCTGCCTGATATTGTTAGAAGATTAGATCAGTTCTGGGACCTTTGATCAGCCTAGAATTACGAGCCATTTGTTCTGTTCTTCGTCAGTGAATAATCTTTCTGTTCTTAGGAAGTCTATTGATATCTACTTTAGTATGATTTCTATCATAGTAGCATACGCTACGCTACAATAACTACAACCCAAAGCGCGGTCATGGGTTGCAGTTACACCTCTCCATAACACAAAACCTGGGCTTAATTGTAGAGACCATGTGTTGATCACGCAGCATGATCCCTCTCTCGTCCTGCCTAGTTTACTCCAGAAAAAAGGTAACAACAATGCATCTGGGCAAAGACAAGCTGCAGAAGCTGCCTGAATGGTAAATCAATGCTCTAGCTGTCGGCCTATCGGAGCTTCGAGAGAAAGCAGGTAATGCCGTCTACTGTCATACGGTAGCTCAGTCATATCTAAGACCTGACAGACTAAACTAAGCTTATTAAACATTAAATCTTACTTTAGAAACATTTAGTTGCATGTCCTTCACAGGACGTAGCAGTCAACCCCAGCATTTTGGCTGTTCGTGATTCCTAGGAAAGTTTTACGTTCAGTAGTTTGCCATTGCTTTCTGAACGACCGGGACCTTTACCGTTTTCGAAAAAAAAAAAACCAGCACCGCTGTGTTTCGAACCCGGATATACGGGATTACGAATCGCGTCCGTTAATTCCTTCGTCACGGACACCGGTTAAATCTTAATACTAAACATACATCGTTAGAATGCATCTTCATTGTCATCAGCGTGTACCATATTGATAAGTGTAGGCGGTCTGTGTACCCAATCTCAAGATCACAAGTCTTGGAATTACACAGACGCAATTCTAGCAAAATTAGAATTTCTAACTCCAAACTACCAGGAAATGGTGAAATACTGATAGTACTAATAAAGTATTCAGATTGGTCGTGTCCTGTGTCGCAATGTCGTAATTACTCCTGCAAGTTTACTACTTTTATTTTAGCTCGGATTTCTTTACAATTCTCAATTGGATCATTCGTCTTCGTCGTCAGATATTTATTTTTGTTTTGCAAGTATTTGCGTTGTGCCTGTTTGCAGCAAAATGATGATGTTTGCGTCTTTCGATCGACTCCTGTTACCTCTTCCTGGCATTTGTTGTTGACCTGCTTAGTCATGCCGGGTTTGTTTACTACAATTTGCTGATCTCGTCTTCAGTTACTGACATGTGTGTGTAAATACGCGTGTGTGTGTGTGTGTGAGTATGGGTGTGTGCGTGCGCGTGTTTGTGTGTGTGTGCTTGAGTTTATATGTGAATGTGTACGTACGTGTATGTGTGTGTCTGTGTGTTTGTGTGTACATGAGTACGTGTGCATGAGTGTAAACGTGACTGTGTGTACATGAGGGTGTATGTCGGTGTGTATGTATGTGTATGTACGTGAGTGTGTGTATGCGCGTGTATGTAAATGTGCGCGCGGTGTTTGTGTGTGTGTGAGTGTGCTTGAGTGTATACCTGAATGTGTACGTACGTGTATGTGTGTGTGTTTGTCTGTGCGTTTGTGTGTACATGAGTACGTGTGCATGAGTTTAAACGTGACTATGTGTGTACATGAGAGTGTACGTGGGTGTGTATGTATGTGTATGTGTGCTTGTGTATGTACGTGAGTGTGTGCATGCGCGTGTATGTACATGAGTATGTGTGCGTACATATTTACGTGAGTGTGAGTGTGTACGTGAGCATGTATACGTGTATTTGTGTGCGTGTGTGTACTGGCGTGAGTATGTGTATGTGCGTTTATGAGCGCGTAAGTGTGTCTACGTGTGTGTCTGTGTGTCTGTGTGTCTGTGTGTGTGTGTGTGTGTGTGTGACTGTTCCAGAACCAGAAGCCACTTCGCCAGATCAGTGGGCCAGCACGTCCACCATGCAGGCCGACACACAGAAGTCCCATTAACGCGGTATGAGGGATTATGAATTGCTTCCGTAATTCCCTTCGCCACAGTGCCGGCCACACTGGGATGAGTTCGAATCTCTAACATGGATCTGGCCTCCCAGATGGACCCAGCCTCATGTGTGTACCAGGAAATTTTGTGGGAAGTGAAGACGGCTGGCGTGGTTTTGGCCCTATCATCTACGAGCACCGACTGGTCTATAGAAAAGTGTGTTTAGCAATGTATTCTCGATGCACCTTCAGATGTACTGCAATAGGGACCTTTGTTTTGTTGCGATTAATATGATAAAACAATGACTCGGAGGTCGTAATTGCGTTGTGCCTGTTTACAGCAGAACTGCGATATTTGCACCTGTCCGACACATCTCACTTCTTCCGGCATATGTTGACCGGGTTAACTTTCCCCGTGACCGACTGGATAAGAGTACCCGCTCTTAAAAGCTCCGAGGTAGCGGGTTCAACCCCTACACTGATCAGTTGGACTCAAATGCTGACTTCTTGTCTTTAACTTGGGGACGTAAATTACAAGTACCCCAGAAGTCGGAGTGGGTTAGCCTGATGGCGAGATCCACACGTAGCCTTTGAATATAAATGTTTCAGACAGGTTCTAAGAATATCTTGGATACAGAAAAGAACAAATGCATTCATACGACAAGATCTGAATATTGAAGTAGGTTGCCTACTTAAGACGCTAAAACAAAAAACATTGAACTATTTTGGTCGCTTGAAACGTCATGAAAGTTTGAAGAGCACAATCATGTAGGGGTATATGCCCGGGAATAGAGGAAAAGGAAGGCCAAAGAGAAGATGGGTGCAGGATGTGGCGGATGATCTTCAGATAGGTGTATCGGATGCGGGACATCTTGCTTATGACCGAAAGGTTTTCCCGAAAGTTGTCATGGGAGCGATGTTGTGCAAAGGACATGCTACTGAATGAATGAATGAATCCACATGTAACAATCAGTCCAGTGCACAAAAGAACGAGCACGTCTATGGACTACGCTTGAGTTCAAAGCAAGCGGTCGAAACAAACAAGCAACAACGGCTCCATAAAGCGGCAGGCGTGGGTGATCATGCTTCTGCACAAATTGGGATCTCCGACACCATGGATCAATCCATGTGTTGACTCCCTTCCATGCTATGATACAAGACTGTCAAGACATTTCTCTCGCCCTCTTCCTCTATTTCTCTTTCCAAATATCTGTCCTGTTGTCACAATATGTTCCATTATGTGTCTTCTCATAATGTGGCCAAAACATTATGACTGCTTCTTTCTGGTGTTTAAGATTAGTTGTCTTTACGACTAAGCCAATATCCATGATTGCTCATTTTGACTGACCAGTGAATTGTCAGCATTCTTTTATAAACCAAATAAGTATCACTCTTCTATGTTGTTTTTTTTTTTTTGTTCGCCAATTTATTAGTTGTCCAGGTATTGCAGCCGTATGTTAAAGGATGGTTCTAAGTAGCATGCAAGAATTCGTTTTATAACTTCCAGTGACAAGGACTTATTGCACAAAATGTTCTTTTTTTGATAGAATGCAGTTATGGAATATAGAATGCAGTTATATATATATATATATATATATATATATATATATATATATATATATATATATATATATATATATATATATATATATATAGGGGGGACGATGCATCAATAACATTAGATATGCAGATGATACAGTCTTGATTGCAGACAATGAACAGGACCTGCAACATTTAGTAGATGCGGTCGTTGCACACAGTGAACAACTGGGGTTAGAATTGAGTTGTAAGAAGACACGTATTATGGTCGGCACTGGGAAGAAGGAAATACCGCAACGTAATATACAAGTAAATGGGCATATTCTAAAAGAAGTGAATCGGTACAGTTATCTCGGAAGTAGGTTGCCTACTTAAGACGCTAAAACAAAAAACATTTTAACTATTTTGGTCGCTTGAAACGTCATGAAAGTTTGAAGAGCACAATCATGTAGGGGTATATGCCCGGGAATAGAGGAAAAGGAAGGCCAAAGAGAAGATGGGTGCAGGATGTGGCGGATGATCTTCAGATAGGTGTATCGGATGCGGGACATCTTGCTTATGACCGAAAGGTTTTCCCGAAAGTTGTCATGGGAGCGATGTTGTGCAAAGGACATGCTACTGAATGAATGAATGAATCCACATGTAACAATAGTCCAGTGCACAAAAGAACGAGCACGTCTATGGACTACGCTTGAGTTCAAAGCAAGCGGTCGAAACAAACAAGCAACAACGGCTCCATAAAGCGGCAGGCGTGGGTGATCATGCTTCTGCACAAATTGGGATCTCCGACACCATGGATCAATCCATGTGTTGACTCCCTTCCATGCTATGATACAAGACTGTCAAGACATTTCTCTCGCCCTCTTCCTCTATTTCTCTTTCCAAATATCTGTCCTGTTGTCACAATATGTTCCATTATGTGTCTTCTCATAATGTGGCCAAAACATTATGACTGCTTCTTTCTGGTGTTTAAGATTAGTTGTCTTTACGACTAAGCCAATATCCATGATTGCTCATTTTGACTGACCAGTGAATTGTCAGCATTCTTTTATAAACCAAATAAGTATCACTCTTCTATGTTGTTGTTTTTTTTTTGTTCGCCAATTTATTAGTTGTCCAGGTATTGCAGCCGTATGTTAAAGGATGGTTCTAAGTAGCATGCAAGAATTCGTTTTATAACTTCCAGTGACAAGGACTTATTGCACAAAATGTTCTTTTTTTGATAGAATGCAGTTATGGAATATAGAATGCAGTTATATATATATATATATATATATATATAATATATATATATATATATATATATATATATATATATATATATATATATATATATATATAGGGGGGACGATGCATCAATAACATTAGATATGCAGATGATACAGTCTTGATTGCAGACAATGAACAGGACCTGCAACATTTAGTAGATGCGGTCGTTGCACACAGTGAACAACTGGGGTTAGAATTGAGTTGTAAGAAGACACGTATTATGGTCGGCACTGGGAAGAAGGAAATACCGCAACGTAATATACAAGTAAATGGGCATATTCTAAAAGAAGTGAATCGGTACAGTTATCTCGGAACAGTCATAACATCTGATAGGAGATGATTTGAAGAAATTAGAACAAGAATTGCCATTGCGATGGTAGCCTTTTGCAAGATGAAACACATACTGATCAATAAAAAGGTATCAATGGAAACGAGAAAAAGAGTGTTGAGATGATACATAGAACCTATACTTTTGTATGGATGTGAAGCATGGACAATGAGCAGGCAAGCTGAGAAACAATTGATGGCTGTGGAAATGTGGTTTATGAGGAAAATGCAAAGAATATCATGGACAGACAGGAAAAACCAATGAACAAGTCTTTCAAGAACCAAATGAAGATCGTAAACTGATTAGAGACATTAGACGTAGACAGTCAACATTTTTGGGCATGTTATGAGAAGAATTAAATTGGAGAACATAAATGGATGGCGTGACCACGTGGCATGGTCGAGACAGAAACACGAAGCTGATCCACGACTGTGGTGATCGAGTGAGATGGCAAAACATGACCGCCCACGCTTATCGGCATGGCACATGATATATATATATATATAATCTGTCTGCCTGTATCTCACCCTCTCCCTACTAGAGTAAACATAGCAGTTCATAACAATACTTCAGCGACCTAAATAAAAACTGTAAACAAAAAACCCCTGGGTCGATAATCCATTACAGGTTGGGCAAATAAGGAAATGATTCAAGGCAAGCAGAGCGAGAGGGAAATCACGAGCCGGCACGAAATTTGTGGTCACTCCCACGCAACGCGCACACTGAGTTCATTGGAGAGATATCCAATGTAAGCATTTCTTATCATCCTGACTACTTTCTTCCAGAGAATTAACGTTTCCGGTTGCTATTACTTTTTCGACCCCATATAATTTTCTTCTTGTGTGGAACTTCCATTTATTCTTGCTATTGTTGTTGGGTTTCTGTTTGCTGCCTTTATCGCCCACGCGCACACACACACACACACACACACACACACGCGCGCGCGCGCGCGCGTACATACTCACACTGTGTAAAACGCCTACACAAGTCCTTAATATAATCAGTTATGTTACACTGAAGCTTTCGCGCGTTAGCGAAGTTGATGGGAACTACACTGAACTTAACATGTGCCCGGTCGGAAGAGAGTTCGACGCCTGGTCTCTTAAACCGCTAAGTGAGGGAAAGATCGGCCACCGATTCCTCATTCAGGCCTACCAAATCGGATGACTCCCATCTCGTCACTGACCCACAAATGGAATCTGTTTCATGACAACAACAAGCTTGTCCAGTGGCAAATACTACCGTTGAAGAAATTTTAGGCTTTCACAGATTCTAGTCCATGTCATAAGGTGGTTGGAGACCGGCTCCCTTCCGCGCCAGCGTTCCTTCACATACAAATCACAAGTCTTGGAAGTTATCCTGTACCCATTTAATGGCGCCGGGTCGACTATCATGCTGATTTGATGAGAGACCAGGATCCCGCTGCTGATGATCTAGCGATTTAACACTGACCATTCTCTTTGTGAGGCCATCGTTGTCCAGGGGTTAGCGCACTTGCCTGTCGAGCATTGGTAGGTTTCAATCCCCAGGACAGGCCCAATTATTGTTTCCGACCCTTACGGCGGTTGAATCTAGCCAGCCTCATCAAAATGTGTACCAGATTAGTTTCGTTAAATCTGAGAATTGTCTAGCTAGGACAGACGATAAGGAAGGGAACCAGCCGCCCTACCACATATGGGGTGACCTATAACCTCTGACATCCTAACACTTCACGCCCGATAGACAATACCTATGAGATTGCCATTACCTTGCTGTCTTAATAAGGAAGCCAGGTGGTGCAGTGGCTAACACCCTTGCCTACATGCCTGGGGGTTTTCTGGTTGAATCCCTGGAATTTTCTTCACACTTACCTGGATTCCTAGGTGGGTATGGTTTACATGGACACCAGTAAGTGTTCTAGTATGCCAATGGAAATGTTGGCAGTAACTATTGATTTCTGTTGGCCTGAGTAGCAACATTACACTCTTGCCTGCGTGTTGAGTGATTCATTGAGCATAATCTAGAAAGTTGGGACAAGTTTCGCAGCCAAACATTGGATTTATTCCCTTCAGAGATCCACTCTTCAGTCTACTACTAGTAATTCTTCAGTCTCAAAAACTGCTAAATACTGTAGTAGTGTGTAGTAATTCAGCTGAAGTATTTATATTGACTTTAAGAGCTTCTGCTGGGATGCCGTCTGGACCAGCAGTCTTGCTATCCTTCAGAAATTTAACAGCTTTTCGAATTTCTTCTTTAAATTGTCGCCTACACCACTTCTTCAGACTAATTATCTTGAGGTCTCTTGGGGACTTTTCTGTTCGAGAGTTCCTTAAAATATTTAGCCAATCTGTTCATATGATCTTTAATTTTGTTGCAACTTTCCCTTTACTCTCTTTGATCTGTCAGCTTGGTTGATTACATTCTTCTATTTTCATTGTGATTTTGAAAAGGTCTCTGTTGTTTTCTTTCGTTGCTGCTGTTTCTGCCTCTCATGCTAGGCAATCTAAATATTGCCTTTTCTACGCCTTTATCTGCTTCCTAACTTAGCCAGTTGATGAAGCGTGTAATAATGTTGCTTCCAAAAGCGCGCTGTTTCACACAACTGCCGTCTGTAAGAGAAGGTGACAGATGTAGAATTAATGCAACAGAGATCTGAATGTTTTGTTTCGCTTTGTTGTTTTCCCGATGCGGTTTTTCAAAATCAATACACCGTGGCCATTGCGACAATGACGAAGTATGGGGAATATGTAAGACCTGTTGTTACTGTACGGTTCAATGACTCATTAATAATCGATAACTGACAACAATAGAAACGCATGCGTCCCAGCTACCTGTAATAGTTTCTCTCCCCCTTCCATTCTCTGTGAACTCTATTTCTTGAATTATTCTTCAGTGTGTTTGTTGTGTGTCTGTGAGACAGACAGACAGACAGACAGACAGACAGACAGACAGACAGACAGACAGACAGACAGACAGACAGACAGACAGACAGACAGACAGACAGACAGACAGACAGACAGGCAGACAGGCAGGCAGGCAGGCAGGCAGGCAGGCAGGCAGGCAGGCAGGCAGGCAGGCAGGCAGGCAGGCAGGCAGGCAGGCAGGCAGACAGACAGACAGACAGACAGACAGACAGACAGACAGACAGACAGACAGACAGACAGACAGACAGACAGACAGACAGACAGACAGACAGACAGACAGACAGACAGACAGACAGACAGACAGACAGACAGACAGGGATGATTACCCTTGTTTTCTTTTCCTGATTTTTTTTTTATGTTTAGTTGTTTGATTATGTGGTTGTTTCGGGATTTGAAATTTAAATATTGAGCACAACCCACTACTGGCAACGCCGATCGCATTCTGGTATGAACCTAAGGCCTATCCACGTCAATATGGAAGCACTATACTCGAGTTTCGCCCTCATTTGAGCTCGTTAGTAGTGCATATCCCTGACCGGATCCGGAAACAGTCCCGGATCACGCGTGTGAAGCGGGTGTGTAACCACGCGGCACACACTGGACACACCAAATTATCACAACAGAACATCACAACGCTACCCATCGTAGGCTATGCTCAAGATTGCCCAATCGCCGCGACCGACGTCCGTCAATCGATGGGACCCGAACGATCAGGACTTCTCACTGGCAAGGAACACCAGGTCTCCTAAATCCAGTGAGCAACAATCAATTGATTATGTGGTTGTTTCGGGATTTGAAATTTAAATATTGAGCACAACCCACTACTGGCAACGCCGATCGCATTCTGGTATGAACCTAAGGCCTATCCACGTCAATATGGAAGCACTATACTCGAGTTTCGCCCTCATTTGAGCTCGTTAGTAGTGCATATCCCTGACCGGATCCGGAAACAGTCCCGGATCACGCGTGTGAAGCGGGTGTGTAACCACGCGGCACACACTGGACACACCAAATTATCACAACAGAACATCACAACGCTACCCATCGTAGGCTATGCTCAAGATTGCCCAATCGCCGCGACCGACGTCCGTCAATCGATGGGACCCGAACGATCAGGACTTCTCACTGGCAAGGAACACCAGGTCTCCTAAATCCAGTGAGCAACAATCAATTGATTATGTGGTTGTTTCGGGATTTGAAATTTAAATATTGAGCACAACCCACTACTGGCAACGCCGATCGCATTCTGGTATGAACCTAAGGCCTATCCACGTCAATATGGAAGCACTATACTCGAGTTTCGCCCTCATTTGAGCTCGTCAGTAGTGCATATCCCTGACCGGATCCGGAAACAGTCCCGGATCACGCGTGTGAAGCGGGTGTGTAACCACGCGGCACACACTGGACACACCAAATTATCACAACAGAACATCACAACGCTACCCATCGTAGGCTATGCTCAAGATTGCCCAATCGCCGCGACCGACGTCCGTCAATCGATGCGACCCGAACGATCAGGACTTCTCACTGGCAAGGAACACCTTGCATAGCCTACGATGGGTAGCGTTGTGATGTTCTGTTGTGATAATTTGGTGTGTCCAGTGTGTGCCGCGTGGTTACACACCCGCTTCACACGCGTGATCCGGGACTGTTTCCGGATCCGGTCAGGGATATGCACTACTGACGAGCTCAAATGAGGGCGAAACTCGAGTATAGTGCTTCCATATTGACGTGGATAGGCCTTAGGTTCATACCAGAATGCGATCGGCGTTTAGTTGTTTGTCTGGTTATTACTTTTTTTTTCTCGTCGCTTTCCTTTCTAAATTGATGTTTATATTTGCTTCACCCAAGACGAGAAATAAACAAGCAGGTACTGAATGACACGTCTATAACAGAACGTTAGGAAAACTAAATATGAAACCAGATTATATGTAATGTGTTTTGAAGAGGAAAGAAGATATTTAAAAACCATAAAGATCATGATTGGTCGCACCAATTACAGATTGACTGGGCTTCGAACATGTTACCTCACACTAAAGACAACACCTAACAAAAGGAACATGTTACCTCACACTAAAGACAACAAATAATAAAAGGAACATGTTACCTCACACTAAAGACAACACCTAACAAAAGGAACATGTTACCTCACACTAAAGACAACAAATAACAAAAGGAACAGATGTGCTTAGACGCTCGGCCAGCATGACATTCCTTAAGAGTTTCCATCACTAAGTGGGTCATTCATCCAACTGAATCCACAACTGTGAAGTGTGGACAGAAAATAGGGAAATAAGTAAGCAAGCAAGTAAGTAAGTACATACGTAAGTAAATAAGGAAGGAAGGAAGGAAGGAAGAAAGGAAGGAAGGAAGGAAGGAAGGAAGGAAGGAAGGAAGGAAGGAAGGAAGGAAGGAACTACATGAGTAAGTAAGTAAGTACATACGGAAGGACGGAAGGAAGGAAGGAAAGAAGGAAGGGAGGGAGACAGGGAGGAAGGAAGGGAGGAAGTACATGAGTAAGTAAGTACATACGGAAGGAAGAAAGGAAGGAAAGAAGGGAGGGAGGAAGGAAGGAAGGAAGGAAGTACATGAGTAAGTAAGTACATACGGAAGGAAGGAAGGAAGGAAGAAAGGAAGGAAAGAAGGGAGGGAGGAAGGAAGGAAGGAAGTACATGAGTAAGTAAGTACATACGGAAGGAAGGAAGGAAGGAAGGAAGGAAGGAAGGAAGGAAGGAAGGAAGGAAGGAAGGAAGGAAGGAAGGAAGGAAGGAAGGAAGGAAGGAAGTATAGGGCACCTCTACACATCTTGATTCATACTGGGCATATATTCTTTAGACCAGACAGAACTGGAGGTCTGAGACTGTCAACAGTATGCCGGCCTGAACCCTTGTCTGCCCGCCCTGATGACATAATCAGCGTAGCTACCTATCAACTACACTAACTCACCTGCCTATCATAATCAGTCCAAGGATAATTATATAACTGATAATACTTTCATTAAAGCATCTGATGACCTGAAGGAATGGAAGGCCCATATCGCCACAGGTCTCTTCCCAGCAGGTTCCTGAAGACATAGAATCTGACCACCTTGTCCTCCCACTGGGTGCTTCTTCCACCTTGTCCTCCCATTGGGTGCTTCTTCCACCTTGTCCTCCCACTGGGTGGTTCTTCCACCTCCAGGGAGTTTCTATATATTGCCGGCGCTGTGGCTCAGGAGCGGAGAACGCGTTTCCCATTCCGCGACACCTCGTGTCGAGGCTTAAGATCAGGTGTTGGCGATTTGACAGCAGACGTTGATTTCGATGTTATGAGCGTCAGTCGTTCGGAAAGCAATGTCAAACTACTGAACGTACAAATTGCCTATTAAATCACAAGAGAAAGCAGTGTAATGCTGGGGTTGATTGCACAGTACTGTAAAGGATATGTAAGTAACTATCCCTAGGAAAAGGGGGATGATATCACCAACTTGGGGCCACAAATCATGCTGGGGTTGATTACAACACCCTGTAGAGGACACACAGTTAACTAACCACAAGGGGATGGGTCGGTATCACCCACAATGTAATATGCAAGTATGTTTAGTCGATGGATCAACATCACGGCACACGGGTGTAACCCATAAATGCTGCGTTCTCCTCCTAACTCAAACCTGAGTCTGGAGAAACTCAGCTCAGTGCACGAACTCCGTAGCTCAGACGAGGATCCTGAAATACTTTGAGTAGATTTTTCACTCGAAATTTTGCCCGGGCAGCGCCGTTAGGCTACTCTTTTTCGATTTCCAACTGCCAAGGGATTTTTTACGTGCGCAACAATACACACGGGCGTCCGATCTCACTACCCAGAGACCAGGGGACATTTTATTACTAGACGTCCACGTGAAAAAAAATCTCGGTCCTCACCGGGGCTTGAACCCGGGACCTCCAGCACTCGAGGTGGACACCATACCTCGAGACCACGCATCCCCCCCCCTCCCCCACATATATGCAAGTAAACATGACTATTCTTAAACAAGTTAACTGGAACAATTATCTCGGAACAGTCATAACATCTGATCGGAGATGCTTTGAAGAGATTAGAACAAGAATCGCCATGGCGAAGGTAGTCTTTTGCAAGATGAAAAACATACTGACCAATAAAAAGATGTCATTTGCAACGAGAAAAAGAGTGTTGAGGTGCTACATAGAACCTGTACTTTTATATGGATGTGAGACGTGGGCAATAAGCAAACAGGCTGAAAAACACCTGATGGCTGTGGAAATGTGGTTTCTGAGGAAAATGCAAAGAATACCATGGACAGCCAGAAAAACCTATGACCAAGTCCTACAAGAAACGACTGAAAATCGTAAACTGGTTAGAGAAATTAGATGTAAGCAATCGCGGTTGTTTGGGCACGTTATGAAAAGAAATAAATTGGAGTACTTGGTGACAACTGGCAAGGCTGAGGGGAAGAGAACAAGAAGAAGACAGAGAAGTAAATTTCTGGATGGCTTGGCTACGTGGTATGGTCGCGACAAGAACACTGAACTGATCCACGACACTGGTGATCGCGTGAGATGGCGAAACATGACCGCCAACGCTTGTCGGCATGGCACATGATGACGATGATCACCTACTTGGGGCTTTAAAAAAATTCTGGGGTTGAATGCTGCGTCCTGTTAAGGACATGCAACTAACTCCGCTGGATACCGCCCACTTAGAGGGAAATATATGGGTCAAACACAGCTGTATCTGTACTAGTAGAAACATCTGACGCGGCACATTATGTCAGTAGCTTTACACGGCCGTTTCAATCATCTCGCTGCCACTGTAACATTTGAACTATATTTATAAACCATTTTGGCAACACGCGACGCCAAAGCCTATCTAACCTGGTGTAAGGTCATGGTTCAGACACACTTACTTAAATGTTTTTAAAATGACATTTATTTAAATGTCAGGTGGTTATATTAACGGCCATTGTCATTGAACTTGGAGAGGCGTCTGTAGACGCTCTTGGGCTAGTGTTGTTCAAACTGGCATCCTCGCCCCAAATTGTCGTGTCAGCTCCAAGGGGTTATCATTTAAGTCAGCTTAGACACTGACTATCTTTTGATTGAATATCTTGACTTAACGATTCATAAACGGTTTTCTTAGGGCCCTAATGTCGGTGAATTTTCTCCAGAGATGTCCAATTTCTTTATACGGCAAAGATATATGGTAAAAAAATATAACATAAACGTATACGATAATGATATAAAGTAAAAATATTAACTAAAGAATGCGGTTTAAAATAAAGGCTAAAAGCTAATCGCCGCAACGTCCTATATGTGTCGTAATTCTGTTATGTAAAGCTGGACTACTTTGTGTCATTTTGCATTATGGTTAAAAATATAACGAAATGTTTACGATGATAGTATAAAGTAACAATGTAAATGTATGGTAAAAGTACAACTTTAAGATTTATGGGAAAGATGCAAGTAAAGATAAGGTGAAGATATGAAATAAATATATCAGGTAAATATATTTAGTACCTATATCTCATCTTATCTCATCTTGTGCCTCTAGTACCTTGCGGTGTCAATGTGAAGTATAAACAGCAGGAGAGTACCCGCTTATGGGCTTCATGTATCGATATTCCCGTAGACTCTGCTATTCTCTCTGTCCATCGTTTAGGTGGTCGGCTTCCTCTGCTTCCACCCGGTCTTTACATCATTGCTTGTTGTGGTGTACTGTTAGTTGGTAATCTGCTTTGTACATGGCAAACCATTTTATTTAGTGGGGTAGGGGTATCCCCTATCAAAGGTGATGTAAGACGCTTCCTTTCCTCCGTTAGTCTACGGGACACCCTCGGGCATGGTTGAGTACCCGTTTAGCCTCCCAATCAGAGTTACGTGAAGCCATGAAAGCAGGTGATGGATGGAGTGTGAGAGCAGCCGACAGATTGTTGTTGGTTATGGTCTTGCACTCTGCGGCGATAGGCAGATGATCTCATCAGTAGAGACAATGGCTATGGCCACCGACTAGTACAGTCACTGTCCAGAAGGAAAGCAATGGCAAACTACCTTCTGCAAAACTTGCCAAGAAACCATAACAACTATGACAGAAAACACAATAAGAAAGAGACCCCCAGGCCAGGCAGATCAGACAACACTGGGGAAGAGTGTGACGCATGGACCAGTAATAGTAATCGTGATGACGAAGTTAATCCTGACTGTGTTACCAAGGAAATCACGTGTGTCAGACTGTCATATATTTTTGAAGGGAGTGGGAAATCACTGTGGTGCATGCCCCATTTCTAATCAAAGAAGTTGGGCCCCATCCTCTTTTGTCTTCAATAACCCCAGAATATGAACCTTGAGTTATCTGCAGGCCTCGTCTTATTTAATTTTGTCTAGGAGATATAGATTATGGCCCCGGTGAGAATAGTAATTACTAACTGGGATTCTGCCCCTTCTCCAAGGATTCTTTTAGCTCTGGAGCCCCCCTTTTGTTTATCAAATCTGAGGAAAGTCTGGAGAATTCTCTCAGCCTGATTTATTTTAAGAAAACATGGATGTTGAGCAGTTGATAGACCTTGAGTCTCTCCCAATTACATATTCCTTCATGAGTTAATTTGTTTTTAAACAATTAAACACATAACCAATCACAATAGATCTTGATAACTTAGTGTACACACATCAGATGGAGAATCACAGATAGGTTGAACTGACAAAGAAACATAAGATCAGTTACATTTTATTATTTATTGAATGGGCCTGTGTCTTCTGGCCTGTCATGTACATTTCTATTGTGGGGTACACAAGATAAATTAGAAACATGCATATAGGACCAATTTTACAAACCATCAATAAATAAGCATCAATATATGTGATGTCAACAAGTGTGAAAACATGGTAAACAATTGAGTGTTGTACATGTTAAGTGTGGTGATAGTGACATCAACAATTATGTATCAGTTCCTGAAACTGAGTGTTGTGTGTTCCTAAAAGAAAGGTACCCTTGTGATGGGAGATTTGGATAAGCCTGGGTCCATTGACTGATGGATCCACTCCAGTTCTGCCCATGACCAAGTCTTCTTCCATCTCAAGTGTGGGTCATCTCTTTCTCTCTCTGGGATCTGGTTTGGTTGGTTGGTCAGTTGGTTGCCAGCTGGTTGGTTGTGGGTTGCCAACTGGGTTGCCAATGGGTTGCCACCAAGATTTCACTGTGTAAGATTCACATATACATATACCATCTTCCCAATGCAATAATCTAGAAGTAGGTAAAAGAAACCTAAATTCCTGAAGTAGGAGACTAGTTCCCCTCCCCTCCTCTTTTCTCTAATCTAGTGTTGGGTTAATTTGGGGTGGTCAGAGTTTATCACACTGTGTACGCCTTGTCTCAGTTGGTTCCTGCTGTATGTAAGTTCTCATGGGACCTGGGGTCAGTGAAACATGTACAGTAAGACAGTGACAAGAGTGAGGAAGTGTCAAGACGCATGTAAATAAATGACATACATTTATAACATTTCTATAGTGTGTATTGACATAAGCCTGGGTCATTGACATTGAGTTGAGTGACCGGGCATGAGAAAGAATGGAGATGAGAGTGGGAGACAGTAAAGTGACTGACCTGGCTATGAGAAAACAGCCAGTCCTGAGAAATAATGGGAAGGGTGAGTGTGGACCCCAGGGGGATGGGGGAAGGACAGTTTAGTTTTGTGTGAAGTCAAGGGACTTGAGGACAGTTGATGGGTAGATGCCGAACTGGTCGGTAGTCTAACGAGAAGCGGAGTTAAAGATCTCCGTGTTGTGTTGTTCTCCTAGTTGTGAAGACAGGCCTGAACCAGAGTGGGTTCTATAGTGAGTGAGGGCCTAAACACAGAGTGGGTTGCATAGTTGAGCAGTGGCTCCGACCCAATGTGTAGGTTGTATTGTAGGAGATCCAGTCGTGGATAGTAGCTGGACTGAATGTCTTGTGGATTTGATATGAAGCAGGCCATGAGAAGGCAATGATATGTGCTGGTTAAATTGTGAGGAGGATATTTATATTCTATGGATTACATTATTTCTGGATGTATAAACATGTTCCGTCTGTCCGTCTTATTTCTGTAATAAAGGATTATGTGCGCCAACGGAATCTTGTTTACTGACTGGTGAATATGCACTGCGGGGGTGAGTTATATTGCAAGACAGTTATCTCCCTTGACACACCATGAGTATCGTTACCTAGACAACGACCATCGCACGACAATATCATGAACATATCATCGTAAGAACTTCGTGATATTATCATCAAGAACAACGTGTGACATCTGGGGTCTCTCCTGGCAAGGACGACGGGGATATATTGAGAAACACATTGCATTATAGACATTGGTGTCATTCTGAGATATTTGTGGGCTCTTCGCTGAAAGAGAGGAGTTAGTATCTGTGACTTCGTTCCATCAATTTAGACTGTACTGCGTCAAAAGAGTAACAGCAACTCGTTTGTGTGTGTAAGACGCCACATCGAAGAAAAACTGTCAGCGCGCGTGAAAAAAATACGCGGCAGACATCACAAGCGAACAGAGAGTTCACGTCAAGTTCACTACAGGTGAATTGGATACCAACCATATCGCTGAAGCGAGCAGGGGTGTCAGAGATTTAACGCAGCACAGATCAACCGGCAGAGTTGACTACGGTGACAGGGGAGTCACTAGTCAAAACAGCACAGAGGAAATATCGCGTGGACAGTGAGGTGTTTGCAACAAGAGCGGTCAGTCCTAGTGTGTGTGTGTTTGACAAGACAGGATTGAAGAAAAATCAAAGGTATTGACAGGTGTGTGTGTGCGAGACAAGCGCACTGTGTGTTCGCAGGTCGACAATTTAAGATTTGCCGACGCAGTTAATAGGACGGGTGGAGACACCAGCGTCCAGGTACGGGGGAGAGTTACGTTAACCCCTACCTCTGGTGCGGGGGCAGAAGTGGAAAGTGTTTGTGTATGGCGGAAAAGTTCCGGGCAGTTTACAGACAGATTAAGTGTGACTTTCCACGAAGTGAAAAAGAGCAGCCGGGTGGGGCTGAGAAGGTTGACCTTAGGAGGCAAGGCTGTTTAACAGTAAGCAGTTACTGAGGAAATTTCCATGGCCTAGTGTCCGGTCATTTTACAGTCAGTGTGGATTATTGTGACAAAGAAGACTGAGGTACTGACTTGAGGTTGACTGCGAAGGTCAAGGTCAGGGACAGTGGACATTTACTAAAAATTTTCCACAGGAGATCTGGATAAACAAGTTGTTTTGAAAGAAAGCCAGACTTGATGTTTCGTCTTTGTTCAAGCCCTTTGTTATCATTATTCTGTTATGAGCAAACAGTTTTAACGTCTTTGGTTGCAAAACGGATTTAAAGCGCTGGATAATTTTACTGCCATTCGTTGATTTAACATTTTCGGCAACAGTGAAGCCATACCATCACTTCAAAGCAACAGCGACGACACAGTTAAACATTCATTGACTTTAAAGGTATTTTCGTCTCCCCAAAACACATTAGAACACTAATTCATTGTGGGAAGCTAACGTCGTAATCTTTTCAAAACAATATCTGACAGACATTTCTAGGCGATTTTCGGAGACTATTGAAAACAAAATAAGGACTTTTATGAGATTTCACCATTGCATTGTTGTCGGCGATTTTTTTTGTTTTGTTTCCCTTGCTCTCATCGTCCTAAGTATTGTTGTTGTGCGTTACGTAATTATTTGTATGTGGTCCAGTGGTCGTAATAAGTAGGATATTTTTGCATTGTTTCGCGACGTACGGGAGACAAAGCAAAGAGAAATTGTCTAGGTACACATTGTATGTTGTTGAGAGGCAGCTGACGAGTCAGTTTGTTTTGTGCGGTTGAGCATTGGGTCGTCTCGACTTTATACACGGTGTCCAAGTGTCTATCGTCAGATCTATGTACATTATTCATTTTATATTTGTTCTTTTACTGTTTTCTTCTTTTCGTTATATTTACATATGATATTTGTTGTGGTCGGATATATGTTACTATTGTGATCTTTCGTCATGTCCGCTGTCTAGTGGTCTTTGTCAGTTTATATTTATATATTACGCACACTGTGGGTGTCCCTACACAAGCTTGTGGTTGTTACTGTGGTTTATTTCTGTGGGATCACCGTCTCCGTGTACTTGGCTTGTTAGTCTAACGTTTTTATAGAAAACACTTAGTGTTATCATCCATTTGTTTGCATATGTATTTATATGTATGTTTAACAATATTTCCAGAAATGTTATACAACTATTTGTTATAGATATATGCGAGGGAGGATATTTTCCCTCACGACCTAGTGCTTATAGAGTGACTGGGTGAGTACAGAGTGATATTTTAGCACTACGAATTTACGTACACAGGGAGTGGTAGTGTACTTATTGAAGGCACACAAAGACTAGTAGCAGAGTCTTTACATTTATAATTGGCTGACAGACAGCAACGTGTCCACAAGTACAAGATGCCTACTTTAATGGACTATATTGAAGCAGGTGAACGAATAGGCCTGAAAGGTAAAGAGTTACAGGAGTATGCCGAAGCAAAAGAACAAAAACAGACGGAAAGAGAGGAGAGGCATAATGAACGCGAGGCAAAGCGTCTACAGGAAATGAAGTTAGCTGAAATAGAAAACAAGCGTTTACAAGAAGAGAAAGAGACACAAGTAAAACTAGCTGAAATGGAAAACAAGCGTCTACAGGAAGAGAAAGAGACACAAGTGAAACTAGAAATGACACAATTGGAACTTGAAAAGTTAAAACAAACAAATGCGGTGGAAATCGAGAAAGAGAAGATCAAGTGTCAGATGCAAACTGAAATCGAGTTAAAAAAAACTAGAACTGTCTTCGAAGGGTCAAAGTGAGGAAAGCAGAAGACCGTCGCAGTCGTCACAGAGATTAAAACTGCCATATTTTACAGACCGGGACCAACTTGTAAATTATTTGGCCAGGTTCGAGGCATCAGCCAAAGCGTTAGGTATTCCAGAGAAGGAGTATGCGATGCTACTTGGCGAGTATCTTACGGGTAAGGCACTAGACACCATGTTCAATTTACCTGTAGAAGAAAGAAACAACTACACCATCTTACGTCAACGTTTGCTGACAAAGTTCCAACTAACTGAACATGGATATAGAACAAAGTTTAGACAGTTAGTTCCAGAGACAAATCAAGATTTCACAGACTTTGTTAACACAGTAAAGAACATATTTAACAAATGGATGGAGCTCGCAGAAGTAGGGAAATATTTTAATAAATTAGTAGATTTAGTGTTAAGAGACAAAGTATTCCCTTCATGTAATACCAATTTTGTGGCTTTCTTTGAGGAACGTAAGCCAAAGGACATAGACACAATGTCTCAGTTAGGGCAAAACTACATGACTGCACATCCTAATGTATCTATTGGTAGACTAATGAGTGAGGAAATAGCCTGTGCAGCGTACACTAAACAGGACCAGAATCCTGTTATTAGACCAAGATCGAAAAGTGTGAATTTAGCACAGAAGTATGAACAACAAGAACCTCAAGATAATGGTTTCCGAGGAAACAATGTTGGTAGAATAGGACGGTACCCATATAGAAGAGGGAATTTCCAGAGACGTCCAAATTATGCCGGATGCTGGAATTGTGGGAGCTGGAGACACAAAATGGCAGATTGTGATGCACAACCATCAGATGGACCAACGACCAACAGTAAAAGGGAGATCACTTGTTTCAAATGTGGAAAGAAGGGGCATGTTAGCCATCAATGTAGGATGAGAGAAACAGAGCACTCAAATGCAGCGCAAGTAATTGAGACGCTGAACAATGAAGATTGTAGTGGGTGCAAACCTCTTTTTGAAAAAGACAGTCAGCCAGTCCTAATATGTGGTCATACAGTGAAAGCAGGATCAGCAGTGCATGAAGGAGGAAGTCTGAAGTTGCATCAGGGATTCGTCAATGATAGACCAGCGTTAACAATTAGGGATTCCAGATGTACGTCTATTGGAGTGAGGAAAAGTTTAATAGACCCCTCGGATTATACAGGGAAAAAGATTAGATGCATAACATTCAACGGCACAGTAGAGTTCTACCCATTAGCCATAATAACAGTTAAAACACCATATATCACTGGAAGAGTGACAGCGTGTGTTTTGGACTCACCAGTGGCTGATTTGATCATAGGACATGTTATAGGAGTTAAAGATTGTACAGAAGAGGAAGTAGTTTATTGGGACCAAAAATATAGTGTAAGCAGTAACGAGGTAGAAGAGGCACTTGAAGTAAACATAGGGACTAAAGACAAGGGTAGTACAGTTGAGCAGACGAGAATGGATCCCAAATATAGTGCTAGTGACTCCCAGAGACAAGATACTACTCTGAACAAATGTTCCCAAGGGTGTAGGAGAGTAGAACATAGGCAGTCAAAGAAAGGTAGATGGTGCTTCGAGAGGAAGAACAATGTTCTCACTCGCAGGTTTTCAGATAGCAGAACTGCACGTGGGCAAGTAGCAGTACCTTTAGCACACAGAGACCGATATACTAGAACAGCTTAGGATAGTGCATGTGCAGGGCACATAGGCATAAGGCGTATACAGCAGAAAGCAAGGTGCCAGGTATATGGGCCAAGATTGAATAAAGAGTTTAGACTAAACAGAGACTCAAGTGTAACGGTGCAATATGCAGATAGGAAAGTTGAGTCAGGTCAAAAGAGTGTTCGCGACATGACTGACCCAGGGCTAGGGATAGCAAACAGATGTTGTAATTGTAGAGGTACCATGAGTCATGGGTACATGAAAGGTAGACACAGCATCGACAGGAATCAGAGGTGGGTTAATGCAAAAACAGAACCACCTGATATAGGGTCGGTACACAAATAGTATTGTGTGGTCGTGAAGTAGTAAGAGACCTGTGGGTACATAAGTATAATGCTTTCCTATGATGTATTATTATTATGTGATGTATTAGTTCATGCACTGGTACACAAGATGGAAAGATGGTTGTATTTATGTGTGGGGAATATAGGAGTGTACTATGAGCATTTGATGTATTATGTAGTGTGGTAGCTAAAGTAAGGTGCAGCCATACTTAGGGTTACCCAGGCAATATGTCTGGGTCACATGGTTAGTAAGTTTTAGTCTCCCAATATTTGAAAACGAAGTTTTCTTTTAAGAGGGGGGTGATGACATAAGCCTGGGTCATTGACATTGAGTTGAGTGACCGGGCATGAGAAAGAATGGAGATGAGAGTGGGAGACAGTAAAGTGACTGACCTGGCTATGAGAAAACAGCCAGTCCTGAGAAATAATGGGAAGGGTGAGTGTGGACCCCAGGGGGATGGGAGAAGGACAGTTTAGTTTTGTGTGAAGTCAAGGGACTTGAGGACAGTTGATGGGTAGATGCCGAACTGGTCGGTAGTCTAAGGAGAAGCGGAGTTAAAGATCTCCGTGTTGTGTTGTTCTCCTAGTTGTGAAGACAGGCCTGAACCAGAGTGGGTTCTATAGTGAGTGAGGGCCTAAACCCAGAGTGGGTTGCACAGTTGAGCAGTGGCTCCGACCCAATGTGTGGGTTGTATTCTAAGAGATCCAGCCGTGGATAGTAGCTGGACTGAATGTCTTGTGGATTTGATATGAAGCAGGCCGTGAGAAGGCAATGATGTGTGCTGGTTAAATTGTGAGGAGGATATTTATATTCTATGGATTACATTATTTCTGGATGTATAAACATGTTCCGTCTGTCCGTCTTATTTCTGTAATAAAGGATTATGTGCGCCAACGGAATCTTGTTTATTGACTGGTGAATATGCACTGCGGGGGTGAGTTATATTGCAAGACAGTTAGATATCTCCCTTGACACACCATGAGTATCGTTACCTAGACAACGACCATCACACGACAATATCATGAACATATCATCGTAAGAACTTCATGATATTATCATCAAGAACAACGTGTGACATGTATAAATAATTCTCTGTGTTTTCCCAATTAACCAACTTCTTCTTCTTCTGTGTATAATAACTCCTCTCCCATTATCTGTTGTTGTTGTAGTGTTGAGTGTTGAGTTGTGGGTGGTTGTGTTTGTTAAGTTGTGTTGAGTAATGAGTTAAGTCAACTTCTGGTGGTGTTCTGCGAAGCACAACTTTCTCATGTAATGCAGTTCATGTGTGCCCTTATCCAATTAAAATTTGACACAAATATAAATATTTATTCCATCAACCCCTATTTATTCAATAGATGAAGCAGAAAGGAAAGATTGATTTCTCTTTCAGCCTTCCAGATTGTAAATAGGCATAGATAAGTCTGTTTTAGAACAAGGCACTTGTTCCAGTACACGAACTGTCATTTTAGCTGCAGTTAGTGATAGCATTTTTAACAGTGTTTCTGCTGAAATGCACAAGATTGCTTTAGAATCATCACTTCGTACAGTTGTCTAGAATAGAATGTAGTATTATTATGCACTTCGTAAAGTTAATAATTATCCTTAAGAATATCAGAGATTGCAGTATTCGAAAAGAGTATTAGATTGTCAGTTTGCCCGGGAATCGGCTCTGCGTCGTAAGAATGGAACAGTCAAACATTTTTCACTTCAGAGGTTTTAATTTATAATAATATATTTCAATTGACATTACAAACACTGAATACCATTCCTGGGCCTTTGATACATCTGGTCATCAGTTCAATCTAAGGACTAACAAGCTCACCTGGGATCCAGACATTCTGCCTTCCCTATTTGAAAAACGGTCACACTTGCTTCCACGTCTGTTCATCAGGCATGTTTTAGGAAGAGTGCACTACTTAACATATGCTAAACAGGCGTTTCGCGCGGAAGCGGTGTCACATGTCTGTTGTGTCCAATGGTCTCCTGAGCTTGGGCTGATGAAATGTTTCTTAGAATTGACGTCATCTTCTGTCAATTGTTCAAGTTTCAGTTTGGTGTGATGTTAATTTAGCCGTTCTGGTTTCAGTTTGCTCCTGTAGTCAATTTGTTATATATTTTTTCCTTTCTTTTGCGTGTAGTCTTGTAAACTGAATAATGGTGGTTAGCAATTATGCTACACAGACTAAGAAAAAGAGTAAGAATAGGAACTTGGAATGTGAGAAGTCAGTTTGAGGGGAAGCTTAAAGTAGTATGTGGTGAGACTGAGATGTTAAATATTCAAATTTTAGGAATTAGTGAACATCGCTGGAAAGGCAAGGGACATTTTACAACTGAAAATGGAAGTCTTTACATTTATTCTTGGAGAGACGTCGGAGGCCAGAGTGGAGTGTCATTTTGTTTAGATAAAACAACTGCAAAAGCTTTACTGGGATATACCCCAGTTAGTGATAGAATCCTCCCTACTAGACTTAAAGCCCGTCCAAAACAAACAACACTCGTGCAGATATATGCACCTACTTCAACAGCAGAGGAGGATGAAATTGAAGATTTTTACAATACACTGCACGACACATTAAATAAGATTGGTCATAATGATATAGCAATAATACTGAGAGATTTTAACACAAAAGCAAGTACAGGAAGAGCTGAAAATGAGAGACACGTTTTAGAAAAATTTAGATGGGGAAACAGAAATGATGCAGGTGACAAATTAATTGAATTTTGCACAGAAAATGAGTTAATGATAGCCAACACACTTTTTAAACAACATCCAAGAAGACTCTTCACATGGAAGTCCCTGGACAGTATTACCAAAAATCAGAGAGATTACATTTTAATACAAAGAAGATGGAGATCAATCATAACATCTGCAAAAACCCTACGAAGTGCAGACTGTGATACAGATCATCAGATATTAGAAGCAGATCCGATATTAAAACTCAAAAAGCTTACCCGAGGACCAAGGCCACTTCGTTTTGATCTCACAAAAATACCAGATGCATTCACCGTAGAAATTAGGAATCGTTTTGGGGTCTTGATGTCTTTACAGGAGGAAATGACACCTGATGAACTGGCAGTACAAGCTAGAGATATCTTGATAACTGCAGCCAAAGATTTAACTCCGACCAAGAAAGAGCAAATTAAGCCATGGATTATATCAGACACGTTAGAATTAATAAAACAACGAAGAGAACTGAAACAGAAAGGAGGTGAATCCGATAACAGCAAGATGAAGTATAAATCTTTAACTCGAGAAATAAGAAAGAACACAAGAAAGGACAAAAATCAATATATACAAAATTGCTGTACCAGAATAGAGCAATATCATAAGACTGGAAGAGATTACGAAATATTCAAATAAATGAAGTTATTGACAAGAAATGTTCAACGTCAATTGAATGTTATCCGTGACAAGATGGGAAATACCTTAACAGAATCTAGACAAATTCTAGAAAGATGGCAGGAGTACTGCAGTGGCATGTTTGATATGAGTGACAGTGATGATATGAATGAGATACATGAACCAACGACAGCAGAGACAGAACCTGAACCCTCATTAGATGAAATTGCATGGGCAATAAAGAACCTGAAGAATGGTAAATCACCTGGATGTGATGAGATACCAGCTGAACTAATTAAATCGGGAGGTGAATAAAGCATACAAATCTATCATCATTGTGTACAAAGATATGGAAATGATTTATGGCCAAAAATTTGGAAGAGAACTATCTGCATTCCAATACCAAAAAAAAAAAGACAACCTGAAATTATGCACCAACTATAGAACTGTTGCCCTGATCAGTCATGCAAGTAAAATTCTACTAAAAATCATAATGGGAAGACTTCGTACAAAAATGGAAGAAGAAATTAACGTGGTTCAATCTGGATTTAGACAAGGAAGAGGATCAAGAGATCACATTCTCAATACGCGTTTAGTAATAGAGAAGTGCAGAGAATTTAATGTAAACCTATTCTCAAGTTTTGTGGATTATTCAAAGGCATTTGACTGTGTATAACATCAGAAACTTTGAGAAATCATGAGGAATAGGGGCTTTCCACCACATGTAATACAACTCATAAGAATGCTCTATCTAGACCAACAAGCAGCGGTTAGAATAGATGGCGAGACATCAGATTGGTTTTACATCAAGCAAGGAGTCTGTCAGGGGTGTGTGCTGTCCCCCTATTTGTTTAATCTGTACGCCGAAAATATAATGAGAAATGTAAGAGATGATATAAACAGGGAGATATGATGCCCTAAATATTGGTGGTCATGACATACAAGGCCGTCCATCGGGCGCTGGAACGCAAATTATTCCTCCCCACGACGCTTGACGGCAGAAGTGGAAGATGATGATGATGATGATGATGATGATGATGATGATGATGATGATGATGATGATGATGATGATGATGATGATGATGATGATGATGATGATGATGATGATGATGATGATGATGATGATGATGATGATGATGATGACATACAAGAGATTCGGTATGCTGATGATACAGTATTGCTACCCACAACACAGACTGGTATAGAAAACCTAATAGCCTCAACCCAACTGAATAGTGAAAATCACAACTTATATCTTAATATAGCAAAAACAAAGATAATGCATATAGGTAAAACACTATGGAGAAAGAAATATATGTTAATGAAGAAAAATTGGAGGTGGTGGAAAATTTTGAATATCTTGGGTCATTGATTACCAACAACGGTGACACAATGAAAGAAATTAAACGACGACTATCATGCGGTTGTACAAGGAAATGAGCTGGCTGACAGGATTGCAGGTAGGGCTACTGTGGAAGGCGGACGAGCCATGGACCAGGCAGACATGAATGCTCTACGAGAAGTAAGTCGTTTACGTGAACCAAGCGATGACTGGGAATCTACAACCATGGTCAGGCTGCAAGAACAGCAAGTTAAAAGTGGCGTGGCCAAACAAGAACACTACGCAGGGGGCCGAAGAAGAGTAATAAACCAACACAGAACTTGTTTCGTGAGCCGCTACATGCTGCGGGATTTACTAAGGAGAGGACACGAGCACGTATGGACTGAATGGTTCGATGTGCAATGAGGGTGATCTGTCGGCTAACTAACTAACAATATCTTATTGCTGGAGACTGATGAAAAGAGGCGAAATCTGACAGCAAATTGCACTCAACCAGGCACAGCTCGGCACCAGCCTCGATGTGTTGAATGCAAGCTAGACGATTAGCAAATAACGACTCCCGTGGAATCACAGATGTGGCTATTTTTTTTCTTGATATTCAAGGAGAGTCCTTTCTTTGCACTCACAACAAGCTGGAAAGTTACGGGAGCATAACAGAGTTATCATCTGCTATGTCTTTTGCTCACCACAAAGGGGATAATTTTCAGACAAGTTAAAAGTACTGAAGTCAAGAAGGTCGATTTAATTGCACCGGGTCTTGCCCCGTCTGGCTCGGTCCCTCTCCGCAGAAAGACAAGTCACTTGCCAGGAGCATCACACAAAGCACGAACTCCGTGGCTCCAACGATGGCCCCACTGGTCTCCGGGAAAACTCCACTTTGTACTCTGAACAGCGCAGTCCGGGGAATGATCAACCCCCGACCTTCAAACCTCGAGGCAAACGGCTTAACCACTAGGCCACGTAGACCCTTCCCCTCCCTTTCTACGGACACACATGCATATATCCTGTCTGCATATATCCTGTCTGCATATATCCTGTCTGCATATATCCTGTATGCATATATCCTGTCTGTGGGGCTGGTCTGGTTCGCTAGATCAGTTCCGCGTCTAGCGTTCGTTGTCTCGGATGGCTGTGTGAGGTGCACCAAAATGGGATCTTCCCAGCCAACGTGAGTTAGCGAGGCAGGCGTTTCAAGAATGTAACCGCATCGTGCAGCCAGGGTCGTGGTTTGAGCGGGCAAAAGAGCAAAATTTGTACGACCGTTCGACAAAGTCTCGATAAGCGCCCACTCTCTCTCGATGAGTAGTGGGCCTGCAGTCAGTAAGCTGGTATAGCTTTTATTTTCGGTCAGTCCTGCCGGCGTAGCTTGAAAGCTCGTCGGTAGGCGTCCAATGGTTTTGCATGTATCACCTTGTACCGGGAGGGCGCGCTTTAGCGATGCTACTCTTGGCTTGCGTGTGCGTGAATAGTCAGTCTGTCCGATAGATATCTGGTTGATCCTGCCAGTAGTCATTTGCTTGTCTCAAAGATTAAGCCATGCATGTCTAAGTTCACACTGTCTCAAGGTGAAACCGCGAATGGCTCATTAAATCAGTCGAGGTTCCTTAGATGACACGATCCTACTTGGATAACTGTGGCAATTCTAGAGCTAATACATGCTTACCAAGCTCCGACCCTCGCGGAAAGAGCTACTTTTATCGTTTCTTTACTTATTCAGTCTCTCGGTAGAGATTTGTTCGCAGCAGACGAGCATAATCTCCGGCGGGCCTATTCTCGCTGGTCGCGAGATCCGCACAGTGGAAGTATGGGAGATTTGCTTGCAAATGGACAGGCAATATCTCCTGCGGTAGCTATGGCGGGCCTATTCCCGCTGGTCGCGGGGACCGCTATAAGTCAGGTGGGGAGTCTGACGATAGTGCACGCTTTACACAGGTCCGGACACTTGTGATCGACAGATGTGCGCGCCCTCATGGTCCGGGCTCGTACAAGGCCCTCACCTGTGGGACATGGCTGAACGCCTCTAAGCCGGGTCCCTTGGGTGTCAGGGTCTGGCCATAACTCGCCACCGGCTCGTGGTGGTGAGGTCTCGGTGGATTGACGCTGAGCCGCCAGCGTCTGCAGCCTACCGTGTGCCAGACGTATTGGTTACCCATTCCTCTGGAATACACAAGACTAGGCCGAGAGAGAGGTCGTGTCGTTTGGGCGTCACATGATTCTCTGAAGCTCTGCCCAGACATTGTGATGGAATATTGGCCACATTCCACTCACATACTTTGGTCTGTCAAGACTGCAAGGTGTCTACTTATATCCTGTCTGCATATATCCCGTCTGCATATATCCTGTCTGCATATATCCAGTCTGCATATATCCTGTCTGCATATATCCCGTCTGCATATATCCCGTCTGCATATATCCTCTCTGCAAATATCCTCTCTGCAAATATCCTGTCTGCATATATCCTGTCTGCATATATCCTGTCTGCATATATCCTGTCTGCATATAACCTGTCTGCATATATCCTGTCTGCATATATCCTGTCTGCATACATCCTGTCTGCATATATCCTGTCTGCATATATCGTGTCTGCCTATATCCTGTCTGCATATATCCTGTCTGCATATATCCTGTCTACATATATCCTGTCTACATATATCCTGTCTGCATATATCCTCTCTGCATATATCCTGTCTACATATATCCTGTCTACATATATCCTGTCTACATATATCCTGTCTACATATATCCTGTCTACATATATCCTGTCTGCAATTATGAGCTGGCTAAGCTAAGTTTAGTTTATTTTAGTCGACGGATCAACATCACGGCACACGGGTGTAACCCATAAGTGCTCCGTTCTACTCCTAACTCAAGCCTGAGCCCTGAGAATCTCAGCTCAGTGCACGAACTCTGTAGCACCGGCTAGGATCCTGAAATACTTTGGGTTAATTTTTAACTCGAAATTTTGTCCGGGCAGCGCCATTAGGCTACTCTTTTTCGATTTCCAACTGCCAAGGGATTTTTTTACGTGTGCAACACTACACACGGACGCCCGATCTCACTACCCGGAGATGGGACGCAGAGGTGTTTCCACGGCACCAGGGCCGGGTTATATACTGGCCAAGACCTATTGACGCGTATTCGTCGAGCGTCCTGGGCAACAGGTCCCTTCGGGGTTCTGGCTGAAGTCAATAGGATCGCCGATTCCTCCGAAGTCGGAGAGTGTCTGCCTGTATGGCGAGGAACCACCAGTCTGCGCACCAATAAGCCAGACATACACACACACACACACACATTGGCACCTTGCCGTCTTGACAGACGATAGTTTGTGCTTTAAAAAGGCATAATAACTTTTAACTATGGCGGTAGCGAGTGTGACTGATAAGGTCAATTTGCGCTGTAAATGTCCGTTCACAGTGGGTGCATGTGAACACGTGGTCATTTCCACCATCATGCACCATCTTACGTCTCAAACGCTTGGTGTGTGACTTTTCTGCAATAATTTTCTCCTTTGACTTTATTCCATTTCTGATATTTGCCCTCCATGCAACACGTTCAGCGGCGACTTGCTCCCAATGTGCATTATCAATGCCTGTATCAATCATGTCCCGCTTACACACATCTTTGTATCGTAGTAGAGGCCGACCCTGAGATCTCTTACCCATCTGTAATTCACCAAAAAAGATATCCTTTGATATTCTACCATCATCCATCCTCTTAAGATGTCCTATCCATCTAAGTCTACGAAGACTGAGCATGGAATAAACTGTCACACAACCTGATCTTTCCAATACTTCAGTATTTGTGATTTTGTCTTGCCACTTAATACCAAGAATTCTTCGCAGACACCGCATATGAAAGCTGTTTAAATTGTTCTCTTGGTGTGAGTAAGTTGTCCAGGTTTCACTGCCATAGAGAAGAGTACTAAGGACACAGGCTTGATAGACAAGGACTTTTGTTTTGGCAGTAAGCTTCCTGTTCTCCCAGACTCTTTTTCTTAACCTGTTCATTGTTGTTGCTGCCTTACCAATCCGTATGTTGATTTCCTGATCTAGGGATAATTTGCTATTTACCACTGATCCTAGATATGTAAAATGGTCTACTATCTCTAGTTCGGCGTCGTCAATAAATATTGATGGTACCCCATGTGCACCTTGTGACATAATCTGTGTCTTCTTTTTGCTAATTGTTAAACCAAATTCAGAACAAGCATTGGAGAATGCAGATAGTAGACATTGTAATTCTTCCTCAGAGTGGGTCGTAACTGCAGCATCATCTGCAAAAAGCAACTCTCTGATCAGTACCCTCCTAATTTTGGTCTTAGCCTTCAATCTCTGAGCATTGTAGAGGCCGCCATCTGAGCGTGAGTGAATGTATATACCACCATCCTGATCACGAAATGCATATTTCAGTAGAAGTGAAAAGTATATTCCAAAGAGGGTGGGAGCTAGTACACAACCTTGCTTAACTCCACTCTTGATTTCAAATTCTTCAGAAGTTGCACCATCAAACTTGATTATACCCTTCATGCCTGTGTGGAACGATTCCACAATGGACAGAAGAGTTGGTGGGCAGCCAATCTTCTTTAGTGCCTTGAACAGACCCTCAAGACTGACCAAATCAAATGCCTTTGTGAGGTCGATTAAGGCAATAAACAGTGGTTGATTCTGTTCACGGCATTTTTCTTGCATTTGTCGCAATGAGAATATCATATCAGTGGTAGACCGGTTCTGTCGAAAGCCACACTGTGATTCGGGGTAGACTTGATCTCCTAGGACTTGAAGTCTGAGCAGAACAATTCTGGCAAATACTTTTCCAACAATACACAGAAGTGAGATACCCCTATAGTTGTTGCAGTCGCTCCGATCGCCCTTGTTCTTGTACAGTGTTATGATGCTTGAATCTTTGAAATCCTGTGGGACTTGTCCTTCACGCCAGCATAGCTCTATTAGCTGGTGGATCTGTATAGTGAGTGTGTCTTGCCCACTCCTGATAACCTCTATTGGAATCCCATCCTTACCTGAAGCCTTGCCAGATGCAAGTTCATTTATAGCACACTTAACTTCTGTTATGGTGGGAAGTGTGTCCAGGTGGTCAAGAGTTGGTAGAGCCTCTATGGCGTTGAGGGCATCATCCGCTAGTTTGGTCTCACTTGAGTAAAGCTCCAAATAGTGCTCTACCCATCTGTCCATCTGCCGTTTCTTGTCAGTGATGATTTCTCCAGTCAAGGTTTTCAATGGTGCACTTCTTTTGATCACTGGACCACAGGCTTTCTTTATTCCTTCATACATGCTTCTTATGTCTCCCTTATCACTTGCGATTTGAATGGACTCACATAACTTGATCCAATAATCATTTGCACACTGCCTGGCAGCCTTTTGCACATCCTTCCTAGCTTGCCTTAGCTCACTCAGAGTGTTACGCGTTGGTCTTTCCTTGTTTCTTAAGAGAGCTTTCTTCTTCTTATCAATCAAGGGCTGCAGAGTCTCGCTGTTGGCCGCAAACCAGTCCTGCCTCTTATGATCCACAGTGCCGTAAACCCCTACGGCAGTTTTATAAAGAGTTTCCTTAATTTGACCCCACTTTTCATTTACTGTACAATTTTCTGGTGTATCAGTGAAAGCGTCTTCAAGTTGCTGTTGAAACTGAAAGCACTTTTCAGGATCATGAGTGTTAATAATATTAATCCTGGGGCTAGATTTGTGTTTAGCTGTGTAGATTCTCTTTGGTCTCAGTCTAACCCTTGCAACAACCAAAGAATGATCCGCATCACAGTCAGCACTGTGGTAACTACGAGTCAATGATATATGGTTCAGATGTTGTCTCCGTGTGATGATGAAGTCCAGCTGGTGCCAATGGCCGGATCTTGGATGTTTCCATGTGACCTTATGCATCTCTTTTGTTTTAAAAAAAGAGTTTGTAATACATAGGTCATTACTGGTGCAATGCTCCAGCAGCCTTTGCCCATTTTCATTCATGCGACCGATGTTGTATTTTCCAAGGCACACTGGCCATGAACTCGAGTCCTTGCCCACACGAGCATTGAAATCACCGAGCATATAAATGTAGTCAGATTTTGGAACTGCCTTGATCACGGAGTCTAACTCCTCATAGAACAAATCCTTCACATCATCAGAGGAATCGAGTGTCGGTGCATATGCAGTAATAATGGTGGCAAACCCACAAGAGGTTGCCAAGCGCAGGGACAATAGTCTTTCATTTCCTCCTGCTGGAATTTCAATCATTCCCAGTAGCGAATTCTTCACTGCAAAGCCCACACCGTGTTGCCTTTTTTCTGCCTGCCCTCTACCCTTCCAGAAAAAGGTGTAGTTGTTTTCCCTGAGTGACCCTTCCTCAGCGAGGCGAGTCTCCTGCAGGCCAGCAATATCAATGTTAAGACGATTGAGTTCGGCATCAATCACAGCCGTTTTTCTCACATCGTCAATATTGGTCAAGTCAGTGGAAAATCCTGGACACATGGTTCTCACGTTCCAGGTTGCAAGCCGTAGCTTGAGGTTTCTATTTTTATTTGTGTTTGTACCTGGTGCATTGGTTTTACAGCCTGCGATGCAGATTTTGTCCTAGCCCCAAGCACCCATTGAAGCAGGCAGGCTGTGGCGGATCAGCACCCAATTGGCTGGGGGATGCCCAGCTTGAGGCGGGCGGTAGCTGATCAGTGACACCTATAGGTGTCTCCCACCGTCAGAGGCAACGCGTGGCGCCCCATGTCTACGCCAACTGACAAGGACTTATAACCCGTAACAGTTGCCTCTCGCTTTGATTCCGAGACCAGTTAAGACCAGGGATGGAGTTATTGCCTCTCCATAGCACAAAGCCTGGGCTAAAATATAGAGATCATGTGTTGCCCATGCAGCATGATCCCTCTCTCGGCCTGCCTAGTTCACTCCAGAGGAAAGGTAACACCCCTACATCTGGAACAAGACAAGCTGCAGAAGCTGCCGGATCAGCAAAGCAATGCTCTAACTGTCCGCCTGTCGGAGCTTCGATCCTAGACCAGTCGCCAACCAAGGCTTAGGGCCTGGTCTGCCCTGCCATGACAATTTTGTCTTTAGCTTGCATTTCCTCGCACCAGGGTAAGGCTTGTACCCTCCCAATTGCGCTCTTCCGCCCGAAGCCGTTGGCACAATGTGGGATGTCGGGTTTGGTAAGCGTCGCCCAACGTTCGGCGCTAACAGAAACCAGGTAGTACCGTCTACTGTTATACGGTAGCTCAGTCATATCTGACTAAGACCTGACAATCTTAGCCAGACATGGGACAACGGATACTCACGCAAACCTCAGGTCCTGTATGACATCACACTGATGTTGGACAACAGGATGTCTTCATCCGACATACAGGACTTCGCGTTGGAGCTCATGCCAACGAACACAAGTAAGCAGGATCAGGGGAAATTTTGTTACTAGAAGTTCATGTGAAAATATCCCGGCCAGCACTCGAGGCGAACACCATACCTCGAGACCACTCATCCCCCAGAACTGGCTAAACCTTTCTCTATCTACCTTGCACTGTACAGCCAGACAACAGACAGGCAAGACCGTTGTTGTCCAATCAGGAAGGCGAAATGAGAGAATTCAACAGGCCTGGGTCGCAAAGGCACCGACGACTCAAGAGTAACTAAATAACCAGCCACAGTATAGTGACGTAGGTCAGCGTGGCCGAATGGATAACGGCGATCGTTCTTACATATCCGGTGTGGGACGCCGAGGTAGCGGATTCAACCCATACTCTGGTCAGTTGGACTAAAATGCTTTGTGTTTGGCAACACCATCTACAGCATCAAACATGCTCCAGTCATGCAAAACAAACAAGACGGAGGTATCGCACTCCAAGACATCACAACCAAAATGCAAGCACTTAGGATTAAACACGTAGGCAAAATCCTACAAGACGGAGGTATCGCACTCCAAAACATCACAACCAAAATGCAAGCACTTAGGATCAAACACGTAGGCGAAATCCTACAACACCCAGAGAAACACTCTTTAGCGCACTATTACATGGGAATTATGCAATCCTGTTTAAAACCTATCAGAAATACATCCTTTACATACATGCCATTACTTTGGCATTCTGCCAGCAATTTACAAAACATATATTTCAGTTATTAAAGGATATGAATATTTACTTACTGCACAAGAAAACACACACAATCGACAATCATTTAGTTAAACTACAAGCAACCCCAGTACATCTCATAATTAAAAGATGGCATATATATATATATATATATATATATATATATATATATATATATATATATATATATATATATATATATATATATATATATATATATATATATATATATATATAATAAGACCTAAGACTTATAAAACAAAACTGCCATCGGCATTGATAATGACCCTATTAAAAGAGGTGTGAGACAGGTATATGTAATGTCCCCAGATCTGTTTTCCCTTACAGTGAAAATATTTTCAGAAATATAGAAGATATGGAAGGAATCAACATTGGGGACGATACATCAATAACATTAGATATGCAGATGATACAGTCCTGATTGCAGACAATGAACAGGACCTGCAACATTTAGTAGATGCGGTTGTTGCACACAGTGAACAACTAGGGTTAGAATTGAATAGTAAGAAGACACAGATTATAGTCGTCACTGGGAAGAAGGAAATGCCACAATGTGATATACGAGTAGATGGGCATAGTCTTAACCAAGTGAATCGATACTGTTATCTCGGAACATTCATAACATCTGGTGGGAGATGCCTCGAAGAGATTAGAACAAGAATAGCCATTGCGAAGGTAGCCTTTTGCAAGATGAAAAACATACTAATCAAAAAAAAGATATCGATTAAAACGAGAAAAAGAATGTTGAAGTGCTACATAGAACCTGTACTCTGGTATGGATGTGAAGCGTGGACAATGAGCAGTCAAGATGAAAAACATTTGATGGCTGTGGAAATTTTGTTTCTGCGGAAAATGTAAAGAATGCCACGGACAGACAGAAAAATCAATGAACAAGTCCATCAAAAAACAAATGAAGATCGTAAACTGATTAGAAAAATTAGACGTAGACAGTCAAAATTTTTGGGGCATGTTATGAGAAGAAATGAATTGGGGAACTTGGTGACAACTGGCAAGATCGAAGGGAAGAGAATAAGGGGAAGATCGAGAAGCTAATACCTGGATGGCTTGGCCACGTGGCATGGTCGAGACAGAGATACGGATCTGATCCACGACTTTGGTGATCGAGTAAGATGGCAAAACATGACCGCCCACATGCTTATCGGCATGGCACATGATGGATGGATGGAAATTCTAAGTCATCTTCAAAGTTTGTGTAAAACTAGTGGCATCATTTTACACGCGTCAGGGGTTTATTACTCAGTTTTCTATTTCTTCTCGATATTACATTAAACGTGGTTATGCCTTTTAATGTACTGATGGTTCTACAATAGAAGAATTATAAGTACTGGGAGAGTTTGGAGTAGATATATTAACCAAAATGTTGAATGACATTTACAGCGATGGATATCTACCAAGCGATATGCTGAAACCGGTATTTATATCTATACCAAGAAGACGAGGAGCAATTGAATGCGAAGATTTTCGTACAATTAATCTCACAAACCAAGCCACTGAGCATCTACCATTGGCTTATGTAATTAAGGTAATTAAGATATAATTATGGAGCTAGCATATTCTCTACGCGCGACACAGAGTGTAAATGGGCCTTTTCTGCATGTAAAGAATAAAATATCAAGGGACATAAGAATAGTGTGTTAAGTAAGGGAAATAATTATAATTAGAAATATTTCTATGATATCTCAGAATTATATTCCATTTGTTTAAATACATATAACTAATTTAAGATTTTCAATTATCATATATTTACAGAAATTTTTTATTTCTGTATGCTGTTTGAATGTTTTGTATTTTTAAGAAAACAGCTCAAATCATTTAAAGTATTTTATAATTGTAAATGAACCTGGTCCTCCAGGTTGGGGGATTAAGTGTAGGGTTAACATCTCTCCATTTGTATAAATTCTGGTTTCTCTTCTCGGCCTTTTGGCTAAGATCAAGTGTATTTGCTGGCCTCCAGTAGTGCGCTTGGTCTGGTCGGGGGCCGGGTGATCAAAAAAAAAAACCCTCACATTAGCATCACTTTAAATGTGGTCCCGGTGGACCACTGTGGGCAATAGCTCACAGTGGGACTAAGGGTCCACGCCAAAAACAGGGGAGGCGGGGAACCAGCTAGTCTGGGATGACCGCCAAACCCTAAAAAATTTAAAAAAAAAAAAAAAAAAAAAATTCAGAGTTCTCAGTGCATCTGAGAGCTATGTTTCGAGTTACGGTATGCAGGATTACTAACTGTTCCTAACCTCTTTGCCACGCAGCCTCCTATATAGACATAGTTTTATAGTAGTTGGTCCTGCCTCCTAGATATAGTTTTTATAGCATGTAAATATTTCAAATTCCTCCTTGGAGAATGCTAAGAAGATCGGTATTCAAGCACTGTGAGAGGCCAGTCCATAAAGACAGAAGAATGCCCACGCCAGCATAAGATAATCATTATTTGTTTGGTTATATTATAGGATGGGAGGGTCTGGGAAAGCTGGCAACCAGAATGAGTGAGGGTGTTAGAGACAGTAGGAGGAAATGTGACAGACGTCGTAGTGGGCCAGGAAACACTAGAAAACCCAGAAAAGGGGCATTCTAGAATTTCATGATAGGGAAAACACGAAAAAATGGATAAAAAGAAAGTCTTCTATTTGCTTCAGTGCTGTCTGAGGGATATTTAAAAACTCCCATGGATAGCACAGGTCAAGTAGAACTTCGGGTGTCTATCAGCACTGGAAACGTGATAACATTTTGATAGTATGTTTAGTTCTCTCAAGATGGATACACAGCAACAATGTTCTCATTCCTACTGCCGAGGACAGTCATCTTGTACGAGATGTGATTTATTAAAGCGGTTTTAATTTTCTGAGTCAGCTGACTGCTTGTTTCATTCGTCCGACTGAGCAGAAGTGCTTCGTCGATATGCAAATAAGTTATAACATGCTAGACTTAGACATGTGAAGATAACGGATCCCTTCAGTGTGAAATGTGAATATGGAGAACAATTTTTGAAAGAGACTTAGCGTATAATCTGGCTGTAGACAGTGGCAGATGTCTAGATGCCTTACCTAGCCTGCTGAGATAAGGGTGAACAAACAGGAGGTGTATCGTATGCGGGACATCTTGCTCATGACCAAGAAGTTTTCCGGAAGATTGTTATGGGAGCGAGGTTCTGCAAAGGACATGCTACTGAATGAATGAATGAGACAGTGAGCATATAGAATTAGGAACATGGGTTTTTGAAATGGAGAGATTTAGCCGACTGGAGCAACCCTTCAATAAAAACTGGTGGGCCAGTTGAGACCTTGAGCAAATCATCCTGTTTTTGACCCGTACGGGAATAAATGCATAGCAAATGTTGATTTCTGAAAAATAAGAAGGATCTATCAGAACATATTTTTTGGCTTCAATAACTTGCAAACACCTGCCAGTTCAAAACAAATTGTTGTTATAATTTAGTTTGCCAGATTGCTATACCAAATCCTTTAGCTTGCAAGAGAGTTAAGTCAGGAAACTTCAGAATTGTATAGCTGGTAGATATATTCATAATATAAATGTGATCATTGAAGAATAACACTTAACCTTTCATCTCATTGCATGGCTGGTAATTTGATATGTGAATAACAATTGTTTTTGTGGAATGTAAGTCAGAGTGAATTAAACATATTTTAAAACCCAAAAAAAAAAAAAAAAAATCTGAGGCATTTGATTTGGAATTAAATTTAATATAACCGTATGAGCAACCTGAAATTTAACATTGCAGATTGTAAAACATGAATGAAGATTATAATAAAAAGAGAGACAAGGTGAAAAAACAAACATAAAAAGACCAAAGTATCCTACTCCTTGGATGTTAATTTGGCAATTTTGGTCAGTACTTAAAAATTGGGTTTTAACTTATGAAATCACACCAGTTAGATAGAGCTTGACAAGACGAATCCAACGGTATCTCAATGACTTATAGCATACAGTAATAACATTCTTATAGCACACTGACGTTAATTCTATGCGGAATTATGAATTTTTTTGGTGACGTAATTTAATACCAGGAAGTGCAATGATGAACTAAGTGATAATGGAGATTTTATCGCGGCCCTAAAATTGGAAGCTGAGAAATTCTGACTTCTATGGCTTGTTTATGTTTAAACGGACAACGTAGTGCCATATATCGTTGTGTCCGGGTGGCCAGGCCTAACTTGACGTCATATTTATTTATTTTTATTATCATAATGTAAAACTAAAAATGAAATATGCAAAAACTAAAGTTAAAATAGGTGAGGATTTATAAAAAATGAAACATAACTTGTTTCACGGTATTTTATTTAAATTCAATTATTTAATTTTGTGTACAACTATGCTGCTAAAGACACCCCCCTCCCCCCAATCCCCTGTTACAGGTGTATAATAGTATTACTATACTATAGCGTGGGTGTCGCCATAGATAGAATTTTGCGAAGTGGATGCGCTATTCAGAGTCTATTCATTCTCAATATGACTGGCTATGCTGCCATACTAAAAAACAAAAACAAAATTCTAGCGTAGGATGAATAAGGGGATGTTCCAACTCTGCACATTTATGTAAAATTGAACGGGGAATTCAAAAATGCAATACAAAGTTAAGTTTTCTTTAATCTACAAGGAGTTATAAGTCAAATTAGCTTACTATACGTGAATATATTCCACAAAATGCAATAGAAAATAGTTTCTCGGCATCAAAACTTTGACGCTCAGTAGAAGGACCAATACTGAAAATATCAGTATAGTTTCCCCTGTCGTCGTACCACGCTGCTTTCATTTAATTAATATCTAGATGGACATGGTCTCAACCGGAAGTGAATCGTTGGTCTCAAGAAAAAGTACGGGAAATCACAAAAACCAAAAAAAAAAAAAACCGGGAAAGTTCGATAACTCTGACATTGCTACTAAAATACGATTGGGGAGGAATTTATTACTTACGAAATCTACAAATGTAATTATTATTCTTCTACAGCGTTCCGAGCCATAGAGGTTTTTTGCTGCAGATACAATCCGTCTCCATTCGTCTCTCTGGTTGACCTTCTCTTGCCAGTCGTTGATTCCAAGTGCTTGTAGGTCTGTATATATATTATCTCTCCACCGTCTTCTTGGTCTACTTCGGGGTCTACGGTCATTTATTTCCTGAGTGTAAGCGAGTTTTGTTTCCCTATTATCTTCCATTCTTTCTATATGCCCCAGCCATTGTAGTCTATTAGCCTTCATGATACCAGTGATTAGCGGGGACTTAAACAGATCATAAATGTCTTTGTTACTTCTTCTTTTCCACACTCGACTTTGTGTATCCCTAATGGGTCCAAAGATGCGTCTTAAAACTTTGTTCTCAAAGGTTTGAGTCTTAAACAATGGGGTAGCAGGGTAGGGGTATCCCCTATCAAAGGAGAAGTAAGGCGCCTCCTTCCCTCCGCTAGCCTACGGGACACCTTTAGACAAGGTGGAGTACCCGTTTAGCCCCCCGATCAGGGTTACGCTCCCGGGTAGGTGGAACCCGTTAGCTTTGGACAGCAATCCATCTAGGAGACGGAAAACTCCAAATATAAACCCCCAAATTCAAGGTGGACCAGCGTGCTGAGGAACTGGATGGCCATGGGTTAACTGGTCGTGAACGTTGAACGTCTGACAGGCGTGCTGGGCGGCACCAGGCGTATGGACTCCTGCGGGACATCCCCTGCCTCTTCCCTAGCAAGCAGGCAATGCTAGGGTGACCGTTTATTTCCTGCAATATCCAAACTTTGCCTATGGATTTATTTAAACATGGGAATCGTCGCCGGAGCTACGGATCACGTGCTCTGCGCTTGGCACATCCCTCAGAGGCTAGCGAAGAGAGAGTGAGGAGGAGAAGACGAGGAAATGGTGTGAGACGACGGCATAGAAATAGGAGGGCAGACGCCAGGAGAACAAGACGAAAAGTGGAGAGACTAAGTTTCAACTATGTAAGAGTGGGATACTTTAATTGTCGCAGTGCCAGACAGAGAGGTCCTGTATTGGAGAGACTAATATATGATTTTGACGTCCTCATGCTCCAGGAGCTAAATACAGACAAATGCCATTGCCCTGGGTACGCCAGTTATATAAACCCTACTGGGCAGAAGAGACATGGACAAGGTCTGCTGGTGAAGGAAGGAGTGAAGCATGTGGTACTCGACTTGAGCCAGTGGAATCAAAGTGCAAGAGAGGTCCAGGGTATACAAATGGAGAGTGGTGGCTTAAGTTGGAACATCATAAATGTATATGCCACAGTGGACTGTTTTGTCAGAAGGGAACACTGGGACTGGCTTAAGGAATTGGAGGAATTACCGGGTGATAGGCTACTCATATATGGAGACTTCAATGCGAGGAACAGAGATTGGGACAGTAGTGGAGAAAACCGACAGGGAATTGCCCTTGCAGATGCCATGGTGGACTCCGATGTGGTCTGCATAAATGATGGTAGGCCGACAAGAATGGCAATGAGGCCTAGCGATGCAGACACAGCTATTGACTTGGCACTTGTCTCCCAGTCATCAGTCATTGATGTAAAGTGGAATGTTTTGAATGACCATGGGAGTGATCACATGCCATGCTCAGTCCTGATCTCTAAACCCAGGAAAGTTAAAGCTGGGAGAGCGCGCAAGACCTTCCGGTATGAGTGGACCGATTGCCTTCTTGGACGCCTCAGACAAGGGGCATGCAACAGGACTAATAAAACTCCCTTTTTGCAGCCCCCATGGTGGACCCCAGAAGTAGACCATGCTTGGAAAGCAAAGAGAGCTGCAGTGAAGCAGCTAAAGAAAGTGCGACAGACACTTCGAAGCTCACGAGAGGAAGTGGACACAGCGGAATATGTCAAGAAAGACAAGGTGGAGGTTTTCAAGCGCTGTGCTGCAGAGGCCAAAAAGGCAAAATGGGAATGTTTCACGAAGGAGATTGGAGGGGATAAAACACTGCAAATATTCTGGAAACTGCACAGGCAAATGCAGAGAAAAGATCGGCCGATGACAGTGGGAACAATCTATAGAGATGATGGTGTGCGCGTGACAACAGACAAAGAGAAAGGGGAGGCGTTTCTCCAGAGATTTTTAGAGCAGACCAATCATAATGATGCGGACACCAGGGATGCAGTTAGAGAGGAGCTATCTGGCACCACGAAGAATATGCAGTATGAAGACATCATACGGTTTGAAGATGTTAAACATATTTTGAAAAAGGCAAACGACACGGCACCAGGGCCTGATGGGGTCAGGTATGGCCACATGAAGGGTTTGACCGAAGCAGACCTGGAGGAGATGACCGACTGATTTAACCAGAGCATTAGGTCAGCATCAGTACCGCAGGATTGGGTACACAGCTATCTCATCCCTCTCCCAAAACCATTCAAAGATCAGTCAAAGCTTAGCGGCTTTAGGATCATCACCCTTCAAAATACATTTGGGAAGGTTTTAGAGAAGATAGTCGCTGTCAAGCTGCAAGAATTTTTGGAAAGCGGGAAGCTTCTTCTTCCTGTCTGCATATATCCTGTCTGCATATATCCTGTCTGCATATATCCTGCCTGCATATATCCTGTCTGCATATATCCTGCCTGCATATATCCTGTCTGCATATATCCTGCCTGTATATATCCCGTCTGCATATATCCTGTCTGCATATATCCCGTCTGCATATATTCTGTCTGCATATATCCTGTCTGCATATATCCTGTCTGCATATATCCTGTCTGCATATATCCTGTCAGCATATATCCTGTCTGCATATAACCTGTCTGCATATAACCTGTCTGCATATATCATGTCTGCATATATCCCGTCTGCATATATCTTGTCTGCATATATCCTGTCTGCATATAACATGTCTGCATATATCCTGTCTGCATATATCCTGTCTGCATATATCCTGTCTGCATATATCCTGTCTGCATATATCCTGTCTGCATATATCCTGTCTGCATATAACCTGTCTGCATATATCCTGTCTGCATATATCCTGTCTGCATATATCCTGTCTGCATATATCCTGTCTGCATATATCCTGTCTGCATATAACCTGTCTGCATATATCCTGTCTGCATATATCCTGTCTGCATATATCCTGTCTGCATATATCCTGTCTGCATATATCCTGCCTACATATATCATGTCTACACATATCCTGTCTACACATATCCTGTCTACATATATCCTGTCTGCATATATCCTGTCTGCATATATCCTGTCTGCATATATCCTGTCTACATATATCCTGTCTACATATATCCTCTCTGCATATATCCTGTCTACATATATCCTGTCTACATATATCCTGTCTACATATATCCTGTCTACATATATCCTGTCTACATATATCCTGTCTACATATATCCTGTCTGCAATGATGAGCTGGATAATCTAAGTTTAGTTTATTTTAGTCGACGGATCAACATCACGGCACACAGGTGTAACCCATAAGTACTCCGTTCTACTCCTAACTCAAGCCTGAGCCCTGAGAATCTCAGCTCAGTGTACGAACTCTGTAGTACCGGCTAGGATCCTGAAATACTTTGGGGTAATTTTTAACTCGAAATTTTGTCCGGGCAGCGCCATTAGGCTACTCTTTTTCGATTTCCAACTGCCAAGGGATTTTTTACGTGTGCAACACTACACACGGACGCCCGATCTCACTACCCGGAGATCAGGGGCAATTTTGTTACTAGACGTTCATGTGAAAATATCCCGGCCCTCACCGGGGCTTGAACCCGGGACCTCCAGCACTCGAGGCGAACACCATACCTCGAGACCACTCATCCCCCAGAACTGGCTAAACCTTTCTCTATCTACCTTGCACTGTACAGCCAGACAACAGACAGGCAAGACCGTTGTTGTCCAATCAGGAAGGCGAAATGAGAGAATTCAACAGGCCTGGGTAGCAAAGGCACCGACGACTCAAGAGTAACTAAATAACCAGCCACAGTATAGTGACGTAGGTCGGCGTGGCCGAATGGATAACGGCGATCGTTCTTACATATCCGGTGTGGGACGCCGAGGTAGCGGATTCAACCCATACTCTGGTCAGTTGGACTAAAATGCGTTGTGTTTGGCAACACCATCTACAGCATCAAACATGCTCCAGTCATGCAAAACAAACAAGACGGAGGTATCGCCCTCCAAGACATCACAACCAAAATACAAGCACTTAGGATTAAACACGTAGGCAAAATCCTACAAGACGGAGGTATCGCACTCCAAAACATCACAACCAAAATGCAAGCACTTACGATCAAACACGTAGGCGAAATCCTACAACACCCAGAGAAACACTCTTTGCACACTATCACATGGGAATTATGCAATCCTGTTTAAAACCTATCAGAAATACATCCTTTACATACATGCCATTACTTTGGCATTCTGCCAGCAATTTACAAAACATATAATTCAGTTATTAAAGGATATGAATATTTACTTACTGCACAAGAAAACACACACAATCGACAATCATTTAGTTAAACTACAAGCAACTCCAGTACATCTCATAATTAAAAGATGGCATATATATATATATATATATATATATATATATATATATATATATATATATATATAATAAGACCTAAGACTTATAAAACAAAACTGCCATCGGCATTGATAATGATGTAGGTCAATATCAGTCTATTAAAAGAGGTGTGAGATAGGGATATGTAATGTCCCCAGATCTGTTTTCCCTTACAGTGAAAATATTTTCAGAAATATAGAAGATATGGAAGAAATCAACATTGGGGGACCATACATCGAACGAACGAACGAACGAACGAACAAACTTTATTTTCAAAGGGTTAAAAATTGGGCACGCAGGCCCGTCTAACATTCTGCCCTTCTATCACTCTCTTTCATACATTATTTCATTCACACATCAATAATATTAGATATGCAGGTGACACAGTCCTGATTGCAGACAATGAACAGGACCTGTAACATTTAGTAGATGCGGTTATTGCCCACAGTGAACAACTAGGGTTAGAATTGAATAGTAAGAAGACACAGATTATAATCGTCACTGGGAAGAAGGAAATACCACAATGTGATATACGGGTAGATGGGCATAGTATTAAACAAGTGAATCGATACTGTTATCTCGGAACATTCATAACATCTGGTGGGAGATGCCTTGAAGAGATTAGAACAAGAATTGCCATTGGGGAGGTAGCCTTTTGCAAGATGAAAAACATACTGACCAATAAAAAGATATCGATTGAAACGAGAAAAAGAGTGTTGAAGTGCTACATAGAATCTGTACTCTTGTATGGATGTGAAGCGTGGACAATGAGCAGTCAAGATGAAAAACATTTGATGGCTGTGGAAATGTGGTTTCTGAGGAAAATGTAAAGAGTACCACGGACAGACAGAAAAACTAAGAGAACAAGAAACAAATGAAGAATGTAAACTGATTAGAAAAATTAGAAGTAGACAGTCAAAGATTGTTGGGCATGTTATGAGAAAAAATGAATTGGAGAACTTGGTGAAACTGGCAAGATCGAAGGGAAGATAATAAGGGGAAGATCGAGAAGTAAATACCTGGATGGCTTGGCAACGTGGCATGGTCGAGACAGAGATACGGATCTGATCCACGACTCTGGTGATCGAGTAAGATGGCAAAACATGACCGCCCACATGCTTATCGTCATGGCACATGATTCATGGATGGAAATTCTAAGTCATCTTCAAAGTTTGTGTAAAACTAGTGGCTTCATTTTACACGCGTCAGGGATTTATTACTCAGTTTTCTATTTCTTCTCGATATTACATTAAACGTGGTTATGCCTTTTAATGTATGGATGGTTCTACAATAGAAGAATCATAAGTACTGGGAGAGTTTGGAGTAGATATATTAACCAAAATGTTGAATGACATTTACAGCGATGGATATCTACCAAGCGATATGCTGAAACCGGTATTTATATCTATACCAAAAAGACGAGGAGCAATTGAATGCGAAGATTTACGTACAATTAATCTCACAAACCATGCCACTAAGCATCTACCATTGGCGTATATAATTAAGGTAATTAAGATATAATTATGGAGCTAGCATATCCTCTACGCGCGACAGAGTGTAAATGGGGTTTTTCTGCATTTAAAGAAATAAATATCAAGGGACATAAGAATAGTGTGGTAAGTAAGGGAAATAATTATAATTAGAAATATTTCTATGATATCTCAGATTTATATTCCAATTGTTTGAGTACATATAACTAATCTAAGATTTTCAATTAGCATATATTTACAGAAAATTATTATTTATGTCTGCTGTTTGAAAGTCTTGCAGTTTTAAGAAAACAGTTCAAATCATTTAAAGTATTTTATAATTGTAAATGAACCTGGTCCTCCAGGTTGAGGGATTAAGTGTGGAGTTAACATCGGTCCGTTCGTATAAAGTCTGGTTTCTCTTCACAACGTATACACGACCAGTCGTTCTGTGATCACTTTGCCGCTCACACTCACAGTCACGGTTGCATATTGGTGCTCAATTACGCGGCCTTGAAACTCTCCGGGGCTAGATCGAACTCTCACTGCTCTCCTATGCATGGGCTCCACTATATCATTAAGAATATCTGGCGTCTAAATGCTGCCAAGCCAGCTCGTATTCGCTTAGCAATATAACTTGCCATGTTATCTCTCTCTGACCTTGCCTCACGACTCACGCACCCTCGTGTCCAAGGTGTCTCTATCTCTGAACATCTCTCACGGCTCACGCACCCTCGTGTCCAAAGTCAAGATTGGACCAAGGTTCGAGTTGGACCGGTAAAAAACGAATAAGGGCCATGGCAGTATTCACACTGCCGCCTTCTGTAGTTTGAGTGTAATCGTATTTGTTTTAATGCAAGAGTAGAATATTGACTTATTTTAAGCAGTATACTTCGTGCTGGTGTAAATGTGTTAAATGCATAAAGGTGAAATTATATAAATGAACATTAAAAAAAAATTAGACCAATCATTGTTCCTACTCCCTGGATGTTAATGTGGCAATGGGGGGGGGGGGGGGGGGGAATTTATTACTTACGAAATTTACCAATGTAATTATTCTTCTTCTTCAGCGTTCCGAGCCATTGAGGTTCTTTGCTGCAGATACAATCCGTCTCCATTCGTCTCTCTGGTTGACCTTCTCTTGCCAGTCGTTGATTCCAAGTGTTTGTAGATCTGTATATGTATTATCTCTCCACCGTCTTCTTGGTCTACCTAGGGGTCTACGGTCATTTATCTCCTGAGTGTAAGCGAGTTTTGTTTCCCTATTATCTTCCATTTTTTCTATATGCCCCAGCCATTGTAGTCTATTAGCCTTCATGATACCAGTGATTAGCGGGGACTTAAACAGATCATAAATGTCTTTGTTACTTCTTCTTTTCCATACTCCGCTTTGTGTATCCCTAATGGGTCCAAAGATGCGTCTTACAACTTTGTTCTCAAAGGTTTGTAATAAGACTTCGTCTCCTTTCGTTGTACTCCAGGTTTCAGAGCCATACAGCACAACATCAGTGTTTTGTATATTGTGATCTTGGTGTTACGAGATAGCGCATTTGATTTTAGTAGATGTTGTAGTGCATAGTATATCTTATTTCCAGAATTGATTCTAGTTTGTATTTCTTCCCTTATGATGTTGGAGCAGTTGAAGATTGTACCCAGGTATTTGTATGTTTCTGTTCTTTTAATGGTCATATTATCTATTTGTATGTGGCCAGAGCTTTTAGCCATTCCGTCTCTTGAAATTACTATATGTTCTGTCTTATCTTGATTGATAACCAGCCCCATCTTTCAGACTTTTTCCTTTAAGTGAGTCAATATTTCCAATTTCTTTTGTTCATTTTCCCCTATAATATCTATATCATCTGCATAACCAAGCAGCTTGGATGTTCCTCCAATATCACATTCCTCCCTTACCCTCCTTACAACTTTCTCTAGAGCCAGATTGAAGAGTAGCGGCGATAGTGCATCACCCTGTTTCAAGCCAGATGTTATTTGGAAAGAGTCTGATTTCCTATCTTTATATGTTACTATATGTTATAAGTATCTTCCATGCATAGACTGGTCATGTTGATTAACTTCCTTGGTATTCCAAATTCCTGCTTAGCATTCCATAGACTATTCCTATGGACACTATCATAAGCCTTTTTAAAATCCACAAAAATGTTATAGAGATCTCTTTTATATTCTCAATTTTTCTCGGCTATTTGTCGTAAGATAAATATCTGATCTATTGTTGATCTGTTTTGTCTAATACCCGCCTGGTAGTCACCTAATATGTCTTCTGAATATGGTTTTAGTCTATTTAGCAATACCGCGGATAGTATCTTATAGCTTGTGGATAGGAGTGATATTCCTCTATAATTTTCACATTGGAACTTGTTTCCTTTCTTAAAGATTGGTATCAATAATGACTCTTTCCAGTCATGGGGTATTTCTTCTGTCCTCCAGATTTTTTATTATTAGATCGTATAGCTTTAGATCAGTGGTTCCCAAGCTTTTCAAGCAGAGGGCCATATCTGCTATTTTCGGTATAGTAAAGCGGGCCACAACGTTATAAAATTATAAAAGTCTTGCAATATAATTCTTACCTTTCTTAACTTTCGTCAACAAAATTCTAAAACTTTAATGGCAGTCAATGTCAGTACTACACTGCGGTCATGTTTTGGTTTAAAATCAAAAGTTCATATAACATTTAATGTTTAATCAGTTTCGAAAATCGCTATTAATGTAATTAATTTACAGTTGTAACTGTTCTTCATAACCAGTTAATTCTGTTCAGATGCCAGTTTATCACTGTATGGGCACAAATCAGTCGTGCCCAAAGTCATAAGCGCAGCTAGGTTACTGTCGGTGAGTCTGGAACGTTGCTTGTTTTTTCTGTAACGATCATTGCGGAAAATGACTGCTTGCATCTGTAAGTCAAACCAAAACGACAAATGTATCTCTGGGCGAATGAAATAATCGCAAGAATGAAATCATATGATCAGCTGAAGGTGAAGCAGGCAGCTCCAGAAATTTACATCTCAGTGTAGAAATGCATTCAAATCAATTACTTCGTGCTGAAGGTTTAGCTGTAACTGGCGAAGCTTGGCTTCAGGAAATACGAACGGATTTATGAAGAGGGCAAATTATCCTCCTCTATTGTGAACACTTGAAATCTCGACTGAAATATATCCAGAAGACTTTCAACTTTTACTTTGTACTGTAACAAGTCACATTTCTTTTCAACCACAAGCGTCTTCAGAGTTGGAAACGCCTCTAAAGTCCCTTCTGTCAGCTGTACGATAAACAGTCGTTGTCTCATTTACACGAAGTAATGCCATCGCACAAATTTGTGAATAGTTGGTTTTTTTCACTAAATCCTCGCATTTAAAGAGTTTAAATGAGACGTGATGTCCACCAAAAATGCCAGGTCATTAAGCCAGACACTGTTCAGCAAACATTTCCATTCTGTAGGCAATAAATGTCAGACAGAAACAGATAGACACTATTTTTCAGTGCCCAGAAACGTGACAGAACTGTCCCTTTAGATAGCCATCTGACATTACAGTGTAACAGTAGCTCACCGTATTTCTAGTTCAGGTCTGATATAAACTGTCTGAACTCACGCCTGTGTTGTGTTGAGTTAAGGACCGATATCACTGCACTCAGGACATTCCCATAAGTGCTCCGTCCCCTCGTTCAACAGCCAGCGAAGAGTCATACTGATAATCGCTCCGATCGCTACCTGATTAAAAGTTATCATGGTCTTCCCTCTCACTTTTGAGATTCTTCCAGAACCCCTGCCGATCCCCCGCATTCTCATTCTTTCCACATATGGGTTCTCAATCTGTTCTGCCGACTTCTCCACCTGATCCCACAAACGCACGACCACCTCTCCCTTGTCCATGGGCAATCTACCACCAAGAGGTGCATTCCCTGCTAGCCTATCAGCCTGTTCATTTCTCCGCACCCCCGCATGGCCAGGGCAAAATATCCATACAATTCTCACAATCTGTGACCTTTGAAGCGACGATAGCCATTACACACGAAACATTCCTTTCTCCACCTCACTCACGCCTGTTCAGCGGCTTATTTCGAATTTTGTTCACACATTTCAGAACAACATCGATGACATGTTTCAGATGTAATGTCTTTCCACACAGAGCTTCTTGGTGAATGATACAATGATATTTTAATATAGTAATTATATAGTGCGGCCAAGAAACTGTTCCAATATTGCTGGACATACATACTTTTTACCCGTCAAAGCCGGAGCACCATCGGTGCGGTGCATGCACTGTCCAATTTAGTCCATTCTATGTTGTTTTTCTCTACACACAACTTCAGAATTACAAACAGATCAGTCCCTTTGGTAGTTGCATGCATTGATTCAAGTCCTAGAAGTTCTTCGGTGACTTCAAAATTATCGTTTATTGTACGCGCAAAAACTGCGACCTGAGCTGTGTCAGAAATGTCAATGGATTCATTCATTGATAATGAAACAAATTTACAATTTTTATATGTGCTGCTACTTGACGAACATCGTTGGCTAATTCTTCAACTCGCCTGGTCATGGTATTATTAGTCAAAAGAATCTGATCAAATATTGTTTAACAGTTTTTATTGCCCAGCATTCTAGCAGCAACTTTAAGGGAAGGCTTGATTATTTCTTCTGCATCGGTGAACGGCTTCTTTTTGCGAAGCAACAGAAGAGCGACTACGTACGACGCAACAACAGCACTCTTGCTCTGTTCGTTGGCCTAGGTGAAAAATGACTTCTGCCTGGTCAGAAAACTTTATTCTTTAGCTATGAAATCTTTTCTTAACTCCGAATTGATCGGATATTGAGCATTTATGTCTGAATGTGTGGTCATGAAGTGTCGTTACAGATTAAATGTTTTTGCAACAAACAACAAAATCCGCAAATTAAGCAAACTAGTTTACCACTAGGCCTACGGCTAGGCATAAACATAAATTTATCCGTCCAATCGTCGTTGAATTCACGACAAGCAACGTCTTCACATTTACCGTTGTTTAATTTTAGATTTTCCACACACATGTTTATAGGCTTTGACGGTAAATTTTTATTTGAAAAAAAATAATAATAATTTCCACACATACTACCGACTCTGCTAAACAGTTGTACCAGACGACAACATGGCGCCTTGCGCGCACTGTGGCTGGTTGACAAGGCTGGGATATGGGGACTTCGTAACGTGTCGTTGCGAACTGAACAGGCGCATTCGATAATATCTGAGCATAACAACCACGAGCAGGGTAAATTATCGCAGCTGACGGGGCGCTCTGAGTGTCAAAGATCTACGTAAGAGCTAAAGAGCTAACTACATAATAATTAGAGCTAGAGCAAGGGACAGTAACATAGCGATATGGGAAACCAGACAGAAGGAACACAAGCACGAATAAGAACTATAAATAGTTCACCAACTGGACACACTTGTGTCAACAAGGATGTTACTAAGTACGCATGAGCTGGGGTTACCCAAGAGACTGGGAAACCCACATCACGAGATGTGAGCGAGCAATGATGGGTACTCTAACCAGGTGACCAGCGTGCTGGAACTCCAAGCACGCAAAGCAGCGAATACACGCAGAGTCAAACGCCTGTGGTTGAACACGCCACAGAGATATTGATCAGACTTGGACTCGACGGCGTAGCGGACGGACTGTGTATCTGCTGTGAATACTTTGTTGCTAAAAAGGACAGTATTAATAGTTAGGACTTAAACTTAGTTTCAGTAGTTATTATCATCAACATCATCTCCTTTTTACATCTTTATAACATACTATGATGTTTAATACCGATGTGGTATTCCGCTCGTGGAGCTCATGTACTATTCGCTCCAAATAAAATGTGTCCTTTTACAAACACTACGAGTTGTCATTTTCGTGTAGTGCAAAAATAGGGAATCCTTGTACGCCTGTCACAAGTGAGTTGTTGACAGGCAGGATACCATTTGGTGTCAGAAGTGCTTTAATATACCATTAGCCAGAATAACGTGGGGCTTGAACCACCTTCAAGCACTTTAATCTGATTTTCCCACATAAATTCGGAAATTCTACAAAATGTTAATAATATTATTTATGTAAATTCTTTAAATGGAAATTTATTAAATATAAACAGTGATTGTGTGCAAATTGCAAACATGTATAAAATTAAAAATTTAACTACCATTTGTGAAACATCTCTTGTGATACATTTATAATGTCAACATTTATCACTTTCACGTATGTTCTTGTGCAAACGCAAATTCTTTTTGCACAAGAGAAATAAATTAGAGATTAAGCTAAAGTCATACAGCGCAGCTCAGTCAGAGGACAATAGAAAGGAAGACAAGACGACATTGACATTCATTTGACGATTCATCTTACAGTTCATTGACGATCATTTATACTATCATAACATTCATATCATTGACATCATTCATCATTATTTATATCACATTTGTAAGTTACCAACCGCATAAACTGTATTATGTAAATTCATAACAACTATGTATTGTACATTACATGTACTTTTCTAAACTGTTGATGCTCTACTAAACAGAGACATCAGTTGTACAAGCAAGTTTATCAGACGTGTGTACGAAAGATAGCGGTGGAACATCCCGAGTGCCGTATTTTTCAGCAGATTAGATGAGTATATTTTCCAGTAATTTTGATAACCATCATTAACCATGCATCTTCTTTTTCAGTAAAGATTGTAAATTTCTAACACATAATAATTGTAAAACTATATTGTAAAATTGTATTGATATCAGTCGTGAAATAACATAAAGACATAAAATGCCATCATTAAATGACTGCATCCAGGCTGGCAAAGTATTAGGCCATACTGGAGAGAAATTAGAGAAATGGGCAGAAAAAAGATACAGGGAAGAAACAGACAAAAAAGCTGCTCTAAAGAGAGATGAAAGAGCATTGGAAAGACAGCATCAGAAAGAGATGAGGGAGTTAGAAGAAGCCACCAAACAAAAACAGTTAGAATTAGATCAAGCCACAAAACAGAAGGAATTAGAAATAAAGCAGAAGCAAATAGAGGTAGAGTCACAGACGAAGTTAAAGATGAAAGAAATGGAAATTGACTCAAACATCCAGATAGCCGCTACTAAACAGAAGAGTCAGGAAGAGCAAAATAAATTCTCTAAGTATAAGGGGATCATCAAGCCTTTCACTCAAGGCGATTCAATTTCAGCATGGACTGAGAATATAGAATTCCAGCTCAAAAGTCAGAAAATACCATTAGAAGATTGGGCTATGATCTACATGCGAAATCTCAGTGGGGAGCCCTTAAAAGTGATCGAATTAATACCAACAGAACTAAGAAGTAACTATCAATACATCCATGATAGGATTGTGCAGCATTTTTTACTCGATGCTGCTGGATATCAAATCCAGTACTCACAAATAAAACTAAAGCCAACCGAAACGTTCTTAGACTATGTATCAAATGTTCAGAGTATATTCAATAAATGGCTTAAGGCGGCGAAAGTGGGTAAGAATTTTGATAGATTACAGGACTTAATGGTGATGGATAAAGTCATATCCACAGTTCCTACTCCTTTTGCTAAGTTCCTTCAACAAGCAGACATTGAATCTATTGAACAACTTGAAAAACGTGGTTCAGCTTATTTTTCTTCAAACCGCGACATTTTAAGACATCTGTACATGATACTGATATTACTGCTTTTGCTAAAAGCGTACCAAGCAGGCCTTACAACCAAAAAGGGTATCATAAGAAAGACAAACCCTACCAAAAGCCACCACAGTGTAGATACTGCAAATTATTTCATCCGCAGTACTCTATGTGTGATAAAAGTCCCTCGTACCCTGCGCATCTAGAAATGATGATTAAAAAGCAGGAAAGCAAGCGAAACTCATACAAACGAGCGGTTAAATGCTTCTTCTGTTCAAGTTATGGCCATTATTCTTCTAAGTGTTTGGGCAGGCAAAGGATGAAGGCTAGCAATGCCTTACTCATAGATACATCATTTAACGATGATAGTGTAGTTGATTCTGAGCTTGAAAATGTATTACCATTCAATGAGTGTGAGAGTGTGGATGTAGTTACTGATATATTAGACTTTAATAAATGTGACACGTGTCACCAGTTTCATGCGGACGGGAAACTGAAATGTGGTCATTTTATACCATGTTCCAACGAAGATGCTAATTCAGCTTTAGCCTCCAGAGGTATTCTACAGTTCCACGATGCACTGGTCAACGAACAACCATGCCAATGTTTACTCGATAGCGGGAGCACTTTACTCGGGGTAAGAAGAGAACTAGTTAACCCAGAGGATTATACGGGTGAGTTTGTCAAATGCCGCACTTTATCTGGTAACATAGAGAAATACCCACTGGCAAAAGTCCGCATAAACACCCCGTTCCTTGCCGGCACATTTACTTGCGCGATTTTGCAGAATACCTGTACTGACCTAATTTTAGGTTGCTTGCCATCATTAAAACAATGTACTGATGACGAAATATTAGCCTGGAAACAAACAAACACGGCTAATGCTGTAACGAGGTCAGAGACCCAAACACATTATACTGACCTACAAAATGAAATGTTACAGTTGTTAACACCCAGCGGTGCTAGTAACAATACCACTCGACAAGAGTTTATCGAGGCACAACGCACCGATCAAACTATCGCACCATATTTTAAATTGTTAGGTGAGCGAGCGAAAGTAACTAAAAATGCATCTTGGTATTTTAAAATACATAATGGAATTCTCATGCGTTATTATACCACCAATAACCATGAAATTCAGAAGACGGTGTTACCTTTAAAACACCGACATAATGTGCTAAAGATTGCGCATGAGTCACCGTTTGCTGAACATTTGGCTTATAACCAAACGAGAGCCGAAATTTTATCTCATTTCTATTGGCCTAAAGTTGGTAACGATATTAAATCTTTTTGTCGGTCATGTACTATTTGTCAACATGTAGTGAGAAAGGGAAAGCATGTAACAGCCAAGGTCCAACAGTCAATATTGGCTTCTCGAAAGAGACCAGTCGAAAGTTATGCCAATAAGGATACCAAAACCCTACACCTTGAACCTAATCAAGAAGTGCTGCTTTTACTACCAGATAAACATAACTTGTTACTCACGTCATGGCAAGGGCCATTCAAAGTTGAACGAAAGATATCAGATGTCGATTATGAAATATCGATAAACCGAAAATTAAAGATATTTCATATCAACATGCTGAAGCCTTACTTCTCACGACAAGAACTGATGACAGACGAACAGAATGCACCTACACCAAGCAATCGGACGACAGACGTACACAACACAACTACACTAGGTAGGGCGACACAGGACGACGACAGCGCAAACACACCTAGTCAAGAAACAGAACACACAGCTAGTACCACAACAGTACTTAATCAGACAGATGACGACGGAATAGAATTACCAGTCCCGACTGTAGACACGACTGGGACAATCGATAGCATACGGTTAGAACCGAAACTCACAGACGAGCAACGACGACAAATCTTAGAGCTAGTAACGGAGTACAAGGACATTTTTTCCGACATCCCAGGTAGACCGGACAGGATAGAAAACTCTATTATTCTGACTGATAACACCCCTATCAAATGCCGACCTTATTCCATCCCACTAAATTACAGGGAAAGTCTCGACAAGGAACTTCTAAATTTTGAGTCGAGTGGAATAATTCAAGAAATACAGTCAGAATACTCTTTTCCTATCGTCCTTGTCAAGAAAAAGGACTCGACGTTCCGCCTCTGTGTCGATTATCGTCGGTTAAATAATGTGACCAAGGTCGATGCAGAGCCTATCCCATCATGTGACGATCTTCTCCTTGATATGTCAACATCACGTATCTTTTCTAAACTTTACCTTACGAAGGGATACTGGCAAGTCCCGATGAAATCATTGTCTATCCCTTTAACAGCTTTCTCAACACCTCTAGGTCTATACGAGTGGCGTTTTCTTCCTTTTGGCCTTCGTAATGCTCCAGCCACTTTTGTCCGACTCACTAGGGACCTTTAGCACGGAATTACGAATACGTCGACTTATATTGATGACATTTGTATCCATACTGCAGACTGGACATCACACTTACAGAAACTGTGACATGTCTTTGATAGATTGCGATTATTCGGTCTAACAGTAAAACCAACCAAAATGGAGTTGGGAATGGAAGAAATTGATTTCCTAGGCCATACTATCAGCAGAGGCCAACTTAGAACAGATGAGAGAATTGTGACCAAGATTCTCAATTTAACTATGCCAACGACCAAGAAACAGGTCCGACGTTTGCTTGGTCTAGTTAATTATTACAGCAAATTTATACCCAATTTGGCTGAAATCACCATCATTTTTTCTAATATTTTGAAAGCATCTGTAAAATTAAATGTTCAAGATGCACAGTTAATTGATGCTTTATCAAAGTTGAAACGTATGTTTAGCGTTCCACCTATTTTGCGCTTGCCTAATCAGAATCTTACGTATTTCCTTCGTACAGACGCAAGTGCTATTTCCATTTCTGGCGCCTTAGGCCAGTTCTATGAGGGAATGTTCCACCCGATAATGTATGTAAGTCGGAAAATCAGTCCTGCTGAATCAAGATACTCAGCCTCGGAATTGGAAGCTTTGAGCGTGATATATTGTGTCAGGAAGCTTCATAGATTCTTAGCATGTACAGAGTTTGTTATTGAAACCGATAATTCGCCGTTGACTGTAATGCACTCTGGGGTCCATAGCAACAATAGGATCTACAGGTGGTCCTTGATATTGCAAAATGATGCCTTCACTATCAAGCATTTGAAGGGAAGCTTGAACTCTCTGGCTGACACATTGAGCCGACCTTCTCACATTGAGATACCTGAAATACGAGAAGAGAGCGACCTTATATCATCAAAGACATTGACACTGTAATTACCTAGTGCCTCATGTGGTGATTATGAACACTATAGAGCGTTACCATCGCCAGTCGCTTAAAGATGTGTAATATGAACTGCGTCAGTATCGGTAAAATGAACAGACACGTTATTAGTTGTGTACACCACTACCATATATACAACCGGTGAGTGGATAGAAGTGCCTTTTGAACCTACACCAGGATATCATTAGGATACCATAAATAAAACATAAAATAAAATAGAGATATGGAAAACCAGACAGAAGAAACACAAGCACGAATAAGAACTATAAATAGTTCACCAACTGGACACACTTGTGTCAACAAGGAGGTTACTAAGTACGCATGAGCTGGGGTTACCCAAGAGACTGGGAAACCCACATCACGAGATGTGAGCGAGCAATGATGGGTACTCTAACCAGGTGACCAGCGTGCTGGAACTCCAAGCACGCAAAGCAGCGAATACACACAGAGTCAAGCGCCTGTGGCTGAACATGCCACAGAGATATTGATCAGACTTGGACTCGACGGCGTAGCAGACGGACTGTGTATCTGCTGTGAATAATTTGTTGCTAAAAAGGACAGTATTAATAGTTAGGACTTAAACTTAGTTTCAGTAGTTATTATCATCAACATCATCTCCTCTTTACATCTTTATAACATACTATGATGTTTAATACCGATGTGGTATTCCGCTCGTGGAGCTCATGTACTATTTGCTCCAAGTAAAATGTTTCCTTTTGCAAACACTACGAGTTGTCATTTTCGTGTAGTGCAAAAGTAGGGAATCCTTGTACGCCTGTCACAAGTGAGTTGTTGACACTGGGTGCATTTCTGGAATTATTAAAATATATTATATTAAATAATGAGGCCTCGAGTGCAACTTTCTGACAGCTGGCGGGCCACAAGTGGCCCGCGGGTAGTGGTTTGCGAACCTCTGCTTTAGATGTAATGCGTGGCCGCTTGCCTTTATAAATTCAGCAGCAATTCCATCAGCCCCAGTTGCTTTATTGTTTTTAAGTCGTGGTATTACATATCGGATTTCTTCAAAAGTAGGTTCTTCAATTTGTGGTTCATACGTTAGAACCGCTTCCTGTGGGAAAGTATTATTTGGAGCATTCACAATGAATGAATGAATGAATGAATGAATGAATGAATGAATTCTAGCGCTGATATAACCCCCCACTTTAGTCCTGATTTCTTCATTTCTGATTTTCTCTCTTCTTGATACATTGAGTATTCTTCTCAGGAATCTTATTTCTGTTGTTGTGATTTTTCTTTTCTATTTTTCTGTCATTGTCCAGGTTTGGCATAGGTAGCATAGAGTCGGTAGGAAGATTGTGTTGTATAGTGCTGTCTTAGTAACTATTGATACATGTTTGTTCTTTAGTATTGGTGCCATTTGTCCAATGAGTTGGTTTGTCTTATTGCATATATTTTCGATCACGTCTTCTGATTTGCCAATTGATGATATTATACTTCCTAGGTACTTGAAACTCTTTACTTGTTTCAGGAGGTGTTCTTCTAGGTGAATCATTGTTGTGTTTTCTTCTTTAATTATAGTCATTACCTCTGTGTTACTTGTGCTAATTTTCATGTTATGTTCCCTACACACTTCGTTTAATCTATTCATGTGGTCTTGTAATCCTGCTTCTGATTTTGCTATTAGTGCTTAATCGTCCGCAAATAAGAGTTCTCTAATGGTATAATTTGCCGATGGTTCTTTTTCTGTGTTCTGTTCTTCATGCGATGTTCGTGCGGTTTTTGTGTGGCTGGTTTCTTTACATATGTTGCCTATATATGTTATAAACAACCTTGTCGTACTCCGGATCTTATGGTGAAGGGCTCTGAGTGCCCTCCATTTGTTCTCATTATACACTTACTGTTGTTGTATAAGCTGCTACATGAGTTTGTAAGGTGTGTGGTAACTCCATATCGTTTAAGAATTTCCCATAGCTAGTTTCTATCTATTCTATCAAATGCTTTTTCTTGGTCGACAAAGTCTAAGTGGAGTGTTTCTTTAAATTCGATTAATTTTTCTATAAGTTGTCTAATTCAAAACTGGCATCTGTGCATCCTTTGTTTTTCCTAAATCCAAGTTGTGTTTCGCTAAGCTGGGGCTCTATAGTAGTTCGTAATCTTTTCTCAAGAATTTTGAAAAATATTTCCCAGTGTGACTCAGAAGGGAAATGCCTCTCTATTGTGTGCAGTTTCTTTTACTGCCTTTGTTTTTCAGATTAGGATAATTATGGTGTTTCCCCAGTCCCGTGGCGTCTGTTGTTCTAACCAAATATGGTTGAATAGTCTATGTAGCCATGCTGTTTCTACTTTTATTGCTACTTTAGTTAGTTCATTTGATATTTCGTCTTGTCCCGGTGATTTATTTAAGAGGGCTAATCTGACGGCTTCTCTGATTTATTCTTTCAGTATGTCTGGTTCTAGTTCTTCGATGGCATCTGTTTTGCTTTCCTAGATTATGTGGCATCTCATGGAATCTTGAGAAGCTGTTCGAAGTATTGCCACGATCTTATTAGGATTTGGTGTTGTTCCCTTATTGGTTCTCCTTTTTCGCTGTTAATTGTTTCAGTTGTGTCAAAGAGTTCTCCTCTGATGCTCATTGCGCTGATCTTTTTGTAGACGTTTCTGGTTGCCTCCTTGTAGTTTTTATTTAGGATTTCTCCATATTCTTCCCAGTCTTTTTATTTTTCTCTCTCTACTATTCTATTCACATGTCTTAATGCTATTCTATATTCTAGGTGGTCACGGTTCCGTTTGCTCTTCACCCACTTTTTATATCTTTCCTTTTGTCCTTTACAGCTTTCGTTACCTCTCCTTTCCACCAAATTGTTATTTTCTTTATCCGTGTTTTACGTTTTTGCGTGGTTCCACATGTTATTTTTTTTTAGTATTTAAAATGCTTGATTTGAACGTCTCCCATTCTTCTTCTTCTGTTTTTTCCTTCTATAGGTAATTTTACAAAGATTTCAGTTAATTCTTTCTCAAAAATGTTCCTCACTGCCCCATCTTTGAGGGGTTTTTTTTAAGTTTACTGATTCGCATGACATGTATTTTCCTGCTCTTTGCTTTCTTCTTATGTTGGTTCTTATTGCTTTGTAGTCTGTGTTTAAACTTAAGTTTGGCACTGCCCTTGCATCTAATAAATTTCTCTTTCTGTTATTTCTTGTTAATATAAAATCAGTTTGGCTTCTGGTATCTAGATTGTTCCATTTATACCAGGTGTGTATTTGTGAGGCTCTGTGTCTATTAAATGTGATAGTTATATAGAGGTCGTGTGGTTACATTGCACTATCGGTCTACCTATATTATCATTTCTTTCATTATGTTGGTCTCCAAATGCTCCAAAATGTTTTTTCTATGCCCACTCTGTTGTGTCCTAGTCTTGCATTGAAGTCCCCCATAACAATGATATTGTCCTGCTTTTCTATTTTATTTAGTACGCCATGGATGTTTTCAAAGAATCTTCACACACACACGCACACGCACGCGCGCACACACACACACACACACACACACACACACACACACACACACATATTTTCAGATCCTAGTCAGATATGACTGAGCTATTAGATTTTTAAAAGTTAGTTGCACATACTTTACTGGACGTAGCAGTCAACCCCAGCATTTTTGCTTGTTCGTGATTCCTGGGCATGTTTACGTTCAGTAATTTGCTTTCCATTGCTTTCTGAACGAACTCTTCGCCACATAGCCGGCGAGAATAGTCGAGAATAGTGACATTGGAATAGTCATCAACTACCGCATGGAAGGAAATTTGTTCAGTCTCAGAAGGCTGAAAGCTAAATCCAAAACTAACAGTGACACCGTCAGAGAGCTGCTGTTTGCTGATGATTGCGCTCTCTATGCCAACTCAGAGGCAAACGTGCAACACAATGTTTCAGTTTTCTCATATGACTATGCTAACTTTGGCCTCAATATTAACTTGGAGAAGACTGTAGTTATATACCAGTCAGCTCCAGAGAATAATCACACAGTGCTGAATATCAAGGTGAATGGTCATAGACTTAGTGTTGTGGACAAATTCACCTAACTTGGCAGCACTTTGTCACAAGCTGCCACAATTGATGACGACGTGAATGCAAGAATCTCCACGGCCAGCGTGGCCTTTGGCAGACTGTACAAGAATGTATGGGGCAGGAATGGAAACCTGCAAACAAAGCTAAAAGTCTACAAAGCAGTTGTATTATCCACACTGCTTTATGCTTGTGAAACTTGGATTGTTTATCAGCGATACGCTAGGAAATTAAACCACGTCCACACAGTCTGCCTTAGGAAGCTATTGAAGATTAAATGGCAAGACAAGATTCCAGACACTGAAGTTCTAGAAATAGCGTCCATGCCCAGTATCCACACTCTACTAATTAAGAATCAGATTCGCTGGGCTGGTCACTTAACTCGCATGTCAGATCGCAGGCTCCCTAAACGATTTTTTATGGCGAGCTGCGTTGTGGTAAACGCTCCCAAGGCGGCCAGTCGAAACGCTTTAAAGACACTGAAAATTTAACTGAAAGCTTTTGGAATTCATCTTGACACCTGGGAAACTGCTACCAGAGACCGAAATTCGTGGCTTACATCATTACGCAAGGGTGCAGTCACTTATGAAGCAACCAGTACTGCAAGAGTTGTGAAGAAAAGGCTGGACAGAAAAACAACTGCAGGAGATTCTCCTTCTGGAACGTCAAGCATTCTTTGCCCACATTGTCAAAGAATATTTCGAGCCAAAATAGGCCTTATCAGCCATCTTAGAACTGACGGCTTCATACGTTCAAACCCACTGAATGAAATGAATAGGTATCATCATTCTTGATGGACAAACAACTACCAATATACTACTACTACTACTACTACTACTACTACTACTACTACTACTACTACTACTACTACTACTACTACTACTGCTGCTGCTACTACCACTACTACTACTATTACTACTACTACTACTACTGTTACTACTATTACTACCACTACTACTACTACTACTTTTACTACTACTACTACTACTTCTTCTACTACTACTACTACTACTGCTACTACTACTACTACTACTACTACTACTACTACTACTACTACTACTACTACTACTACTACTGCTGCTACTGCTACTACTACTACTACTACTACTACTACTACTACTACTACTACTACTACTACTGCTGCTGCTGCTGCTGCTGCTGCTGTTACTACTGCTATTACTACTACTGCTACTACTGTTACTACTGCTACTACTGCTACTACTGCTACTACTACTACTCTTGCTGCTACTACTAATACTACTGCTGCTACTACTAATACTACTGCTGCTACTACTAATACTACTGCTGCTACTACTACTACCATTGCTACTACTGCTACTACTACTGCTGCTGCTGCTATCACTATCACTACTGCTACTACTACTACTACAGCTACTGCTACTTCCACTGCTACTACTGCTACTACTACTACTAATAATAATAATAATAACAATAATAATAATTCTGCTAATATTATTACCTTTACTACTTCTACTATTACTACTATTACCACTAATACTATTATTACTAATACTGCAAATATTACTAGTATTACGTTTCTTACCCCCCCCCCCCCCCCCGCCCCTCCTTCTTCTGCTTCTTCTATTTCTTTCTTCTTTTTTTTTTCTTTTTTTTTTCTTTTTCTTCGTTCGTCAGTGTTTCTTCTCCTTCCCTGGAACTGTAATTGTCTTGTCTGTCTACAGTAGATAATCGGGCCTTTCGACCGACATATCCGACTTCCTTCCGACACCTACAGTCCGTGGTAAACTCCGGCCTCACTCCCCTATGCGCCGTCTCCCTGACCTCAGTCTTCAAATCAGGATTCTGTGACACCCCAGATTTTATGTCCAGGCTACTATGGACGCTTTCTGACAACCGAAATCCATATAATTCCATAAGCTTATATCTGACCTTGGCATATACTGGAGGGTTTACTATAATCCCCAAGGGATTAAGACATTACCTTAACGATGGTAAGGTGCTTGATGAGACTTTGGGCTCTTTCAATGGATGCATCGTAACAACATTCATTTACTTTGTCTATGTCACTGGGTTCATTAGGAATAGTCCACAATCGAGCAATCCCGGGGAAGCAAAAGTCATAAATGTCAAATGTTACTGGAAAGCTCGACAAACAAAAGCACACACAGGTACAAAAAACCATCGTTTCGACAGAAGACACGGGCCACAAAGAAAAGATTGCACAATTTATTGCTTGGCCTATTTCTCTGCATCTCTTCGCATGTATACTGCCGAGTTATATATCCTATAAAGTGAATAAATGAATAATACTTTTGCTGAAACACATAAAACATATAGTCACTGTTGCTGTTCGAATATGAAGCAAAGTGCTACATCCGCGGTAATCACAGAACTACTATGAAGGTCTCCAAACTTCAAGTGTTTCTTCAGCAAACCTTTCGAAGCAACGATGTAGTAACACGAATACACATCACTAAACCAAACATACCTTGCTTCTAAACCAATTATCAGACACAAAACCACCCGGATATATACTTCAACTGTAATATAAACCAAATATAAAGTCTCGTCTCCGTACACCAACTCAAGATGTATTTATCTATTCCAGTGCGGGTGCCAAACAACCAACACAGGTAGAACGGAACAACAATAAGCAAATCGAGTAAATGAAACTATACCAGTGTGGGTGGAAAAGACAGTTAATCAGTCTTCAGGAGAACCCATGCAGTCGACAGACTGATGATGATGATGATGATGATGATGATGATGATGATGATGATGATGATGATGATGATGATGATGATGATGATGATAATGATGATGATGATGATGATGATGATGATGATGATGATGATGATGATGATGATGATGATGATGATGATGATGATGATGATGATTGTGAATCTCACTCCAAAAGATGCAAGGCCTTGATAAAGCTCAAGCGACCCGAACGGCCATACGTCGCAGTTAAGAAAATTCACTAACCAATTGGAGATTTAAACCCTGCTCTACCGCTGTAATAGACAGGCGTTCTACCTCTCTCCGGCGGTGACACAGAGAGTAGTGTTTGCCTGGTGAATCATCCCGCCCAGTGAAGGCTGCAATCTGCAACAATATTCTTCGGTTGCTGGGTATTGATTACCTACCATCTGATGTGCTCGGGCCACGTAATTACTTAAGTGCCATCATTCAGTCATGCTTGAATGGTTTCTGGAACTCACTGACTGCACACGTAAATTTTTCATCCAGAAGAAGATTGAGGTCACCGCAACATCTTCGATCAGTGTTATAACAGCCAACAGTATTTTTAATTGTCTTTTATTTTAAACTCCTGCGAGGTCATGACGAATGGATACAATCGTTTTTTTCTTTCTTTTTTTTTCGCTCTTTGTTTTAAATGTATTGGCTCGATAAAGTTGTTTAAAGCTGTCTTTGTTCTTATATTTCTTTCTTACTTTCTATCGTCTTCCTTTCTTCTCGGTTTGATTTCCCACTCTCTATCCGTATTTCGTCTCACTTTCCTTTTATACTCACTGCCTGTGTTTTACCCCTAGCTTTTCTTTCTTCCTTTCTTGTTTATCTGAGTTTCTTCTACCTTACGTTCTTACATTCTGCCTATGTTTCTTTGTGCTTTTCTTTCTTACTTTATGCCCGTCTTATATACTTTTAGTTTTCTTTCTTACTTACTACCTGCCTTCGTGTCTTTTCACTTGTATGTCTTACTTCTTGCCTCCTGGGAGTTGCTGCAGATAGGGATCACCCGCTGCATGCAGCCATGGATATGGTCAAGGGTCATAGACTAAGACGAAGCAGGTCCTGGATGGCACAGGCAGAACTTTCTATAAGTCAGGTGTGTGATCAAGAGACCATCAATCGTGGAAGAGAGTGGGTTGAAGTTCCAGAAGACATGACGGACTGGCACAATGTAATAATAACACTGGGTCGTGAGTGCAGAGAATGGGCAGCGGGACGCACTGAGTTTGAAGTGCAACAACTAATCCAGAGTAACACACATCAAGGTGACATAGTCATCTACACCGGTGGGTCAGTGGCGAGACACAGACGTAGTGGTTGAGGCTTTATTGCACAGGCTAACGGACGAGTCTAAACAAAGGAGAGAGTGGCGTATGAGGCTACGACCTCCAGCATGAGAATGGAGGTGGAGACAGTAACAGCGGCATTCCGGTGGCTAGAGGAGACTACTGCAACACACGTTGTATTCATTACAGATTCAAGGAGTATGCTTAGTAAGGTGGAGAAATGAATGTTTCGTTTGGAATGGCTCTTGTCGCTTCAGAGGTCACAGATTGTGAGAATTGTATGGATATTTTGCCCTGGCCATTCGGGGGTGCGGGGGAATGAACAGACTGATAGGCTAGCAGGGAATGCACCTCTCGGTGGCAGATTACCTATGGACAAGGGGGAGGTGGTCGTGCGCTTGTGGGACCAGGTGGAGAAGGCGGAGGAACAGAATGAGAACCCATATGTGGAAAGAATGAGATTGCGGGGGATCGGCAGGGGTTCTGGAAGAATCTCAAAACTGAGAGGGAAGACCAGGAGGACTTTTAATCAGATAACGGTGGGAACGATTAGTAGTGTGACTCTTCGCTGGATGTTGAACGAGGGGACGGAGCACGTATGGGAATGTCCTGAGTGCAGTGATGTCTGTTCTTAACTCAACTCAGCTCAACTCAACTTTCTGCCTGACTGTCTTTCTTGTTGTATTTCTTTCTTGCCTTCGTGTCTTTTCACTTGTATGTTTTAATCTTGTTGACATCGTCATAGAGTATATCCTTTTACTTTCTACTTGTCTTCGTATCTTTTCGATTTTCTGTCTTTCTTTCTGCCTGTTTATCTTTCCTTATGCATATCCCTTTTTGTCTGTGTTTTACCAGTGAACCACCCCATTCCCCCACCCCACCCCCACCCCCATAGCACTTGCCTGCACGCCCGATGTTCGAATCCTCCATGAGGTGGATTTTCTAATACTGACCTGAGCTCCAGGTCGGCACAGGCTAGCATAGGTACCACAAGATGTCCCTGGAAGTAAAGGCAGCCTACATAATACTGGCCAAATGACCCAGATAGAGCAGACAGGTATATATATATATATATATATATATATATATATATATATATATATATATATATATATATATATATATATAGAGAGAGAGAGAGAGAGAGAGAGAGAGAGAGAGAGAGAACTAACACTATATACCAATCCTCAGGACGTGGGAATGGACCCGGTACTTTTCTTTTACTGGAACAACAACAACAACAAAACAGAGAATGAGCACGACAGCGAGGAATGGAAGGAATGTTTAATTAAATTTCTTTTCTTCTAATGCAAAGTATGTCTCAAGTGTTGCAGCAGTGGTTAGGATACTTAAGTCGCCTGTATGTTCGATCGTCTCTAGCGGGAGAAGTTATTGCTCTTGGTCGGAGACCAATCAGACCACTCTCGTGCGCCTCTCGGTTACATAAAATACAGTCAAAAGTTGTACAGCTGAAGCGACGCCGATATCAAGACATTCCCTGTCAGAGACGATTGGCAGGCAGTGCACAGGGCTGAAGGCTGTGGAGAGACATGATTACCAACGCCACGCGGCATGGACTATAATTATAAGAAGAGGCACTTTGTGTTTGCTCGAGCTGTCATGACGTCATTTCAGTTAATAAGTGGAAATATTTCGTCTGCTATTATTTTTAATTTATTTTCCTATCGGAATAGTCAGTCTAGGCATTGCACTGACACCTTGTCGTCATGACAGACTATAGTTTGTTACATTGTGCTTCAGAAATAGCACCAAGCCTCGGCTGAACTGTAGAGACCATGTGTTGCCCATGCAGCATGATCCCTCCCTCGGCCTGTCTAATTTACTCCAGAGGAAAGGTAACACCAATACATCTGGAACAAGACAAGCTGCAGAAGCTGCCGTATCAGCAAAACAATGCTCTAACTGTCCGCCTGTCGAAGTTTCGATCCTAGACCAGTTGCAGACTAAGGCTTAGGGACTGGTCTGCCCTACCATGATATTTAGTCTTTAGGTGATATTTGATATATTGATTTAACAGTATTGGTGGCAGATAAATCAACAGACCTACAACAATTGTGTGACACTGTAGTAACAGAGAGTGCAAGGAAAGGACTCTCCTTGAATATCAAGAAAACAGTAACAATGGTGATATCAAAGAAAATGGTGACACCAAAATGTGACATAGAAATAGAAGGAAACATTCTTAACCAAGTGGGTAATTTTAGATACCTAGGGACATTTATAACATTAGATGGAAGATGTACAACAGAGATTAAGAGCAGAATAGGGCAAGCAAAGGCCACATTTCAGAAAATGAAGAGTAATCTTGTGCAATAGGTCACTATCACTGAGTATAAGAAAGAGAGTGCTGAAATGCTATGTAGAACCAGTTTTGCTGTATGGCAGCGAATCTTGGAATGTAAATGAGCAAATTAAGAAGAAATTAGAAGCAACAGAGATGTGGTTCCTGAGACGAATGTTGCAACTTCCTTGGACTGCCAGAGTAGCTAACAACGACTGCCTGAAACAGGCTAATGAAACTAGAACACTATATACAACAATAAGAAAGATACAAACAGCTTTCTTTGGTCATGTAATGAGAAGAGAGGCATTGGAGAACATCGTGACAACTGGAAAGATCGAGGGGAAGAGAGACAGAGGCAGACCAAGAGAAATGATGCTGGATAGATTGAGATGGTGGCATGGAGGAATATCAACGGTAGAGTTGATCCAGAAAACCAAAGACCGAGATCTGTGGAGAGCCATGAACGCCTACGCCAGCTGGCAGGGAACTTGATGATGATGATGAGGTGATATTTCCTCGCACGAGGATATGGCTTGTAGCCTCCCAATTGCGCTCCTCCACCCAATGTTGGGCGTCGGGTTTGGTGAGCGCCACCCAGCATTCGGCGCTAACAGAAAGCAGTTGGTTGTGGATAGCATGTGAGTGCATGTATGTGTGCATGTAAATGTGTAAGTATGTGTGCATGTATGTGTGTCAGTATGTGCGCCTGTATGTGTGTCAGTATGTGCGCGTGTATGTGTGTCAGTATGTGCGCCTGTATGTGTGTGAGTAAAGTCAACATTTATTGCATATAGAGTGCTGGTGGTATATTACGCAGATCAATCGATGGCCATGATGTGCTCAAGGTCACGCCGGCCTTACTGTCTAGAGCAGAGGTTCCCAAACCACGCCCGCGGGCCAGCTGTTAGAAAGTGGCACGCGAGGCCTCGTCATTTAACATAATATATTTTGATAATTTCAAAAATGCACTCGGAGCGTCCAGTCAGTGTGCGAAAATTTACTCTGCTCGTGGTTGTTATGCTCAGATATTATATAATGCGCCTGTTCAGTTCGCAACGACACGTTATAAAAGTTCCCATATCTCAGTTTTGTCGACCAATCAGAGTGCGCAAAGCTCCATGTTGTCGTCTGTTACAACTGTTTAGCATAGTCGGTAGTATTGTGTTGAAAATAGATTTTTTCAAATACAAATTTAACGTTAAAGCCTATAAACATGAGTGTGGGAAATCTAAAATCAAACAGTGGTAAAAGGTGAAAATGTGAAGACGTTGCTTATCGTTGGGCCGTGCAAGTAGGTTACCAACTAACAGTATACCATAACAAGAACAAGCAATGATGTACGGACCTGATGGAAGCAGAGGAAGGGGCCGACCACGTAAACGATGGACGCAGGGAATTATAGAGTCCATGAGAATATCGATATATGAAGCCCATAAGCCGGCACTCTCCCGCTGTTTATATTTCACCTCGACATCGCAAGGTACAAGAGGAACATGAAGAGGTGAGATGATGAGTTTCTTGTTGCAAATTCAACGAAGATCGGACGGAGAAATTTATGTTTATGCCTAGTGGTAAAAAAACGTTTGGCTTAATCTGCGGATTTTGTGTTTCTGTTACAAAAAAATTTAATCTGGAACGACACTTCACGACCACACAGTAAGACATAAATGCTCAATATCCGATCAATTCAGCAGTCATTTTTCACCAAGGCTAACGAACTGAGCAAGAGTGCATTTGTTGTGTCGTACGAAGTCACTCTTCTGTTGTCTCGCAAAAGGAAGCCGTTCACCGATACAGAAGAAATAATCAAACTTGCCCTTAAATTTGCTGCTTGAATGCTTGGCGACAAAAAGTGTGAAACAAAATTTGAACAGATTCCTTTGTCTAATAATACTATGTCCAGGCGAGATGAAGAATTGGCCAGCGATGTTCATCGTCAAGTGGCAGCACATATCAACAATCTTAAATTTGTTTCATTGCCACTGGATGAATCCACTGACATTTCTAACACAGCTCAGGTCGCAGTTTTTGTTTGAGCAATAAACGATAATTTTTGAAGTCATTGAAGAACTTCTAGGACTTGTGTCGATGCATGCAACTACCAAAGGAACTGATCTGTTTGAAACTCTAGAATAGACCAAAGTGGACGGTGCTCCGGCTTTGACAGGTAAAAAGTCTGGATGTCTAGCATTTTTGGAACAGTTTCTTGACCGCACTATATTAAAATATCATTTTATCATTCACCAAGAAGCTCTGTGTGGAAAATCATGTCATGGATGTTCTGAGATGTGTGAACAAAATTCGAAGTAAGGCGCTGAACAGGCATGAGTTCAGACAGCTTCTATCAGACCTGAACGAGGAATACGGTGAGCTACTGTTACACTGTGATGTCAGATGGCTATCTAAAGGGAAAGTTCTTTCACGTTTCTGGGCACTGAAAAATAGTGTCTATCTGTTTCTGTTTGAAATAAATGAACTGCCTACAGAACGGGAATGTCTGCTGAGCGATGACTACCTTAATGACCTGGCACTTTTAGTGGACATCACGTCTCATTTGAACTCTTTAAATGCGAGGATACAGGGGAGATTCAAACTATTCACAAATTTGTGTGATGACATTTCTTCATTTAAAATGACACTTCGACTGTTTATCGGACAACTTACTGAAAGAACTTTAGAGGCGTTTCCAAGTCTGAAGACGCTTGTGGTGGAAAAGAAATGTGACTTGTTACAGTATAAAGTAAAAGTTGTAAGTCTTCTGGATATTCTTTCAGTCGAGATTTCAAGAGTTCACATTAGAGGAGGATAATGTTGCCCTCTTCATAAATCCGTTCGTATTTCCTGATGCCAAGCTCTGTCAATTACAGCAAAACCTTCAGCACGAAGTAATTGATTTGAAATGCAATTTTGCACTGGGATGTAAATTTCTGGAGCTGCCTGCTTCACCTTCAGCTGATCATATTATTTCATTCTGGCGACTATTGCCTGCCGAACAATTTGAACACTTGCGTTCATTCGCCCGGAGATACATTTGTCGTTTTGGTTCGACTTACAGATGCGAGCAGTCATTTCCCGCAATGATCGTTATTAAAAAAAAAAACAAGCAACGTTCCAGACACACCGACAGTAACCTTAGCTGCGCTTATGACTTTGGACACGACAGATTTGTGCCCAGATATTGATAAACTGGCATCTGAACTTAAGTAACTGGTTATGAAGAACACTTACAATTGTAAATTAATTACATTAATTGCTATTTTCGAAACTGATTTAAAATTTATTGTTTAATGAACTTTTGATTTTAAACCACACACACAAAAAAAACGCAGTGTAGTACTGACACTGACTGCCTTTAAAGTTTTAGAATTTTGTTGACGAAAGTTAAGTAAGGTAATAATGATATTGCACGACTGTTATAATTGTATAACGTTGTGGCTCGCTTAACTACCGAAAATAGTAGATCTGGCCCTCCGCTCGAACAGCTTGGGAACCACTGGTCTAGAGCATTCCCCGGTACACATTATAGACTGGGTCCACCTAGGGGTCGGGGTACACATTGTAGACTGGGTCCACCTGGGGGTCGGGGTACACATTATAGACTGGGTTCACCTAGGGGTCGGGGTACACATTGTAGACTGGGTCCACCTGGGGGTCGGGGTACACATTATAGACTGGGTCCACCTGGGGTCGGGGTACACGTTTTAGACTGGGTCCACTGGGGGTCTGGGTACACATTTTAGACTGGGTCCACCTAGGGGTCGGGGTACACATTTTAGACTAGGTCCACCTGGAGTCGGGGTACACATTTTAGACTGGGTCCACTGGGGGTCGGAGTACACACTTTATACTGTGTCCACTTGGGGTCGGGGTACACATTTTAGACTAGGTGGAATTGGGAGTCGGGGTACACATTGTAGACTGGGCCCACCTAGGGGTCGAGGTACACATTTTAGACTGGGTCCACTTGGGATGGGGTACACATTTTAGATTAGGTGGAATTGGGAGTCGGGGTACACATTGTAGACTGGGTCCACCTGGGGTCGGGGTATACATTATATACTGGGTCCACCTGGGGTCGGGGTACACATTATAGGCTGGGTCCACCTGGAGTCGGGGTACACACTTTTTACTGGGTCGACCTGGGGATTTGGGAACACATTTTAGACTGGGTCGACCTGGGGTCGGGTACACATTTTAGACTGGGTCCACCTGGGGTCGGGGTAAACATTATAGGCTGGGTCCACCTGGGGGTCGGGGTACACACTTTATACTGGGTCGACCTGGGGATTTAGGAACACTTTACCCCGACTCCAGGTGGACCCAGCCTATAATGTGTACCCCGACCCCAGTTGGACCCAGTCTATAATGTGTACCCCGACCCCAGGTGGACCCAGTCTACAATGTGTACCCCGACTCCCAATTCCACCTAGTCTAAAATGTGTACCCGACCCCATGTGGACTCACAAGGGGGGGGGGGGGCTGAGTGGTCTCGAGGTATGGTGTCCGCCTCGAGTGCTGGAGGTCCCGGGTTCAGGCCCCGGTGAGGACCAGGATTTATTTAAAAAATCCACCTGGACTTCCAGTAATAAAATTTCCCCTGGTCTCTGGGTAGTGAGATCGGACGCCCGTGTGTATTGCTGCGCAAGTAAAAAATCCCTTGGCAGTTGGAAATCGAAAAAGAGTAGCCTAACGGCGCTTTCCGGGCAAAATTTTTAGTTAAAAATCTACCCAAAGTATTTCAGGATCCTCGCCGATGCAACGGAGTTCGTGCATTGAGCTGAGTTTCTCCAGGCTCAGGTTTGAGTTAGGAGGAAAACGGAGCACTTATGGGTTAAACCGTGTGTAGTGATGTTGATCCAACGACTAAACTAAACTATTTGGGAACACATTTTAGACTGGGTCGACCTGGGGTCGGGGTACACATTTTAGACTGGGTCCACCTGGGGTAGGTGGTACCTATGTTAGACTGGGTCGACCTGTGGGTTGTGGTACCTATATTAAACTGGGTCGACCTGGGGGTCGTGGTACCTATGTTAGACTGGGTCCACCTGGAGATCGGGGAACCTATGTTAGACTGGGTCCACCTGGAGTCGGGGTACACATTTTAGCTGGGTCCAACTGGGGTCGGAGTACACATTTTAGACTGGGTCCAACTGGGGTCGGGGTACACATTTTAGACTAGGTCCAACTGGGGTCGGGGTACACATTTTAGACTGGGTCCACCTGGGGGTCAGGGTACCTATGTTAGACTGGGTCCATCTGGGGTCGGGGAACCTATGTTAGACTGGGTCGACCTGGGGATTTGGGTACCTATGTTAGACTGGGTCGACCTGGGGGTCGTGGTACCTATGATAGACTGGGTCCACCTGAGGTCAGGGTACCTATGTTAGACTGGGTCCACTTGGGGGTCGAGGTACCTATGTTAGACTGAGTCCACCTGGGGGTCGTGGTACCTATGTGAGACTGGGTCCACCTGGGGGTCGTGGTACCTATGTTAGACTGGGTCGACCTGGGGATCGGGGTACCTATGTTAGACTGGGTCCACCTGGGGGTCAGGGTACCTATGTTAGACTGGGTCGAACTGGGGATTGGGGTACCTATGTTAGACTGGGTCGACCTGGGGGTCGGGGTACCTATGTTAGACTGGGTCCACCTGGGGGTCGGGGTACCTATGTTAGACTGGGTCCACCTGGGGGTCGTGGTACCTATGTTAGACTGGGTCCACCTGGGGATCGGTGTACCTATGTTAGACTGGGTCGACCTGGGGATCGGGGTACCTATGTTAGACTGGGTCCACCTGGGAGTCAGGGTACCTATGTTAGACTGGGTCGACCTGGGAGTCGGGGTACCTATGTTAGACTGGGTCTACCTGGGGGTCGGGGTACCTATGTTAGACTGGGTCCACCTGGGGGTCATGGTACCTATGTTAGACTGGGTCCACCTGGGGATCGGGGTACCTATGTTAGACTGGGTCCACCTGGGGGTCGGGGAACACACTTTATAGTAGGTCCACCTGGGGGTCTTTGTACATTTTTAAACATCGGCTATGATGGTGGGAATAGTGGGCTCGAACACATGATCACCGGGTGCTATCCCCTGCTACTTCTGACCCCCTGGTTGTGTATAAACACGTTTATTCTTCGATAAGTTAATTGCATGTCCTTTACAGGTCGTGAAAATCAACCCCAGCATTTATTGGCTGTTTGCGAACCCTCGACGGGAAATTATGAATTGCGCTTCTCACTACCCCCATCAGCGCCGGTTTTATTTTGCAGTAAGAACAGAAATACTTCTCCAACTGATGAACAGACAGTCGAAGTCAAAACAAAGCATGTTTTATATATTTCTTTGATTACACGGGTCAAAGACAAGAGGGTCGACTTCATGGCAACGGGTTCTATTCTATGTGGCTCTATCGTCACTCCACAGAAAGGCCTGCTGAAAGCGTCTCATAAAGCTCTGAATCTGTAGCTCTAGCGACGACCCCATGGATGTCTGTAAACATTATTACGTGAGCTGAATGACTAGTCTTCAATAGAACTTCTTAATTCTAGGCGGTGTAGAAGGACTGCTGCTGGCTGTGGAGTAAGAGTAATGATGATTGGAACGAAAACATGCAGCAAATAGCTCATAACTCTGACTGCAATGTAAGCCAGCCACTCTGGGAGATAGCAAACTCGCAATAAGGCGTGAACATAACAACCTCTCTATAAGACATGAACATAACAACCTCTCTATAAGACATGACCATAGCAACCTCTCTATAAGACAGGAACATAACAATCTCTCTATAAGACATGAACATAACAACCTCTCTATAAGACATGAACATAATCTCTCTATAAGACATGAACATAACAACCTCTCTATAAGACATGAACATAATCTCTCTATAAGACATGAACATAACAACCTCTCTATAAGACATGAACATAACCTCTCTATAAGACATGAACATAACAACCTCTCTATAAGACAGGAACATAACAATCTCCCTATATGACATGAACATAACAACCTCTCTATAAGACATGAACATAACCTCTCTTTAAGACATGAACATAACAACCTCTCTATAAGACATGAACATAACAACCTCTCTATAAGACATGAACATAACCTCTCTATAAGACATGAACATAACAACCTCTCTATAAGACATGAACATAACAACCTCTCTATAAGACATGAACATAACAACCTCTCTATAAGACATGACCATAACAACCTATCTATAAGACATGAACATAACAACCTCTCTATAAGACAGGAACATAACAACCTCTCTATAAGACATGAACATAACAACCTCTCTATAAGACAAGAACATAACAAACTCTCTATAAGACATGAACATAACAACCTCTCTATAAGACATGAACATAACAACCTCTCTATAAGACAGGAACATAACAACCTCTCTATAAGACAGGAACATAACAACCTCTCTATAAGACATGAACATAACAACCTCTCTATAAGACATGACCATAACAACCTCTCTATAAGACATGAACATAACAACCTCTCTATAAGACATGACCATAACAACCTCTCTATAAGACATGAACATAACAACCTCTCTATAAGACATTAACATAATCTCTCTATAAGACACGAACATAACAACCTCTCTATAAGACATGAATATAACCTCTCTATAAGACATGAACATACCAACCTCTCTATAAGACATGAACATAACAACCTCTCTATAAGACATGACCATAACAACCTCTCTATAAGACATGAACATAGCAACCTCTCTATAAGACATGAACATAACAACCTCTCTATAAGACATGAACATAGCAACCTCTCTATAAGACATGAACATAACAACCTCTCTATAAGACATGAACATAACAACCTCTCTATAAGACATGAACATAACAACCTCTCTATAAGACATGAACATAACAACCTCTCTATAAGACAGGAACATAACAACCTCTCTATAAGACATGAACATAACAACCTCTCTATAAGACAAGAACATAACAAACTCTCTATAAGACATGAACATAACAACCTCTCTATAAGACATGAACATAACAACCTCTCTATAAGACAGGAACATAACAACCTCTCTATAAGACAGGAACATAACAACCTCTCTATAAGACATGAACATAACAACCTCTCTATAAGACATGACCATAACAACCTCTCTATAAGACATGAACATAACAACCTCTCTATAAGACATGACCATAACAACCTCTCTATAAGACATGAACATAACAACCTCTCTATAAGACATTAACATAACAACCTCTCTATAAGACATGACCATAACAACCTCTCTATAAGACATGAACATAGCAACCTCTCTATAAGACATGAACATAACAACCTCTCTATAAGACATGAACATAGCAACCTCTCTATAAGACATGAACATAACAACCTCTCTATAAGACATGAACATAACAACCTCTCTATAAGACATGAACATAACAACCTCTCTATAAGACATGAACATAATCTCTCTATAAGACATGAACATAATCTCTCTATAAGACATGAACATTACAACCTCTCTATAAGACATGAACATAGCAACCTCTCTATAAGACATGAACATAACAACCTCTCTATAAGACATGAACATAACAACCTCTCTATAAGACATGAACATAACAACCTCTCTATAAGACATGAACATAATCTCTCTATAAGACATGAACATAACGACCTCTCTATAAGACATGAACATAACAACCTCTCTATAAGACATGAACATAACAACCTCTCTATAAGACATGAACATAACAACCTCTCTATAAGACATGACCATAACAACCTATCTATAAGACATGAACATAACAACCTCTCTATAAGACAGGAACATAACAACCTCTCTATAAGACATGAACATAACAACCTCTCTATAAGACAAGAACATAACAAACTCTCTATAAGACATGAACATAACAACCTCTCTATAAGACATGAACATAAGAACCTCTCTATAAGACAGGAACATAACAACCTCTCTATAAGACAGGAACATAACAACCTCTCTATAAGACATGAACATAACAACCTCTCTATAAGACAGGAACATAGCAACCCCGCAATAAGAAGTGAACATAACAACCTCTCTATAAGACATGAACATAACAACCTCTCTATAAGACATGAACATAACAACCTCTCTATAAGACAGGAACATAACAACCTCACTATAAGACAGGAACATAACAACCTCTCTATAAGACATGAACATAACAACCTCTCTATAAGACATGACCATAACAACCTCTCTATAAGACAGGAACATAACAACCTCTCTATAAGACAGGAACATAACAACCTCTCTATAAGACATGAACATAACAACCTCTCTATAAGACAAGAACATAACAAACTCTCTATAAGACATGAACATAACAACCTCTCTATAAGACATGAACATAACAACCTCTCTATAAGACAGGAACATAACAACCTCTCTATAAGACAGGAACATAACAACCTCTCTATAAGACATGAACATAACAACCTGTCTATAAGACATGAACATAACAATATCTCTATAAGACATGAACATAACAACCTCCCTATAAGACATGAACATAATCTCTCTATAAGACATGAACATAACGACCTCTCTATAAGACATGAACATAACAATATCTCTATAAGACATGAACATAATCTCTCTATAAGACATGAACATAACAACCTATCTGTAAGACATGAACATAACAACCTCCCTATAAGACATGAACATAATCTCTCTATAAGACATGAACATAATCTCTCTAAAAGACATGAACATAATCTCTCTATAAGACATGAACATAACAACCTATCTGTAAGACATGAACATAACAACCTCCCTATAAGACATGAACATAATCTCTCTATAAGACATGAACATAATCTCTCTATAAGACATGAACATAACAACCTCCCTATAAGACATGAACATAACAACCGCCCTATAAGACATGAACATAACAACCTCCCTATAAGACATGAACATAATCTCTCTATAAGACATGAACATAATCTCTCTATAAGACATGAACATAGCAACCTCCCTATAAGACTTGAACATAACAACCTCCCTATAAGACAGGAACATAACAACCTCTCTATAAGACAGGAACATAACAATCTCCCTATAAGACAGGAACATAATAACCTCTCTATAAGACATGAACATAACAATCTCCCTATAAGACAGGAACATAACAACCTCCCTATAAGACATGAACATAACTATCTCCCTATAAGACAGGAACATAATAACCTCTCTATAAGACAGGAACATAACAATCTCCCTATAAGACAGGAACATAATAACCTCTCTATAAGACATGAACATAACAACCTCTCTATAAGACAGGAACATAACAACCTCCCTATAAGACATGAACATAACAATCTCCCTATAAGACAGGAACATAATAACCTCTCTATAAGACAGGAACATAACAATCTCCCTATAAGACAGGAACATAATAACCTCTCTATAAGACATGAACATAACAACCTCCCTATAAGACAGGAACATAACAATCTCCCTATAAGACAGGAACATAATAACCTCTCTATAAGACAGGAACATAACAATCTCCCTATAAGACAGGAACATAACAACCTCCCTATAAGACATGAACATAACAATCTCCCTATAAGACAGGAACATAATAACCTCTCTATAAGACAGGAACATAACAATCTCCCTATAAGACAGGAACATAATAACCTCTCTATAAGACATGAAAATAACAACCTCTCTATAAGACAGGAACATAACAACCTCTGTATAAGACAGGAACATAACAATCTCCCTATAAGACAGGAACATAACAATCTCCCTATAAGACATGAACATAACAACCTCCCTATAAGACATGAACATAATCTCTCTATAAGACATGAACATAACGACCTCTCTATAAGACATGAACATAACAATCTCTCTATAAGACATGAACATGATCTCTCTATAAGACATGAACATAATCTCTCTATAATACATGAACATAACAACCTCTCTATAAGACATGAACATAATCTCTCTATAAGACATGAACATAATCTCTCTATAAGACATGAACATAACGACCTCTCTATAAGACATGAACATAACAATCTCTCTATAAGACATGAACATAACAATCTCTCTATAAGACATGAACATAATCTCTCTATAAGACATGAACATAACGACCTCTCTATAAGACAGAAACATAATCTCTCTATAAGACATGAATATAATTTCTCTATAAGACATGAACATAATCTCTCTATAAGACATGAACATAATCTCTCTATAAGACATGAACATAATCTCTCTATAAGACATGAACATTACAACCTCTCTATAAGACATGAACATAACAATCTCTCTATAAGACATGAACATAACAACCTCTCTATAAGACATGACCATAACCTCTCTATAAGATACGAACATAACAACCTCACAATAAGACAAGAACATAACAACCTCTCTATAAGACATGAACATAACAACCTCTCTATAAGACAGGAATATAACAACCTCTCTATAAGATACGAACATAACAACCTCACAATAAGACAAGAACATAACAACCTCTCTATAAGATACGAACATAACAACCTCTCTATAAGATACGAACATAACAACCTCACAATAAGACAAGAACATAACAACCTCTCTATAAGACATGAACATAACAACCTCTCTATAAGACAGGAACATAACAACCTCTCTATAAGATACGAACATAACAACCTCACATTAAGACATGAACATAACAACCTCTCTATAAGATACGAACATAGCAACCTCACAATAAGACAAGAACATAACCTCTCTATAATCAATCATTGGCACCTTGCCGTCTTGACAGACGATAGTTTGTGCTTTAAAAAGGCATAATAACTTTTAACTATGGCGGTAGCGAGTGTGACTGATAAGGCCAATTTGCGCTGTAAATGTCCGTTCACAGTGGGTGCATGTGAACACGTGGTCATTTCCACCATCATGCACCATCTTACGTCTCAAACGCTTGGTGTGTGACTTTTCTGCAATAATTTTCTCCTTTGACTTTATTCCATTTCTGATATTTGCCCTCCATGCAACACGTTCAGCGGCGACTTGCTCCCAATGTGCATTATCAATGCCTGTATCAATCATGTCCCGCTTACACACATCTTTGTATCGTAGTAGAGGCCGACCCTGAGATCTCTTACCCATCTGTAATTCACCAAAAAAGATATCCTTTGGTATTCTACCATCATCCATCCTCCTAAGATGTCCTATCCATCTAAGTCTACGAAGACTGAGCATGGAATAAACTGTCACACAACCTGATCTTTCCAATACTTCAGTATTTGTGATTTTGTCTTGCCACTTAATACCAAGAATTCTTCGCAGACACCGCATATGAAAGCTGTTTAAATTGTTCTCTTGGTGTGAGTAAGTTGTCCAGGTTTCACTGCCATAGAGAAGAGTACTAAGGACACAGGCTTGATAGACAAGGACTTTTGTTTTGGCAGTAAGCTTCCTGTTCTCCCAGACTCTTTTTCTTAACCTGTTCATTGTTGTTGCTGCCTTACCAATCCGGATGTTGATTTCCTGATCTAGGGATAATTTGCTATTTACCACTGATCCTAGATATGTAAAATGGTAGAACCTCTCTATAAGACATGAACATAACAACCTCTCTATAAGACATGAACATAACAACCTCTCTATAAGACATGAACATAACAACCTCTCTATAAGACATGAACATAACAACCTCTCTATAAGACATGAACATAACAACCTCTCTATAAGACATGAACATAACAACCTCTCTATAAGACATGAACATAACAACCTCTCTATAAGACATGAACATAACAACCTCTCTATAAGACATGAACATAACAACCTCTCTATAAGACATGAACATAACAACCTCCCTATAAGACATGAACATAACGACCTCTCTATAAGACATGAACATAACAACCTCTCTATAAGACAGGAACATAACAACCTCTCTATAAGACATGAACATAGCAACCTCTCTATAAGACATGAACATAACAACCTCTCTATAAGACAGGAACATAACAACCTCCCTATAAGACAGGAACATAACAACCTCCCTATAAGACAGGAACATAGCAACCTCTCTATAAGACAGGAACATAACAACCTCTGTATACTACCGAAACAATCTTTACTGTTTCGTACAGACCCAGGAGCCACACCACTAGGTAGGAACAGGGCACCCCAGTCGGGGGGCTGCAGAGGGGTAGAAACATTACAATGAGGTGATCACCCGCAGCGGAAATGTCATCCGAAGTCCAACCACTGCAGCCACCTGACGGCAACGGCCGCTTGTGGTGGAATACGACGTCTTGCAAGGACGGGGCCCAGCAGCTGTATCGAGGGCTAGATGGGGGTGTAGCCTGAATTGAAGTAGCCAAATGAAGAGCTGGCTTTCGTTGGGAGCGTGCAGGAGAGTCGCACCGTAAGTTATGAACGGTGTACTGAGAAGGCAACATGGCTGCAACCACGTCTGCTGGGTCATAGTTAGCCACCGAGGAGGAAGTGAAGACTGCGGTAAACTGGCGGAGAAAGAAGCTGGCTGTCTGTTACTGTGCAGATATAACCTTGGCAGATGTCCTAGGGTGTCCAATGTTTGCCCTTCAGAGGGGATATGGCTGCTGGGCAGACACACTTAGCCTTGTCGGTGTGAAATAAGAGCGATATACGAACGCTTCGAAAGTGGATATGCACGACAGGAGAAGGACTTCGGGGAAGCATGACTCGCCTCCTGGGAGTGTATGGAAGGTAAAGGGGTCAAAATATTCGGCAACGGTGTGCAGTTTTTACTACCCTAACAAGGGGGGGGGGGGCTAAGTGGTCTCGAGGTATGTGTCTACCTCGAGTGCTGGAGGTCCCGGGTTCAAGCCCCGATGAGGGCCCGGAATTTTTCACGTGGACTTCTAATAACAATAATTTTCCCTGGTCTCTGGGTAGTGAGATCTGACGCCCGTCTGTATTGTTGCGCTCGTAAATAAAATCCCTTGACAGTTGGAAATCGAATAAGAGGAGCCCAACGGCGCTTCCCGGGCAAATTTTCGAATTAAAAATCTACCCAAAGTATTTCAAGGGATCCTTGCCGGTGCTACGGAGTTCGTGCACTGAGCTGAGATTCTCCGGAACTCAGGCTTGAGTTAGGAGTAGAACGGAGCACTTATGGGTTACACCAGTGTGCTTTGATGTTGATCCGTCGACTAAACTAAACTAAACTAAACTAAACTACTACCTTGACAGCAGACTATCTGGGTGCCAGAGGGAATGAGTATTGTCAAATGTGAAAACTATATCTTAACAGATTCAGTATAAAACATAAAGTAGGTTTAAACCAAACAAAACTGGATGGCGGACAGTGGGAAGTATGGGTGTGTACCAGTTAATACTTTAAAGTTATTCATATGATAGCAGACATGTTTATTGGATTATAACACAAAAATTTCGGCAATAAAAGCCCACAACAGATACGAGAAGACACTTAAGACGTTTAATCACCCCATGGCAATTAAGAGGTTAATTGTGTCTGTGTGAGAGCCTAAAGAAGCTCATGTAAATCTCATCGAAACGTTTAATTATTTATTTTTAATGGAATAGACTAGAGAAGTCCTATGTTTTATGATTTATTTGTGACAGATTAGATAAGATGACTAGTTTATTTAGTGATGTGTTTGTAACAGAATAGAAGATAGAATTCCTTTATTTATTTATTTATTTGTTATAGAAAAGACAAGATAATACCTATATTTAGTTATTTATTTAGGATAGAATATACCAGATGATTCCTACATTTAGTGATTTATTTGTAATGGAATAAACGAAATTATTCCTATATGTATTGTTTTATATGTAATAGAATAGGAGAGATAACATCTATATTTAGTGATTTATTTGTACTAGAATAGACGTGAGGATTCCTAAATTTAGTGTTTTATTTGTGACAGAATCATCATCATCATCAAGTGCCGTGCCGGCTGGCGTAGGCGTTCATGGCTCTCCACAGATCTCGGTGTGACAGAATAGAAGAGATAATACCTATATTTAGTGATTTATTTGGGATAGAATAGACGAGAGGATTTCTGTATTTAATTATTTATTTGTAGTAGATTAGACAAGAGAACTCATTTATTTAGTGATGTAATTGTGACTGAATACGCGAGAGAATACCTATATTTAGTTATTTATTTGTGACTAAATAAACGAGAGTAATCCATTATTTAGTGGTTAATTTGTGATTGAGTAGAAGAGAGTACTCCCTTATTTAATGATTAATGTGTCATAGAAGAGACGAATGGAATTCCTATATTTAGTTATTTATTTGTGACTGAAGATGCTGGGTAGTGTGACATCATGGCAGGGGAATCGTCAGTATCAGAAATTATTGACATCACAAGTGACGTAATGCTGTGAACAGGCATGGTCTCCAAAGCCACGCAGCATGAATTACAAAGAGAATAACATTATGTAACTATCTACAGTGTTAAATTGATGGCCTCACCTGGTTTCCCTGGCGTGAACACCCGTTCTGTTTTAATGACAAAATCGTCATCGTATTCAATATGGCGGTGATGGTGACCATAAGTTTCGGTTCTCCCCCGAGGGGAATCACTCATCATCTCGCGGTCAAGGTCGTAGAGATGAGCCAAAGCTGGGACCTTAGGTATAGGCACTCCGGTAGTGTTCGGAAGTGTTCTCATTTGAAGAGTGTTGAGAATTTGTTGTTTAAAGTTTAGGATGCGGTGCTGCTTGTCGATCTGTCTGATGCGACATGTGGAGCACCCGGTGTGAGAAGAAGAGTCTGCTGGGTGTTGGTTGTTACCTTCTAAACTTGACTCGGCTTCGATGGAACTGTTACTCCAAAGATTGTGTCTGCTTTCCTCCAAATGTGATTGAGGCTCTTCTCGCATATACAAATCCTCGGAACCTGCGTTTTCTGGCGTAGCAGTGGTAGTGATACTCGAAAAACTGGCATTCTTTGACACAACTTTGTAGGTGTTTTTATGCTTTTCACTTTTACTTGATTGTTTCTTATTGTTTGTTTCGAAACGCGACTGTTCAGAACTATAGTTCTCCTCTGTCGGTGATGTAAAACTATCAGCTTTATCGGCAGCTTTCTTAGTTGCGTCCAGCATCGTTTTCTTCTCTGGGAAACTCAACAACTTCTGAGTCTCGTCTTCTTTGAAAGACACTAACTTTTCACTGTTCACCTTCTGAAGAAATGGTTTGGCGGGTTGGTCTACAAGATCTTGTCTACTCTCTTGCTGTTCGCTCGAGGATGTCCGTTGCAGCGAATGCACATAAGAAAACGCAGCCAATAGTATCACAAAGGCTGTTGTCTGAAGCTGTAATAATGACTTCGACATAGTCTCCCCAGGGTTGACCTGTGGCTATAGTGAACCACTGAGGAGACTATCTCATACAAGAAATCGTCTTCGTCTTTAGAATATCCCTATATCGACTCCTGGTTGTCATAAACAAAGTTTTCAGATAAAATTACACAACTAAGAACAAATCGCGTCACACTCTCCTAAAACGTCTAACGATTCACTGGTCCTGAAAATTACTTCATCAATCTAACGCAGGCACACGCGTCATAATTGATCTTTTGGATCAGCTTTTTTCTGCCAGCCGAAAACTCTCCTACAATCAATTCCTGCTATCCAAACAGCGTGATTTCATGCTCCCATCCTGCTGTCTGGTGATTTGGTGGTACTGGCAGATAATACCGCTGATTAACAAAAACAGCTGAAGCTAAAATGGATCAGCGGCGCCCGCATTGTAAATGTCAGTACCGCTAGGCGGCGCTGCGAGATGACAGTATCTGGTTCACGGACGCTGTTACCTACTAGAATCTGTAGCGCTCGTCAGTTTCTCAACATGATTGATAGTCAGTTCTTTTGTGAGATCCGTGACTCGCATTCGCTCTCTAACCTCTTCCCCGATCTACCGAATCACTTCAACTTAGTTGTTCTAAGTCAATGATCATGAATTTATGAAGTGTTCTACATATGTCACTTACACTACTACTACTACTACTACTACTACTACTACTACTACTACTACTACTACTACTACTACTACTACTACTACTACTACTACTACTACTATTATTATTATTATTATTATTACTACCATTAGTACTACTCTACTACTACTACTAGTACTACTCTACTACTACTATTATTATTACTACTACTACTAATACTACTCTACTACTACTACTATTATTACTACTACTACTACTACTAATACTACTACTACTACTACTACTACTACTACTACTACTATTAATACTACTGCTGCTGCTGATTCTACTACTACTACTACTACTGCTGTTACTACTACTACTACTACTACTACTACTACTACTACTACTACTACTACTACTGCTGCTGCTGCTGCTGTTACTACTACTACTACTACTACTACTACTACTACTACTACTGCTGCTGTTACTACTACTACTACTACTACTACTACTACTACTACTACTACTACTACTACTACTACTACTACAACCATTACACTGCTGCTAATACTGCTACCATTACAACCCATAACTACTATTAATCCTGCTACTACTGCTACAGTCAACATAGCTACAGCTACTCCAACTACTATTATTATCACTGTAACAATCACCAACGTCACAACCTTTGCTACTGCTACCATACCAATACTACTAAACTTATACTGCTATTACTGTTGAAATCACAACCTATGCTACTACTACTACGACTACTACTACTGCTTCCGGTGGTTAATTAAAGAGGATAGGCATTGAAACGGTTAAGGCCTCTGTGGAGTGTTTATGTTCGTGGAAACCGTTTGCATTCGTATTTCCCTCATGTCGGACAGGAAGTGCATGGTTCCATCGCCCTGCTACTGAGTTGAATGCGTGGCGTGACACTGTGAGCTGTGAATTTCGTGTGAAATGCTTTTACATCTGCCCGAGATTGTTTGGGGCGTGAACTGCATGTTCGGAGCAATGGCGGCCAGCTGTGTTGCAGAATTAACCGGCATTTGTCTTATGCAGAAATGTGTGGCTGCTGGTCTTCTAGTGACTGGGGCTTCCATCGACGACGAACTGTATTTTCGTGGAGTACTTTTCTGTTGGCATTCTGGCGACGGCATTGTGTAAAGTGCAGTAAAATGTTTTTACATCTGTCCGAGGTGTGTTCAGAAAAGATGGCGTAGCTGGTTAGAAAACGTCTAGAAACGGTGAAAACAACATCTAGAAATATCTAGACTTCGGAGCAATGGCGGCTGGCCATTTTATGTGATATTCACTTGCACAGGAGCGGAGCATAATGGGAACGACCCGTTGCTGTGAAGTTGGAACCGCGACTGACTAACTAACTAACTATTACTGCTACTATTACTGCTACTATTACTGCTACTACTGCTATGGCTCCTACTGCTACTATTGCTGCTAATATTACTACTACTGCTGATGCTACTATTGCTACTATTACCGTTGCTGCTGCTGTTACTTCAATACCACTACTACAACCACTGCTACTCTCACTGCTACTCTCACTGCTACGGCCGCCATTACCACTACGATCTAAATTGTTATTATTACTAAAATCACCATCAGTTTACCACTGCATCAGTAACTGCTATTACTACTACCGCTACCACCACAGCCACAACAACTAATACTACTACAACTATTACTACTACCACCACTTCTACAACCTCTAAAGCTGCTACTACTACTACCCACTGCAACCTCTGGCGCTACTACTACCACTATTGCAACCTCTGAAGATACTACTACCACTACTACAACCTCTGAAAATACTACTACTACTACTACTACTACTACTACTACTACTACTACTACTACTACTACTACTACTACTACTACTACTGCAACCTCTGAAGGCAACTACTACCATTACTACAACCTCTGAAGCTACTACTATCATTACTACAACCTCTGAATCTACTACTACCACTACTCCAACCTCTGAATCTACTACCACCACTGCTGCAACCTCTGAAGCTACTACTACCACTACTGCAACCTCTGAAACTACTATCACTACTGCAACATCTGAAGATACTACTACCACTACTGCAACCTTCTAAGCTGCTGTTATGAATGAATCACCGAAAAGCGAGAAGTAGATTGTGAGCTTTACTAAAGCACGATTACAAGAAACAGAATGGCCGTTGCGGCCAAAGCCTTCGTCAGCAACAGAACCAACAAATAAAAATAGACCAACAAATACACGAAAGACGCTACATTAAAGTATTAAGGTTACTCATCTGTATCCTAGCTTGAGCGGCTATCCGTGGATGGAATAAACCGGATGTAGTGGTTAACAGGATCAACTGACTAACGATCAATAAAGCGAGAAGCATCTGTTACTGTTAGAACTGCTGATGCTTCTGTCTGATGTATGTTTCTAATCCCCTTGTTTTAATAAACCGACCAGGCTGTCGTAATCAACATCAGGTCGGCCGCCTTTACTTCCCGGTACAATTCCTGGTACCCATGTTTAGGTTGGATTTAACTGGGAGCCGGGTCAACTTTGTCTGTAACAGATTCTGTGCCAGACAAAAGGTAGATTAGAAGCAGACAAATGGTAGATTTGAACCAAACACATATGGATGTCAGAAAATGGGAAGTAGGGGTGTGCCACAGTTATGACTTAAAGGCTGTTAATATGGTAGCAGACACCTTGTATTATAACGCTATGATATTTCGAGGATATATAAGCCCTCGGCATATACGGTAAGTCGCTTAAGACGATTAATCATCCTATGGCACTTGATCAGTTAATTCCTGGCTTGAGATGAATTCATACACGTGATTACCAGGCTTGTCACTGTGCCACAGCGGCTCCCGCCTCCTGCAGTTACATTTTGTTTCATCGATATTTACCGGACGTAGAAATCAACCCAAGCATTATTGTATTTTATTGTTTGTTGCACTCGCTCGCTTTTAAAGCAAGCGTATTCCACACACCTGCTACTACTTCTAGTGCACTGGACTGATTTTTGCGTGTGGTTTAGCTTCCCCTATTATCAATGTCCATCGCCATCGGCCTAACCCACTCCGACTTCAGAGGCACTTGTAATGTTCGTGCCCAAGTCTAGGTTAGGAAATCAACAACAACTGACCGGTGTAGGGTTTGAACCCGCTACCTTAGCATCAGCATACCGGACGTTTAAGAACGAGACCTCTTATCCTTTCGGCCATGCTGACCTCCGATATTTACATAGAGGAAGAGGCAGGAGGAAGAGGGAGTTTAAGGTTTTCATTTGAATTTTAACGGTGGCCCTCAAAATAACAACATGAGTTATCCCCCTTAGCGAGATAAAAACACCAAGAGCAGTTATCTGCCCTTAGCTTAATAGATTTGGTCACACTTTTTCAAAGGGGATTTTGACCCTTTTTCTCTTTACTAGCGTGTGCCCTCTGATCTTAACTTCTTTCCTCGCCTTCTATGACTGCCAATCGATACCCGTGATGCTGTTTCTCATGCCATCTCAATGGACTCAAGAGAACTCCAACAACTGATATCATTGTACAGTAGAACTGGGGCTGGCTTCCGTGTCTATGTCAACATTACATCATAATCTCTGTTCGCGTACCGGCATAGTTCCACAAATAGAATGCACGTTTCTCAGCTGATTGAGAAACAAACTTAAGCCTAAATATAACTCTAATTCTCGCCAGCTTAAAATAGACACGCATGAGTTCATTACGCTGTGGACATTTTTAGCTTAGTTGCAAGAAGAGAAGAGCTTGGGGCAAAAAGAGTAAAATAACAGCTTCTGCTGCTAGCGTGAAGAAAATCGCATCTTATCAACACAGCAGGCTGGATATGAAGGAAATAATAACAGAAAGAAATCCGTCATCTACCCTGCGCATCTGTACCAATGGTTCGTTAGCTTCTTTTAAAGACCAAAGACACGATATTTCCGAAGGGAGAAACAGCTGTTGCCCGCCTGCCAGCCAAGTAGGTAAGGGATGGAATCCACACGAGGTATCGGCATCACTGTTGTCTGCCCTTTTAGCCTTTTAGCTGACATTGGTGTTCATACCTCTTCGTGAATGTCGGTATTTGGATCAGCTGTGCTGGATGATGTTCCCCCGTGCCAGTGTCTCAGTCCAGCCAGCATCATTCCTCTCGATCTGCCTGTTTCTTTTCTCACCGATCTTTTCAGTTGTCACGATGGTTTCCATTGAATCCCATGAAAGACCAAAGAACGTGGTTTGTCTTTATTTATTTATTTATTTATTATTATTATTATTATTATTATTATTATTATTATTATTATTATTATTATTGCCGGCTTCCTGGCCTAGAGGTTAGCGACTTTTCTCCGTAATCTCGTATACTCTCGTAAGTAACGTGACGACGGTGAGAATCAGCAGTGGTTCGAATCGAGTCGGTAACTTACGGGGTATGTGAGCCAGCCGCTCAGAAAGCAATGGCAAACTACTGAGCGTAATCTTGCCAAGAAATCAACATACAGCTGAAAGATGCTGATGTTGACAGCGATGTCCTGTAAAGGATATGCAAAAACATCCAACATTATTATTATTATTATTATTATTATTATTGTTATTATTATTATTATTATTATTATAGACTCCCCTACCAAGCCCTCTTATGGTCACCAGTAGGGAAAAGAAAACGGGGAAGACCAAGAGAGACCCTGCGTAGAACCATCATTAGAGAAGGCTCATTCAATGGCCAAGTGAACATCCAGGACCTACAACAGGTAGCAGCGAACCGCCAGACATGGAGAGCCATGACTTCTGCCCTATGCGCCGCCTTAGGCTCAAGAGGAAAGACTAACTAACTAATTATTATTATTATTATTATTATTATTATTTGCAGGAAATGTTCTGCTGTCTACTTTAGTCTGACATGGAGATATAATGTTCTGCTGTCTACTTTAGTCTGACATGGAGATATAGTGTTCTGCTGTCTACTTTAGTCTGACATGGAGATATAGTGTTCTGTTGTCTACTTTAGTCTGACATGGAGATATAGTGTTCTGTTGTCTACTTTAGTCTGACATGGATATATAGTGTTCTGTTGTCTACTTTAGTCTGACATGGAGATATAATATTCTTCTTTCTACTTTAGTCTGACATGGAGATATAGTGTTCTGTTGTTTACTTTAGTCTGACAAGGAGATATAATGTTCTTCTTTCTACTTTAGTCTGACATGGAGATATAATGTTCTTCTTTCTACTTTAGTCTGACATGGAGATATAATGTTCTACTGTCTATTATAGTCTGACATGGAGATATAGTGTTCTGTTGTCTACTTTAGTCTGACATGGAGATATAGTGTTCTGTTGTCTACTTTAGTCTGACATGGAGATATAGTGTTCTGTTGTCTACTTTAGTCTGACATGGAGATATAATGTTCTTCTTACTACTTTAGTCTGACATGGAGATATAATGTTCTTCTTTCTACTTTAGTCTGACATGGAGATATAGTGTTCTGTTGTCTACTTTAGTCTGACATGGAGATATAGTGTTCTGTTGTTTACTTTAGTCTGACATGGAGATATAATGTTCTTCTTTCTACTTTAGTCTGACATGGAGATATAATGTTCTTCTTTCTACTTTAGTCTGACATGGAGATATAATGTTCTGTTGTCTACTTTAGTCTGACATGGAGATATAATGTTCTTCTTTCTACTTTAGTCTGACATGGAGATATAGTGTTCTGTTGTCTGCTTTAGGCTGACATGGAGATATAATGTTCTTCTTTCTACTTTAGTCTGACATGGAGATATAATGTTCTTCTTTCTACTTTAGTCTGACATGGAGATATAGTGTCCTGTTGTCTACTTTAGTCTGACATGGAGATATAGTGTTCTGTTGTCTACTTTAGTCTGACATGGAGATATAGTGTTCTGTTGTCTACTTTAGTCTTACATGGAGATATAATGTTCTGCTGTCTACTTTAGTCTGACATGGAGATATAATGTTCTTCTTTCTACTTTAGTCTGACATGGAGATATAATGTTCTTCTTTCTACTTTAGTCTGACATGGAGATATAGTGTTCTGTTGTCTACTTTAGTCTGACATGGAGATATAATGTTCTGTTGTCTACTTTAGTCTGACATGGAGATATAATGTTCTGCTTTCTACTTTAGTCTGACATGGAGATATAGTGTTCTGTTGTCTACTTTAGTCTGACATGGAGATATAATGTTCTGCTGTCTACTTTAGTCTGACATGGAGATATAGTGTTCTTCCTTCTACTTTAGTCTGACATGGAGATATAATGTTCTTCTTTCTACTTTAGTCTGACATGGAGATATAGTGTTCTGCTGTCTACTTTAGTCTGACATGGAGATATAGTGTTCTGTTGTCTACTTTAGTCTGACATGGAGATATAATGTTCTTCTTTCTACTTTAGTCTGACATGGAGATATAATGTTCTTCTTTCTACTTTAATCTGACATGGAGATATAGTGTTCTGTTGTCTACTTTAGTCTGACATGGAGATATAATGTTCTTCTTACTACTTTAGTCTGACATGGAGATATAATGTTCTTCTTTCTACTTTAGTCTGACATGGAGATATAGTGTTCTGTTGTCTACTTTAGTCTGACATGGAGATATAGTGTTCTGTTGTCTACTTTAGTCTGACATTGAGATATAATGTTCTTCCTTCTACTTTAGTCTGACATGGAGATATAATGTTCTTCTTTCTACTTTAGTCTGACATGGAGATATAATGTTCTTCCTTCTACTTTAGTCTGACATGGAGATATAATGTTCTTCTTTCTACTTTAGTCTGACATGGAGATATAATGTTCTTCCTTCTATATAGGGTGTACATTTTAAATACATTGTTTATCTGTTTATCATCGCCGTCCATATTCTATAAATGTGATTCATGTGAACTCATTTTGTTCTTGGGGGGGGGGGGGGGTCTAGTTGTTGATGGGGTTACGAACGCATTTCGTAATCCCGTATAACGGGTTCGAAACACAGCTGCCGGCGATTTGGAAGCAGATCGTCTTGCGTTTGTTTCCACACAATGGTATGAATGCTAGTTGTTCTGAAATCAATGACAAAATACTGAAAGTGAACTTGCCTAGAAATCACAAACAGCCAAAAATTGCCGGGTTTCACTGTGACGTCGTGTAAAGAATATGCAACTAACTTAACTAACTAGGTGGTCGTGTATCGAAGTACACTTGTTCCTACAGTGAGGCGCTGTCGCCATTTGCAGGTGACAGGTTCACGTCTCGGTCGGTAACTGTAGCTTTCAATTTCTATGTTGTCTAGTGCGTCCTATAATCCCTGGTTCTTTTATCTTTTTGAGCGCCAGACATTACATGCATGTTTGTTTATGAAATCGCCTGTAATGGTAGTGTAGTTTTGAAAACTGGAAAATAATTAATCTTAATCTACAACAGTGAGGTGTGTCTGTTGTGCGGCACAGGAGAACATGTGGCATTAACGGCTCCCTTGAGAGGGGGGGGGGTGTTAAGAAGAACAGGGGATCATCTGCCTTGATTACGAGTAGTTTAACCGTGGAGGTTATAGCAATAACAAAGACAGCGTCCACTTTTTTCAGCCACTCCATGTGTAAGCTGTAATTAAACTTTATTTTTAAATGAGTTACACATTGGGCACGTAGGTCCGTCTTACATTCGGCCCTTCCAATCACTTATCTTTCGTTCATCAATAATGCATGATTCATTTACATAGGGGGGGGGGGGGAACATTGTCAAATGAATGTTGTAAGCATAAACAATGTATATTATCATGTTATAAACCACATCTCCCTCCCACACATATATCCCGCACCAACCCACACACACACACACATCCCTCATCCACTCACACATCACACACCCATACCCACACATCCCCGTAAGATCGAGATGGGCTGGATCTGAAGGCAGTGGTTTGAATCTCCAAGTCTCTCATCCACTCCTCATCCACTCACACATCACCCACCCATACCCACACATCCCCGTAAGATCGAGATGGGCTGGATTTGAAGGCAGTGGTTTGAATCTCCAAGTCTCTCAGTGGTTTAAGATTGCCAGCTTGTTTGCTTACGGGAGCTGACGAGCAACGGACCAGACCGACATCCTAAACGCTCGTAGGGAGGCCGGGCGATGAGCTGATTCAAAGGGATGCATGCGATTCTGCAACCTTGACCAGACTGCAAGAACATCAGGCCAAAAGGGGCGAAGCAAGACAAGAGCGCTTTTTTTTTTTTCAGAGAAGAATAACACTGGTCTACACACATTTTGGTGCCTTAAATGTTATAGCTCTTCTTGTGTAATTTTGTGTTGCTGATTCCAAAAATGTAATCAGAATTTTTCTATCAGCTCCAGTTTTTGAGATAACTAACAATGTCCTACTTAGTAGGGCAATTGCTATGTACAAGACTAGAGTTCGGTGCCATTAGTGGCATTTTCACTGCAATCTGTATTCATATTGTATGTAATTACTGTGCATTTATTGCCTTCATATAAACACTAAAAATGTATTAAAACTTTATCACTAGCATTTGTTTATCTATAGTCAACACACAAAATGCTTCTTTTCGAGATCTTACTTGAAATGTGATATGCCCGGACAGTCAAGCTCTTCTCCCGTGTGTTGCCGGGGCCCATAAGGGAAGCAAAGAATAGCAACACTGTAGCCTACCATGCATGTCGTAAGAGGCGACAAGGAGGCTTGATGGTTCCGTCGCCCTGCTACTGAGTGAGTGCGTGGCGCGACACTGTGAGCTGTGAGTTTCGTGTGAAATGCTTTTGAATCTGCCTGAGGTTTTTTGGAACATGACTGCATGTTCGGAGCGATGGTAGATGGCTATGTCCCAGAGTTGACCAATTTTTGCCTTATGCAGAAATGCGTGGCTGCTGGGCTTCTGGTTGACTGCCACTGCCATCGACGATGAACTGTATTTTCGTCGACTGTGAGGGTGAACATCTAGGAAACATCCAGATGGGAAAATGACTGCCGATTCCATCAGAGATGAACTGGGTGTTTCTTTGGTGACTGTTGTGTTAACATTCTGGCGGCGGCATTATGCACAGTGTATCTGTGCGGGTTGTTGTTTGTCGAGACTCCTGTCTTTTCCACTTTTCACATTGGGCAGTGGGGAGCGTTTTGTGCGATATTCACTTGCACAGGAACGGAGCATAATGGGGACAACCCGTTGCTATGAGATTGGAACTACGACTAACTAACTAACTAAGTCAAGCTTAAGTCACTTGTAATCTGCCATCACGCGGGCATCCCAAAGTCCCTGGTATCTTTCTTCCGTTGTTTGTATATCTTTGTGAAATCTTTCATATATATATATATATATATATATATATATATATATATATATATATATATATATATATATATATATATATATATATATATATATATATATATATATATATCACAAGGTGTTGATCCCACTGTCTGTCTGATAATATCATTACTAACTCGGTCTCGGATAGTTAATTTGGCAGCTCCTCTCCGGCATTTCATCTCACGGGTGTTGATTTTATGTAAGTGTGATTTGGATAATGTCCGAGCTTGACAATGGTGGCATGAGATTGGTGTGAATATGTTATTTATTATCTGTAACTAACTAATTAACTAACTAACTAAGTAAATAACTAATTAACTAACTAATTAAATAACTAAATAACTAACTTTGACAGTAAATTAACACACGGATAGGAACACCTTGCACTTGAGTCCCACGACCGTTAAGAGTTACTCAGTCCACCTAATCCGCCTATTAGTTAGTTGCATATCTTTAACAGGACATAGAAGTCAACGCCAGCATTTTTTTCCTCTTGATGATTCCTGGGCAAGTTTTACATGTAGTAGTTTGCCTTTGCTTTCTGAACTACCGGTACTCATTACCATTGTATGGAAACCAACGCCGGGCGGTTTGCTTCCAAATCGCCCGCAGATGCGTTTTCAACGCGGTATGCAGGATTACGAATTGACTGACTGACTAACTAACTAACTGACTGATTGATTAACTAACTAATTGACTGACTAACTAACTGACTGATTAACTAACTAATAACTAACAGACTGGCTGACTAACTAACCAACTAACTGACTGACTTGCTAACTGACTAACTATCTAACTCAGTGGTTCTCAACCTTTTTTGGCCCGTGCCCCCCCCCCTTCACCATATTTTCAGAACGTCATCCCCCCCCCCTTCCTATCAAAAATTTGGTCCGTGCCCCCCCCCCCTTTCACCATATTTTCAGAACGTCATTCCCCCCTTTCATATTTCCTACCTAAAAATCCCCCACCACTACACAGTATACGTAAAGATGAAAGGTAAATGTAATAGCAGATACTAAAACAAGTCTAGACATCCACATAAAACATGATTTGTGGGTCTACTTACTTTATAAAATGAGTTTTAGAAGGATGAGACGTACATAACTGTAAAGTATGAAGGGAAAAACAATATCAAGTAATCGGTTCTTGTATTAACGCGATCTTGAAATGGTCTTCATTCCCCCCCCCCCTGGAAACCCTAAAATTCTCCCCTGGGGGGGGGGGGGGGGGAATTCCCCACCAGTTGAGAACCACTGATCTAACTAAATGGCTGACTAACTAACTAACTAATTGACTAACTAACTAACTATCTAACTAACCTAATGACTAAGTAACTAACTGACTAACTAACTTACTGGCTGACTAAGTTACTAATCAACTAACTAACTAACCAACCAAATAATAACTAACCAACGAACTAACCAAGCAACTACCCAACGAATTAACTAACAAACCAACTAACTAACTAACCAACTAACTAACTAACTAACTAACAAACCAACTAACTAACTAACCAACTAACTAACTAACTAACCAACTAACTAACTAACTAACCAACTAACCAACCAACTAACCAACTAACTAACTAACTAACTAACTAACTAACCAACTGATTAACTAACCAACTGATTAACTAACCAACTAACTAACTAACTAACTAACAAACCAACTGATTATCTAACCAACTAACTAACTAACTAACTGATTAACTAACTAACTAACTAACTAACCAACTGATTAACTAACCAACTAACTAACTAATTAACCAATCAACTAACTAACTAACCAACCAACTAATTAACTAACTAACTAACTAACCAACTGATTAACTAACCAACTAACTAACTAATTAACCAATCAACTAACTAACCAACCAACTAATTAACTAACCAACTAACTAACTAATTAACCAATCAACTAACTAACCAACCAACTAATCAAGCCAACCAACTAATCAACTAATTAACCAACCAACTAACTAACCAACCTACTAACCAACCACCCAACTAATTAACCAACTAATTAACTAACCAACCAAACAATTAACTAACTAACCAACCTACCAACCAACTTATTAACTAATCAACTAATTAACTAACCATATATCAACTAACCAACCAACCAACTAATTAACCAAACAGCCAACCAACTAACTAATCAACCAACTAACTAACTAACCAACCAACCAATCAACTAAATAATCAACCATTTAACTAACCAACCAACCATCTAACCAACCAACCATCACACTAACCAACCAACTAACCAATCAACTAACTAATCAACCATCTAACTAACCAACCAACCAACCATCAAACTAACCAACCAACTAACCAGTCAACTAACTAATCAACTATCTAACTAACCAACCAACCATCAAACCAACCAACCAACCATCAAACTAACTAACCAACTAACCAATCAACTAACTAATCAACCATCTAACTAATTAACCAACCAACCAATCAACTAACTAATCAACCATTTAACTAACCAACCAACCATCTAACCAACCAACCATCAAACTAACCAACCAACTAACCAATCAACTAACTAATCAACCATCTAACTAACCAACCAACAATCTAACCAACCAACCAACCATCAAACTAACCAACCAACTAACCAATCAACTAACTAATCAACCATCTAACTAACTAACCAACCAACCAATCAACTAACTAACTAACCAACCATCTAACTAACCAACCATCAAACTAACCAACCAACTAACCAATCAACTAACTAATCAACCATCTAACTAACTAACCAACCAACCAATCAACTAACTAACTAACCAACCATCTAACCAACCAACCAACCAACCAACCATCAAACTAACCAACCAACTAACCAATCAACTAACTAATCAACCATTTAACTAACCAACCAACCATCTAACCAACCAACCAACCATCAAATTAACCAACCAACTAACCAATTAACTAACTAACTTCAAACACTTCACATTCTCACAGCAAGGGTCTGTCTTCGGTATGTCCTGGACAGTAAAGACAACCCACGTGATACCATCCACGTGACCCACTGAGTGCTGATTGGTCTGCACATTATACGAATCTATCAATCATCGTATTCCTAATGAGCATGAAGAAGTGTAAAAGAGACCCCTTTTGTTAACTGTTTGCAGGACGCCTCAATGTAGCCTTGTCGATGCGTAACTGCTCAGGGAGCTGTCGTACCACAAGATATGTGAGGCAAGGGTAGACCAAGAACAACATTTATAAAATCGTCATGCACAGAGCTCTTGCTGGGACCTATGGCATGGTGCTATCTCAATGGTTAGATGCAATTTATGTCCGTATTCCATAGTTGTGGGTTCATGTAGATGATACACCTGGCTAATGAAGATACATTTTTAAAGGGTGTCTAGTTGGTTCTGCGTCGAAGTACACTTGCTCCTGCAGCGAGGCCCTGTCGTCATTTGGAGGTGACAGGTTCGAATCCCGGTCGCTAACTATGGCTTTCAATTTGTATGTCCTGTAATCCCTGCTTCTTTCCCCTAGTTTTATGATCGCCAAATATGAGCTACCACTGTAGAAAAGCCGGCTTCCTGGCCTAGAGGTTAGCGACTTTTCTCCGTAATCTCGTATACTCTCGTAAGTAACGTGACGACGGTGAGAATCAGCAGTGGTTCGAATCGCGTCGGTAACTTACGGTGTATGTGAGCCGGCCGCTCAGACATATCGGTAGAGAATTGTCGATTGAGATTTCTTAAGGTTGACATTACTGTGCGAACATGTGTATATTAATTCATCTTGAAGGATTTATCTTGTTATTTTACTTTATGTTGTGTGAATTCTGCGGTATGTACCTGACGAGATGCAGCGAAATATTCCAGGCAATAAATCGTGCAATTTATTGTTTAGTTTAGTTTAGTTTAGTTTATTAGTCGATGGATCAACATCACGGCACACGGTTTTAACCCTTAAGTGCTCCGTTTTCCTCCTAACTCAAACCTGAGTCTGGAGAACTCAGCTCAGTGCACGAACTCCGTAGCACCGGCGAGGATCCTGAAATACTTTCGGTAGATTTTTTAACTCGAAATTTTGCCCGGGCAGCGCCGTTAGGCTACTTTTGTTCGATTTCTAACTGCCAAGGGATATTTTACGTGCGCAACAATATACACGGGCGTCCGATCTCACTACCCAGAGACCAGGGGAAAGTTTATTACTAGAAGTCCACGTGAAAAAATCCCGGCCCTCACCGGGGCTTGAACCCGGGACCTCCAGCACTCGAGGCGGACACCATACCCCAAGATCACTCACCCCCCCCCCCCCCCCCCTTTAATCTATTGTTTGTGTCTTCGTAATACTGAAAAATAAAAGGTTTAGAGATTAGAGATACAACGCTAAATATGAATGAATGAACGAACGAACGAACAAACGTTATTTTCAAAGGATTGAGAAATGGGCACGCAGGCCCATCTAACATTCTGCCCTTTTATCATTCTCTTCCATACATTATTTCACCCACACATAATTCGAGGTTAACAGAGAACAACAACAAAATAAAAGATATGCATTATAAAGGTATATGGAAGACAAAGCAGTCTAATGACTGTAACAGTGATCACGTCCCACTACGTGCACACATTAAAATAAAACCATCACGATATCCAGAACTGTATACATCATCACTAGGAGTCCCCGTGACCAAGTGGTCAAGCCGTCTGCCTCGGGCTCAGATGGTTGTGGGTTCGATTCCGGGCCGCATCCTTCGGTTCACGAGTGTATTTATTCGGAGACTACTGAGAGTCGTCGCTGGAGCTACGGGGTTTGTGCTTTGTGCGACGCTTTCCGCGCTGCGGAAAGAGACTGAGCCATATAGGATAAAATTCCGGTGCAATGAAATGGAACTTAAGCGACTCAACAGAGTCACAGAAAGGTCTCTGCTTGTGCTTTATAGATACCAAGGTATTTGATAAACTGAAACATAATGAAGTGATCAAAATGTTGGAGGATATTAAAAATGATGCGGAAAGAAAGATTTCAGACTAATACAAAATAGTTACTGGAAACATTAGCAGCAAATAAACAGGGAAATAAATTGGATAATTCCGAACAGAAAAAGCATGACTTAAGACAAGGATGTGTTTTGTATCCGGATCTCTTCTCTCTTTGTAGTGACATAATAATGAGAGAGAAATTAAAGACAGACCAGAAATAAGCGCTGGAGGTCACGATAAAAACTATCTGCATACTGCAGACGATGCAGTATTGATAGCTAAACAGAAAAGATCCGCAACGACTGCGGAATAAGATCGTATAGAATTACAGTGTGCAAAACAAGAACTGTCTTTCAATATCTAGAAATAGAAACAAACATACCTGTCCGTTTGACTGGAAGCAGTAGGATGTGTATGGACTACGCTTGAGTTCAAAGCGGGCGAACGGGGAAAAAATAAAAAATGGATAAATCAGCGTAAAAGAAACGGAACGGTGATTGAGCAAGTCAATACATTCAAATATTTCAGAGAAATGATAACATCAAAAGTAGATGCATCGTAGAGACTATAAGCAGAATAGGCTAAATGAAAACTGCAATTCAGAATTTAAAAAGTATCTTATGCAATAAATCAATCATTTAATGTCAGAAAGAGAGTGCCGAAATGTTTTATCGAACATGTTCTGCTGTATGACAGAGAGTCTTCGATTGTGAATTGGAAGAGCTTGGATGCGACGGAGTTGTGTTTTATGTGATTGGAATGCCTTGAGCTGCCAGGGTCACTAACAATTATTGCCTGGGAGAAGTTAATAAAAGTTTGTTTTTTTTTAAATTGTACGCAACTACAAGAAAGAGACAAACAGTATTCTTTGGTCATATACTGAGAAGAGAGACCACGGAAAATTTTGTGACTTGATTAAGGGTAAATGTGGCAGGGGCAAACAGAGAGAAATGGTGCTGGATGGTCTATCACGGTGGCATGAAGCAATATCAGCAACAGGATTGCTCCACAACACCAGGGAGCAAGGTCTGGGGACAGACATGAAGGTCTAGGTTGTTTGGCAAGTCACTCGATGATGATGATGATGGTGGTGAGAATGATGATGATGATGATGATGATGATGATGATGATGATGATGATGATCTTGGCATTGAGTACACCCATCAAAACTGTCATACGTCCATTTCTTTGATTACCTAAAGTCCTTTACAGTTTCATGTAAAATCGTCCCTTAACTGATTCATCATTATTGTTTGTTGACGCGTTACGCTGATCCTATTAACGTTTACTTCTTTTGTGTCTGTGTGAGAGAGGGGGATGGGAGGGAGAGAGAGAGAGAGAGAGAGAGAGAGAGAGAGAGAGAGAAAGAGAGAGAGAGAGAGAGAGAGAGAGAGAGAGAGAGAGAGAGAGAGAGAGAGAGAGAGAGAGAGAGAGAGAGAGAGAGAGAGAGAGAGAGAGAGAGAGAACGCGATTCTAAATTGTGCAGTTATTATTCTGGAAGTTCGACTCTCTACATCTTTGGATAGCAATAATAAGACCACTCCTTCTTTTGTGATTAGTTTAGTGTAGTTTAGTTTAGTCGATGGATCAACATCACGGCACATGGGTGTAACCCATAAGTGCTCCATTCTCCTCCTAACTCAAACCTGTGTTGGAGAAACTCAGCTCAGTGCACGAACCCCGTAGCACAGCGAGGATCCTGAAATACTTTGGGTAGATTTTTAACTCTAAATTTTGCCCGGGCAGCGCCGTTAGGCTACTCTTTTTCGATTTCCAACTGCCAAGGGATTTTTTACGTGAGCAACAATACACACGGGCGTCCGATCTCACTACCCAAAGACCAGGGGAATTTATTATTAGAAGTCCACGTGAAAAAATCCCGGTCCACACCGGGGCTTGAACCCGGTCTCTGTGTATGGTCTGTGAATAGCTCTGTTTAACCTGTGTTGAAATGCTTTTTTCTGCTCCTTTAAATCGAGTTTCGCATAAGCTAAAACTTATAATCTTATATTACATCATGTTCCTCACAACTTGCGCTGTCCCCCCCCCCCCCCTTCCCCCAATTTATATTTGTTCCTAAATTCCAGATGTCATTGTTCTTCTTGATGATCCCTCGTCTATTTTGTTTGGCCAAGTTGTTTTGCTATGCTTTATTGTGACTGGCTGGATTTTGCAATTAAGGTTTTCTATGTACAGACGGCACCTAATTGATTGAATGATGGGGGTGTAAGTAAAATTTAGTGTTCAGTACCCTTTTAAACGCCTTAATGCGCATTTGACAAATGGTGCTAGATCTTTATTTTATAGCTTGGGTAGCTGATACCGGCTGCCTTTTCTTCCCATAGCATTTTCTGGTATCCGTTTGGGTTGATCTGGGAGCCCTGGTTAATTTTAAAATCCACCCGATGCAAACTCGGGCCAATGGGCAAGCGTCAAGCTTGGCTCCCAGATCCACAGGATGGGGTATTAAGTTTCAGCCCAACGCTTTTTCACCGCCTCAAACAACATGCATCCCCGGGACGGTTAACCCGGTCAATAAATGCCCGCAGAAGTCAGATGTGTCGGCCTAACGGCGCAAGAACGCAGCTCTGCTGTAAACAGGCACAACGCAATCACGTCCGAAAAAACTCTCCGGATGACCGCAGAAGAAGAAGAAGAAGAAGAAGAAGAAGAAGAAGAAGAAGAAGAAGAAGAAGAAGAAGAAGAAGAAGAAGAAGAAGAAGAAGAAGAAGAAGAAGAAGAAGAAGAAGAAGACGAAGCATGCATGCATGGTCCGTTTTATCGTGTGAGTATTCTTTGCTACCATTATGAGCCCCGGTGAAATTGGCGTGAGAACCTCTGACACTGTAAACAGTATTGGACTGGCAATGAGAGATCTCCCTTGGTGAAACCGTACTTCAAGTGTGGGAATCGTGCACCTATTTAGGTAGCAGTGTAGACAATCATCATGGAGGGACAAAGATGTCAGAATAAGAATAGAAAAGGTGAGAGAAGCTTTTAGAGGTGGGAAATATTTAGATGTCCAAGGAAATTAAATTTACCACCAAACGTAGAATATTCAATTAATTCTGACGCTAAATCAATACTACTGTCAGACTAAGAAGCAGCATGAGACTAGGAACGTGGAATGTGAGAAGTCTGTATGAGAGAAAGCTTAAGGTAGTATATGATGAGATTGAAAGGTTAAATATTCAAATTTTAGGAATTAGTGAACATCACTAGAGAGGCAAGGGACATTTTAAAACTGAAAATGAAGATCTTTTCATATATTCTGGTAGAGACATCGGAGGCCGGAGCGGAGTGGCATTTTGTTTAGATAAAACAGCAGCAAAAGCTTTAATTGAATATAACCCGCTTAATGGTAGAATCCTCACCATCAGACTTAGAGGTCATCCAAAAAACACAGCTATCATACAGATTTATGCACCTACATCAACAACAGAGGAGGATGAAATTGAAGATTTTTAGAGCACACTGCAAGACACATTACATAAGATTGGTCATAATGACATAACAATAATAATGGGAAAATTTTATGCAAAAGTAAGTACAGGAAGAGCTGAAAATGAGAGGCACAATTTAGGAAAGATATGAACATATGGCGTATTGCCAAGAGAACTTTTTTCATTCCAGTACCATAAAAAGGGCAAGTTGACATGATACACCAACTACAGAACTGTTGCCCTGATCAGTCATGCAAGTTAAATTCTACAAAAAATCATAACGGGAAGACTTTGTAGGAAAATGGAAGAAGATATTAACGTGGTTCAAGCTGGATTTAGACAAGGAAGAGAAAAAAGAGATCCTATACTCAACATGCATTTAATAATAGAGAAGTGTAGAGAATTTAATGTAAACCAATTCTCATGTTTTGTGGATTATTCAAACATTTGACTGTGTATAACATCATAAACGTTCAGAAATCATGAGGAAAATGGGTTTTCCACCACATGTAATACAACTCATAAAAATGCTCTATCTAGACCAACAAGCAGCGGGTAGAATAGATGGCGAGATAGATTGGTCTGACATCAAGCAAGGAGTCTGTCAAGGCTGTGTGCTGTCCCCCTATTTGTTTAATCATTATGCCAAAAATATAATGAGAAATGTCAGAGATGATACAACCAAGGAGTAATATGATGCCCAAAATATCAGTGGTCATGAAATACCAGAGATTCGATATGCTGATGATACAGTATTATTATCCATATCACAGAATGGTATAGAACAACTAATAACCTCAACCCAAAATAATAGTGAAAATCACAACTTATACCTTAATATAGCAAACACAAAGGCAACGCATACAGACAAAACTACTATGGAGAAAGCGATATATGTTAATGAGGAAACATTTTAGGTGGTGGAACATTTTGAATATCTTGGGTCATTGATTAAAAACAATGGTGACATAGTGAAACAGATTAAAAGACAATTATCTATTGCTCTTCCGGGAGTCTCCGTGGTGAAGTGGTCAAGCCATTTGACTCAGGCTCAGAAGGTTGTGGGTTCAATTCCGGGCCGCGTGAGCCTTCGGTTCACGAGTGAAATTTTTCTGAGACTCCTGTGGGTCATCGCTAGAGCTATGGAGTTTGTGCTGTGTGCGACGCTTTCCGTATTGCGGAAAGAGACAGAGCCATATGGGATAAAACCCGGTGCAATGAAGTTGACCCTGTTGACTTTTAAAAACTAAAGCAACTGAATAAATTGTGGCATGGGATAGATAGAACTACAAAAGTTAGATTTTTAAGAGCATGCATCTTTCCCATTTCAACATACACCTGTGAGACCTGGACACTTACTAAACAAGCTGAGCAGTGCATAGATGCCTTTGAATATAAATGTTATAGACGAGTTCTAAGAATATCTTGGATACAGAAAAGAACAAATGTATCCATACGACATGAGCTGAATACTGAAGGTTGGCTAATAACAATGATAAAACAAAGAAAATTGAAATATATTGGTCACTTGAAACGTCACAACAGTTTGGAGAGAACAATAATGGAGGGGTATATGCCTGGGAAGAGAGGAAGAGGAAGGCCAGAGAAGATGAGTGCAGGATGTGGCAGAAGATCTCCAGATGGGTGTATTGGAAGCGAGACATCTTGCTTATGACTGAGAAGTTTTCCGAAAGGTTGTTACGGGAGAGAGGTTCTGCAAAGGACGTGCTACTGAATGAATTGGTTGGATATTTAGTTGGTTGGTTGTTTGGTTGAGAATCCCCTAGAAGACTGAGTCTTAACTGTCAAGTCTGAAGCATTGGCTTTCAGGTCGTTTGCACCTTGACATGGTGTTCGAGCTTCGAAATGGGCTAGCATCTGAAGGGGGCATTCTAGGATGTAACCAGGTCAGGATTCAGCACTGCAGATACAGGCAGGGATCAGGCCCACGTTGGCACTGCTCAATTACAGGCAGGGATCAGGCACTGCTGCTCTCATACAGGCAGGGATCAGGCACTGCTCTCATACAGGCAGGGATCAGGCACTGCTCTCATACAGGCAGGGATCAGGCACTGCTCTCATACAGGCAGGGATCAGGCACTGCTCACATACAGGCAGGGATCAGGCCTAAGTTGGCACTGCTCACATACAGGCAGGGATCAGGCCTAAGGTGGCACTGCTCACATACAGGCAGGGATCAGGCACTGCTCACATACAGGCAGGGATCAGGCACTGCTCACATACAGGCAGGGATCAGGCCTAAGTTGGCACTGCTCACATACAGGCAGGGATCAGGCACTGCTCACATACAGGCAGGGATCAGGCACTGCTCACATACAGGCAGGGATCAGGCCTAAGTTGGCACTGCTCACATACAGGCAGGGATCAGGCACTGCTCACATACAGGCAGGGATCAGGCCTAAGTTGGCACTGCTCACATACAGGCAGGGATCAGGCACTGCTCACATACAGGCAGGGATCAGGCCTAAGTTGGCACTGCTCACATACAGGCAGGGATCAGGCCTAAGTTGGCACTGCTCACATACAGGCAGGGATCAGGCACTGCTTACATACAGGCAGGGATCAGGCCTAAGTTGGCACTGCTCACATACAGGCAGGGATCAGGCACTGCTTACATACAGGCAGGGATCAGGCCTAAGTTGGCACTGCTCACATACAGGCAGGGATCAGGCCTAAGTTGGCACTGCTCACATACAGGCAGGGATCAGGCACTGCTTACATACAGGCAGGGATCAGGCCTAAGTTGGCACTGCTCACATACAGGCAGGGATCAGGCACTGCTCACATACAGGCAGGGAACAGGCCTAAGTTGGCACTGCTCACATACAGGCAGGGATCAGGCACTGCTCACATACAGGCAGGGAACAGGCCCAGGTTGCCACTGCTCACATACAGGCATGGATCAGGCCCAGGTTGGCACTGCTTCCTGCATGGGTGTTGAGTATATTGTTCACAGACCCCAACCCAATACCTAGAAGCTTCGTGGCATGTAACACGGCTTCACTATACTGATTCCTGATCTTGATATTTGAAACAAGCCCCTTTTATAGAAGGATGTTGTTCAACTCCTCATGATATAGACCTTGCTTCAAGAAATCAAAGTATTCTTTGCGTATGATTATAAGAATAAAGGACCTCATGGCTATGTTATCTTGACATCTTGTGGATATGGAATTCATTCAAGCAATCAGGTGCCAGCTCCACAATGAGAGTCGGCTGCAATGGATCTAGAACACTGTCTGTTTCTCACTTTGATTGTACATTCTGTCAAACTGCTGTTCGTCCATTTCTTGATGTTAGTTCTCTTCCCACTTGTATCATTGTCTACCTTTTGCTCACTTGTCATCAACATTTACCCTCCAGCATGGTTTTTATAAGAGTGTTTTGTCTTTTAACATGGCCAAAATATTTCACTTACCTCTTTTTTATTTCTTTCATCAGCTCTCTTTTCATTCCCAGTTTTTCTAGAATCTCTCAATCAATATTGTTTTGTTTCCATTAAATACGACATATTCTTCTGTATTCCCACATCGCCAGGGTCTCTATTCAATTTTTCCGCTCCATATTGTAGAGTTGAATATACATAACATTTAACCATTCTCATTTTTAATGTGTTGTTAATCTATATATTAATGCTGATTTCATGTTGTTGAAAACATTTTGGCCACTCCTAATTTCTTCTTGACATCTGTTTCACTTCTGCCATCATCTGTTATACATGTCCAAGATAGGAGACACTTGATACTTTTCTAGTGTCTCCCCGTGAACTTTAGTGTTCATTGATAGTGTTAGGCCATGTTTTTTTTTAAATAAATGGCACTGGATATCTGATGTGGTCAGTCTCAGACCAGCTGCTTCACACCCCAAACACCTACCTGGTAGCCATTTTGTGGGTTGAACCCAGAGTTATTTTAATAAGTAAGTACAAAGTAAAGGATCCTTTTACACACCTTAAGACACATTAGACTGTGCCTGACCTATATTTTTATAGATCAACCAGCACTCAGCCTGTTGTGGGGCAGTGAAGTGTTGGAACCATCATATTCTGGCAGGCCTCAGTGCACACAGGAACAGGTGGTCAGTCTTTCCCTCCTGTAGCAAAAGAGAGGTGGCATCAAACATTTGTCCGACTACACTCATGCCATTGTCAGAGTAACCCATCCCCAGGAGAATCTGAGCCCAGCGCTACAAATCTATAATTATGCTACAATGAAAATGAGATCATCCCAAGTTAGATGAGAAAAGACTCAGTGAATGACATTAAAATTTAATTTTAACAATAATCACATAAATGACATGACAGTTTTTGAGGACTGCTGACAGTTCTGAGGAAACGTGTGGTAGTAGTTACACTAGATGGGAATCACTGTACGTTTCATTTTTGATCAGCAGCTCTACTAGTCAAGGCTTCTTGATATTCTTCTTCAGACTTCAACTGGAGCATTTCACGATCGAACCCCTTCAGTCCGGGTAACAACACAGCCAGGTAACCTTCCCCACAAGGCTGTGGAGAACAGGAAGACAATAAAGCAAGTTCATGTGTGTGAACAATTCATGAGAACAACAAATGTGGAGTAGAGCAGATGAAGAACATAATATAAACAATACATGAGAACAACAAATGTGGAGTAGAGTGGATGAAGAACATAATATAAACAATACATGAGAACAACAAATGTGGAGTAGAGTGGATGAAGAACATAATATAAACAATACATGAGAACAATAATATGGAGTAGAGTGGATGAAGAACATAATATAAACAATACATGTGAACAACAAATGTGGAGTAGAGCAGATGAAGAATATAATATAAACAATACATGCAAAGAACAAATGTGGGGTAGAGTGGATGAAGAACATAATATAAACAATAATGCGAACAACAAATGTGGAGTAGAGCAGATGAAGAATATACATTGGCACCTTTCCGTCTTGACAGACGATAGTTTGGTACATTGTGCTTCAAAAAGGCTTAATAATTTTCATATGGCAATAACTACGATCCATGGCGGTGGCGAGTGTGGAGGGTAAGGCCAATTCTTGCTGCAAATGTTTGCCCACAGTAGGTGCATGTCAAAACATGGTCATTTCCACCATTTTGCACCATCTTACGTCTCTCACGCTCTGTGTGTGCTTTATCTGCAATCATTTTCTCCTTTGTCTTTATTCCATTTCTGATAGTTGCCCTCCATGCTACACGTTCAGCGGCGACTTGCTCCCAATGTGCATTATCAATGCCTGTATCAATCATGTCCCGCTTGCACACATCTTTGTATCGTAGTAGAGGCCGACCCAGAGATCTCCTACCCGTCTGTAATTCACCAAAAAAGATGTCCTTTGGTATTCTACCATCATCCATCCTCCTAACGTGTCCTATCCATCTAAGTCTACGAAGACTGAGCATGGAATACACCGTCACACAACCTGATCTTTCCAATACTTCAGTAGTTGTGATTTTGTCTTGCCACTTAATACCAAGTATTCTTCGCAGACACCGCATATGAAAGCTGTTTAAACATTTCTCTTGGCGTGAGTAAGTTGTCCAGGTTTCACTGCCATAAAGAAGAGTACTAAGGACACAGGCTTGGTAGACGAGGACTTTTGTTTTGGCAGTAAGCTTCCTGTTCTCCCAGACTCTTTTTGCTAACATGTTCATTGTTGTTGCTGCCTTGCCAATCCTGATGTTGATTTCCTGATCGAGGGATAATTTGCTATTTACCTCTGATCCTAGATATGTAAAATGGTCTACTATCTCCAGTTCGGCGTCGTCAATAAAGATTGATGGTACACCATGTGCACCTTGTGACATAATCTGTGTCTTCTTTTTGTTAATTGTTAAACCAAATTCAGAACAAGCATTGGAGAATGCAGATAGTAGATGTTGTAATTCTTCCTCAGAGTGGGTCGTAATCGCAGCATCATCTGCAAAAAGCAACTCTCTGATTAGTACCCTGCTAATTTTGGTCTTGGCCTTCAATCTCTGAGCATTATAGAGGCCACCATCTGAGCATGAGTGAATGTATATACCGTCATCCTGATCACGAAAGGCATATTTCAGTAGAAGTGAAAAGTATATCCCAAAGAGGGTGGGGGCTAGTACACAACCTTGCTTAACTCCACTCTTGATTTTAAACTCTTCTGAAGTTGAGCCATCAAACTTGATTATACCCTTCATGCCTGTGTGGAACGATTCCACAATAGACAGAAGAGTTGGTGGACAGCCAATCTTCTTTAGTGCTTTGAACAGACCCTCACGACTGACCAAATCGAATGCCTTTGTGAGGTCAATGAAGGCAATAAACAGTGGCTGATTTTGTTCCCGGCATTTTTCTTGCATCTGTCGCAATGAGAATATCATATCAATGGTAGACCGGTTCTGACGGAAGCCGCACTGCAATTCGGGGTAGACTTGATCTCCCAGGACTTGAAGTCTGCGCAGGACAATTCTGGCAAATACTTTCCCAACAATACACAGAAGTGAGATACCCCTATAGTTGTTGCAGTCGCTCCGATCTCCCTTGTTCTTGTACAGCGTTATGATGTTTGAATCTTTGAAATCCTGTGGGACTTGTCCTTCTCGCCAGCATAGCTCTATTAGCTGGTGGATCTGTAGAGCGAGGGTGTCTTGCCCACTCCTGATCACCTCTATTGGAATCCCATCCTTACCTGGAGCCTTGCCAGATGCAAGCTCATTTATAGCACACTTAACTTCTGCTATAGTGGGAAGTGTGTCCAGGTGGTCAAGAGTTGGCAAGGCCTCTATGGTGTTGAGGGCATCATCCGCCAGCTTGGTCTCACTTGAGTAAAGCTCTAAATAGTGCTCGACCCATCTATCCATCTGCTGTTTCTTATCAGTGATGATTTCTCCAGTCAAGGTTTTCAGCGGTGCACTTCTTTTGATCATTGGACCACAGGCTTTCTTTATCCCTTCATACATGCTTCTGATGTTTCCCTTATCACTTGCGATTTGAATGGACTCACATAACTTGATCCAATAGTCATTTGCACACTGCCTGGCAGTCTTTTGTACATCCTTCCTAGCTTGCTTCAGCTCACTCAGAGTGTTACGCGTTGGTCTTTCCTTGTTTCTTAGGAGAGCTATCTTCTTTTTATCAATCAAGGGCTGCAGTATCTGGCTGTTTGCCACAAACCAGTCCTGCCTCTTATGATCCACAGTGCCGTAAACCCCTACCGCTGTTTTATAAATAGTTTCCTTAAGTTTACTCCATTTATCATTTACTATACAATTTTCTGATGTATCATTGAAAGCGTCCTCAAGTTGCTGTTGAAATTCAAAGCACTTTCCAGGATCGTGAGTGTTAATAATATTAATCCTGGGGCTAGACTTGTGTTTAGCTGTGTAGATTCTCTTTGGTCTCAGTCTTACCCTTGCAACAACCAAAGAATGATCTGTATCACAGTCAGCACTGTGGTAACTTCGAGTTAATGATGTATGGTTCAGATGTTGTCTCCGTGTGATAATGAAGTCCAGCTGATGCCAATGGCCGGATCTTGGATGTTTCCATGTGACCTTATGCATCTCTTTTGTTTTAAAAAAGGAGTTTGTAATACATAGGTCATTTCTAGTGCAATGCTCCAGCAGCCTTTGTCCATTATCATTCATGCGACCGATGTTGTATTTTCCAAGGCACACTGGCCATGAACTCGAGTCCTTGCCCACACGAGCATTGAAATCATCGAGCATATAAATGTAGTCGGATTTTGGAACTGCCTTGATCGCAGAGTCTAGCTGCTCATAGAACGTATCCTTCACATCATCAGAGGAAGTGAGTGTCGGTGCATATGCAGTGAGAATGGTGGCAAATCCACAAGAGGTTGCCAAGCGCAGTGATAATAATCTTTCATTACCTCCAGCTGGGATATCAATCATTCCCAGTAGCGAATTCTTCACTGCAAAGCCCACACCGTGTTGCCTTTTTTCTGCCTGCCCTCTTCCCTTCCAAAAAAAGGTGTAATTGTTTTCCCTGAGTGACCCTTCCTCAGCGAGGCGAGTCTCCTGCAGGCCAGCAATATCGATGTTAAGACGATTGAGTTCAGCATCAATCACAGCAGTTTTTCTCACATCGTCAATATTTGTCAAGTCAGTTGAAAATCCTGGACACATGGTTCTCACGTTCCAGGTTGCAAGCCGTAGCTTGAGGTTTCTATTATTCTTTTTATTAGTACCTGGTGCATCGGTTTTACAGCCTGCGATTCAGATTTTATCCTAGCCCCAAGCACCCATTGAAGCAGGCAGGCTGTGGCGGATCAGCACCCAATTGGCCGGGGGCTGCCCAGCTTGAGGCGGGCGGTAGCTGATCAGTGACACCTGTAGGTGTCTCCCACCGTCAGAGGCAACGCGTGGCGCCCCATGTCTACGCCAACTGACAAGGACTTATAACCCGTAACAGTTGCCTCTCGCTTTGATTCCGAGACCGGTTAAGACCAGGGATGGAGTTATTGCCTCTCCATAGCACAAAGCCAGGGCTAAAATAAAGAAACCATGTGTTGCCCATGCAGCATGATCCCTCTCTCGGCCTGCCTAGTTCACTCCAGAGGAAAGTTAACACCTATACATCTGGAACAAGACAAGCTGCAGAAGCTGCCGGATCAGCAAAGCAATGCTCTAACTGTCCGCCTGTCGGAGCTTCGATCCTAGACCAGCTGCCAACCAAGGCTTAGGGCCTGGTCTGCCCTGCCATGACTTATTTTGTCTTTGGGTTGCATTTCCTCGCACCAGGATAAGGCTAGTACCCTCCCAATTGCGCTCTTCCGCCCGAAGCCGTTGGCACAATGTGGGGTGTCGGGTTTGGTAGGCGCCGCCCAACATTCGGCACTGACAGAAAGCAGGTAGTACCGTCTACTGTCATACGGTAGCTCAGTCATATATGAAGAATATAATTATATATGAAGATTATATTATATTATTATATGAAGAATATAATATAAACAATACATGCGAAGAACAAATGTGGAGTAGAGTGGATGAAGAACATAATATAAACAACACATGAGAACAACAAATGTGGAGTAGAGTGGATGAAGAACATAATATAAACAATACATGCGAACAACAAATGTGGAGTAGAGTGGATGAAGAACATAATATAAATAATACATAAGAACAAATGTGGAGAGCATAATATAAATAAAACAGAAAAACTGGCACAAAGTAAAACAAGATGAAGAACACTCTGAAGAATCAGATACCTGCAAGGTAGAGTGAGCTCAAGAACACAACATTAAGAAAACATGAGTAAAAGCAAGTGTCCAACAGTGTAAGTTTTCTTCCATTGCAGTCGTCTTGTCTGGCACAGAGATGAAGTAAAACAGTCAGCAAATGCCCCTTTTACTTTTACATGCCTTAAGGCACACTGGGTGTCTGTTGCTACACCTATATTTGAAACAACCAATCACCACTCATGAGTGACGTGGTCTTTATCCTGCCAGTCGGCTTCACCTCCCAAGACATTTTTCTAGTAGCCATGCTAGGCTCGCTCGACATGGCAGCCAAGGTCAGCTGTTTAACATGCTAATCCACCCCAGTGCAGATCAAATTCCTAACCTCCGCGATGGCAGGCGAGTGTCTAGCCACTACATTACAGCAGCACCCCGACAGACATTAGCGATCGTGATTGTTCAATTATCTCTGTCATCTGATATTTAGATGAAGTTTGGTCATGCTTACATTATTTGTTTCCCAGCTATCCATGCTTCATACAAACATCTTTTTCTATCTTTCCTGTCTCTCTCACCTAATATTCTCACACACAAGGCTCATTTCTCTATTCCACTTATTCTGTTGAAATACCTGATACATTCCACCGTACCTCATTATGCCACAATCTAGAATATGTAACCCCACCACACCCAAGCAGCAGCATACTGCCATGGAACTATCTTTAGTTTATAGTTTTCTCCCTGGTGTAGGGGTTAACGTCTTTCTCTGTAATCCCGTATATTCTCATGAGTAACTCAGCTGCGCGAGAATCAGCAGCGGTTCACGCCATGCTGTTAACTTACGGGTGTATGTGAGCCAGTCACACAGAAAGCAATGGCAAACTACTGAGCGTAATCTTGCCTAGTACATCAACAGCAGCTGAAAAATGCTGGTGTTGACTACAATGTCTTGTAAGGGATATGCACCATAAAAAAAAAAAAGACAACACAGCAACTTCAGCTATATATGAAAACTCAGACAGGAAAATTCAGAACCAAACATGGGGAGATACTACATCCTTTCATAGTTAATAATGAGCGCCTTGGTCTAGACACCTGATCAACACAGAACACCCAAACACATGACCTTTTTTCATACCTGATGTAATGTAGGTCAGTGTTATTGTATTGTCAGCGTATACATAAACAAGATTAAGTCGATGAGTTAAGCTGTGAAGTTAGCAGACTGCAGGGGAGCGATGACCAACATGGACACTGGTCAGTGTAACTGCCATGTGAACCTGCGACCAGACAGAAAAGAGGATAGACCAGACAGAAAAGAGGATAGAACTTCATGGCTTCAGCAAATCAGGGTGAATGACCGTAGTTGTAATTATAAATCAAGGATGTGGAGTTGACATTTAGTGTCCATCTGAAGTGGGCACAGATATGATTGCCCATGTGAAAGATCTGACATATTAACATCACATTAGATGAAAGAGGAAGGCAACCAGAGCACTAGTCCCATTACCATCTATAGCAACTTGTGACATGACAGATTATTTGATATCTAATGCTGTGACCAACATTATCCAAAGCCGTCTCTCCTCGTTTAAGAACGTATGTCAATTATCAACTAGCCATAACTTAGACATACAACCCCAGGGGTAGACAGGATCCCTATGCGGCTTTGCTGGAAGGGATGTTAACATTAATGATAAGCTATTTAGGACTTACAGGTGTGTTCCAGGTGAAGACCATATTTAGGAGATCACTTCTTGTAGTGGATTTCTGCTATAAATAAACTGGGTATCCGTCAAGGATGTTTGTATTTTATTATCAACTCTCCTGTCGCTTCAAATACTAGTGCCCCAAGATGCATCAGAAACCATCCTTGACCTGCCTTAAAATATCTTTAACCTACCTTTTTCATTAGCAGCTCTGGATGCTTAATCAGATTCTCATTCACTTCAATCAGCTGACCTTTAACACAGCAACACAGTGTGTAGACACTTTCATCACTACATGTGACTTCACACAGTGGAGAGTTACCATCCAACCACTGGGCTCCCTAAAAGAAACATAAACAATAACATTTAAAATTTAAATAACTAAGAAACTAAAAAGACGTACAAAATCCAAACTGGCATATTTTTATTGTACAAAAAGATTAAAAGAGTTTTTTTTTTTTTTTTATATCCTCTGACCATTTGGTAATGATGGGGGACAAAGGCACATGCAACTGATGAGGAATGAAGTACGGTCTTCACATAAACTAGGTTATATCATTATAAGGTGGGTGACCTGTTTTCTTTCCAGCCAAGTTTCTTTACATAAACAATTTTTGGCACTCATATTATATAAGACTGGGTTGATCCCAATTCTGTTTGTAGCCAGGAAAATATTCATCCTCACTGGAGACCAAACTCACACTGCTGTTCTGGTCAGCCACAACATTAAATACTATGCCACAGTATCTCCATCCAGGTAGAGGATACAAATGTGTGACAAATGCCAAGTTTCACTCACACAGAGTGTGATCACTGCCAAGTTGTTCTCACACAGCATATGACAAATGTCAAGTTGCACTCACACAGTGTATGATAAATGTCAAGTTGCTCTCACACAGTGTATGACAAATGCCAAGTTGCACTCACACAGTGTATGATAAATGTCAAGTTGATCTTACACAGTGTATGACAAATGCCAAGTTGCTCTCACACAGCATATGACAAATGTCAATTTGCACTCACACAGTGTATGACAAATGTCAAGTTGCTCTCACACAGTGTATGACAAATGCCAAGTTACTCTCACACAGTGTATGACAAATGCCAAGTTGCTCTCACACACTAGTCAAATGACTATGTATCCTCTACTTAAATCTTTCAGTTCCAAACATGTGATGTGTGATCAACTACTGCGCATGAATCTAAACCACTGTGTAATGTGGTATTTTACTTTATATGTGTTGGCAGAGCATGCTACAAAAATCTGACTTCCCCACTGGTCACTTTCATTTTCTGTATGCCCCTACAACACATTTGGCATGTGGCAGTTTGTTCTCATGGAAGCTTTAAATGAAAACACAAATATGTTTGCACTAAATGTAGTTGCTAGGCATGCTTTTATAACATAAATGTGGCTACATGATAGATATACAAGTTTGTTGCACAGGATGAAATACGAGGGCGAGTCAATAAGTAAGTCACACAGTTCTGTGGAATGGCAGGTAAATGTAGTTGGTGTTTTCTACAGGTGTCATTAGATGACAGCAACATCGAACTTTATATTCCCATTCATCAGGTGGCGTGGGTGTCTCATGTGCATACGCAGCGCATAAACAAAATGGCGACTGTACTTACAGAGTGTACTACCAAAGAGCAACGTGCTGCAGTGCATTTTTTATTTTTTTTTTAGGGGGGGGGGGGGGGGCAAAAGGACTGCCTGCAAAGGAGATTCATAAGGAAATGCTTCCTGTTTATGCTGACAAATGGGGACGAATCATGGGTGCACAACTACCAGCCTGAATCAAAGTGTGCTTCAATGCAATGGAAACATCCTTCTTCGCCTTGTGTCCAAAAATTCAAGCAGGGTAGGTTATGCTGACAGTGTTCTGGGATTGTCAAAGAGTGCTCTTAACCAATTTCAAGAAGAAAAGTGACAATGTGAATTCTGGATCATACTGTGAAGTTATATCGCTGCGTCATGATGCAATTCGAAGAAAATGTCCAGGACTGCTGACTAGAGAAGTGTATGGCAATGCTTGATTAACTCAGGAGAAAATTAACCAACTAAGGTGGTAAGCTCTGGAACATCCACCTTACAGCCCCGACTTAGCCCCTAGCGATTTCCACCTTTTGGGTCCACTGAAAGCCCACCTTGGCGGGAGACATTTCGCGAATGACACCGAAGTTGAATGTGAAGTGAAAACGTGGTTTAGAAAACAGAGCACGCAGTTCTATGCAGCCAGTTTGGGAGGACTAATAAAATGATGTGATAAGTGCATCAATGGTGGTGGAAATTATGTTGAGAAATAAAAGGACATTGTATGTATAAAAATAAACTGGTTTCAAGTTGTTATCATTTTTAGTTATTTTTTTCTACAGCCATTTGTGACTTACTTATTGACTTCCCCTCGTAAATACTGTTAGGGGCTAATAATCTACTTAAAAAGAATGCAGAGGCACTGATATTTTTGGGTCATGCTTCATACTGAGCAAGACTTTTCATCATCTGCCCACACAGCATCTTGGGCAGAGCGTAGTCCGGCTTACTAAGTGAGGATCGGGAAAGATCATTTTTCATGTTCCCCTATAGCATCTTGGGCAGAGTCTGTCTGGCTAAGGGAGGATCTGGAAAGATCTTTTTCATCTGCTCTCATAGCATCTTGGGCAGAGCCTGTCTGGTTAAGGGAGGATCAGGAAAGATCTCTTTTCATCCGCCCTCATGGCATCTTGGGCAGAGCCTATCTGGCTAACTAAGGAAGGATCGACAATGGTCTATGATGTGATGAAGTATGCCAAGGACTACAAACTTTGCAAGCAGCAAGACTGCAAGAGTCACACCAATTCTCCACAATGATGTAACTGATCAGCAACAAAGTCTTGGACTCACTACTTGGAGAGCTCACTAGCATGCTGAGAATGTGAGTGTAAGGTGGATGGGGGAAGTACATTCCAAAAACATCCGGCAGGTGGCTGTGGCATAATGTCTAGAGCGTGGCTAATCAGCCAGCTCTACATCTCCACTTTCAGAAACCAAAACTCTCTGCGCCCAGCGACTAACTTTGCTTGTATCGACTGCAAAAGTGCCATAAATAACACACAAACATTTGTGAATGTTAACAACAGTTTCTTTCTCTGCGATCAAAAATGCTATAACAATCCTCTGTGGTTAACGTACATCTTTAATATCTGCCATTTCAACGGTTTTGTGTCACGGTTAGAATTGGTTTACAGAGGTGCCATTTGGTATACACCTTCAAGAGATTATAAACTTAAATTGGTGCAAATTTAATGCTTCCATCTTTATTATTAGCTGAGATAATAATTGTGGTGCATAACTTTCTGACCTACACTTATATTTCAAATGCTGATAGTGAGTAAGTTATCGGTTACATTGTTTCCCTAGCGCGTTAGTTAGTTCCTATGTTACAGCATGCTCATATTTATTGTCCTCATTATTAAAACAATACTCATCTAAATCTGCAGTGCTTGACATGTTTTCAAATAAATTTAATTCACAAATATCTTAACATTTACAAATTAAATATGCATTGAAAAAATAACTTTTGTTTTTCATAAGATCGTAAATGTGTCTTCAAAATCAGGTTTATATTATTGTTAATGGTATTTCTCTGATGGTTCCGTCGCCCTGCTACTGAGTGAGTGCGTGGCGCGACACTGTGAGCTGTGAGTTTCGTGTGAAATGCGTTTGAATCTGCCCGAGGTTTTTTGGAACATGACTGCATGTTCGGAGCGATGGCAGATGGCTATGTCCCAGAGTTGACCGGTTTTTGCCTTATGCAGAAATGCGTGGCTGCTGGGCTTCTGGTTGACTGCCACTACCATCGACGATGAACTGTATTTCATGGACTGTGTGGGTGAACATCTAGGAAACATCCAGATGGGAAAATGACTGCCGATTCCATCAGAAATGAACTGGGTGTTTTGTGGGGGACTATTGTGTTGACATTCTGGCAGCGGCATTATGCACAGTGTATCTGTGCTGGCTGTTGTTTGTCGAGACTCCTGTCTTTTTCACTTTTCACATTGGGCAGTGGGGAGCATTTTGTGTGATATTCACTGGCACAGGAACGGAGCATAATGGGGACGACCCGTTGCTGTGAAGTTGGAACTGCGACTAACTAACTAACTAACTATTTCTCTGGACCAGAAACTATGGCTTTGATTGTTAACATGTTAAATATGGTGTTTCTTCACTGTTAATTAATGAGGTGATCATGAAAAAAAACTTACAAATAAAAACTTTATTTATTTAATACTTAAAGAGAGGAAGGTTGTCAAAAGATCATCCTCACTGCACTTGTGCTGAGATTCTCTCCCTTAGTGTTTAACAACTAACAACACCAGTTCTACCTCAAAAGTCAGAGTGGGTTCGCCTGATGTTGACAGACACTGGAAATAGGGAAAGCTAATCCACATGTAAAAATAAGTCCAGTGCACTAGAGGTAGCATCACCTGTATGGACTTCGCTTGAATTCACAGTGAGCGAACAAGAAACAAGAAAGAAAGAAACACCAGTTCTATGTTGGTTGATTATTCTTCTTAGGCTCCCCGCAGGCACATCTTTCTAGCTTCAACCAGTTTGACTTGCTGAGAGAAAGCAACATTTAACAGTGATACTCGCCCTGTTTGACTTGCTGAGACAAAGCAACATTTAACAGTGATACTCACCCTCTTGTTTTTACCAGAAAACTTATTGTCCAGCCTGTTCCATTTGGCATTTTCAAAGCTGACTTTTGTGATGGTTTTCTTCTCCCTCAAAACTGGGTGTGACTCAGCCAGACATACAACACACACTCTGAAAATATGTGAAACATAACACAACTCCTGTATTTGCTTGTGAACAGAACATCTGAAGTAACTAAAGTTAGGACAAAATCACTGGTGGTCAGTCTTCCTTCATAAATTTTAAAAGACGAAATGTTTGGTTAGTTATGAATTCTCAGGAAGACTGTGCTTTAACTCTTGAAGTCTGACACACTCAGATGCCTGAGCCCAGAAAAGGACTTGCATCAACTGGAGTAGAAACTTCTCTCCCAGCCCAGTACCAAAGAACCATCTCTGCAGGGACTGTATTTGGGGTTTCTTTCTCCTCTCCAAGTTAAAAACCAGTGTAGTGTGAAGACCAGTACTGAAACTTCATAAATGTAATACCATAATATATTCAGTCATGAAATGCCTAATACTGAGGTTCTCACATGCACTATGACAAAACAGTGAGATGAGATCTAGTTGCTTTCAATTCACAGAATGGTAAGTACTTATGCACTGACATAGTGATGTGGCCTAGGTTAAAACATGCAACAGTCAAAACAAAATCCACTCTTGTACTTTGCGTATGCTGACTGTCTCCTGAACAGCTAAAGGGGAATCATTGTCGAAGGATACAGATGATAACTGTCCCCAAAAGACACTCCTACAGATGCCAACTGTCCCCAAACACAAAGGCACAGATGCTAACTGTCCCCAAACACACTCCTACAGATGCTAACTGTCCCCAAACACACTCCTACAGATGCTAACTGTCCCCAAACACAAAGGCACAGATGCTAACTTTCCCCAAACACAAAGGCACAGATGCTAACTTTCCCCAAACACACTCCTACAGATGCTAACTGTCCCCAAACACACTCCTACAGATGCTAACTGTCCCCAAACACACTCCTACAGATGCTAATTGTCCCCAAACACACTCCTACAGATGCTAACTGTCCCCAAACACAAAGGCACAGATGCTAACTGTCCCCAAACACACTCCTACAGATGCTAACTGTCCCCATACACACTCCTACAGATGCCAACTGTCCCCAAACACAAAGGCACAGATGCTAACTGTCCCCAAACACACTCCTACAGATGCTAACTGTCCCCAAACACACTCCTACAGATGCTAACTGTCCCCAAACACACTCCTACAGATGCTAACTGTCCCCAAACACAAAGGCACAGATGCTAACTGTCCCCAAACACACTCCTACAGATGCTAACTGTCCCCAAACACAAAGGCACAGATGCTAACTGTCCCCAAACACACTCCTACAGATGCTAACTGTCCCCAAACACACTCCTACAGATGCTAATTGTCCCCAAACACACTCCTACAGATGCTAACTGTCCCCAAACACAAAGGCACAGATGCTAACTGTCCCCAAACACACTCCTACAGATGCTAACTGTCCCCATACACACTCCTACAGATGCTAACTGTCCCCAAACACACTCCTGCAGATGCTAACTGTCCCCAAACACCCCCCTACAGATGCTAACTGTCCCCAAACACACTCTTACAGATGCCAACTGTTCACAAACATGCTCCTACAGATGCTAATTGTCCCCAAACACAAAGGCACAGATGCTAACTGTCCCCAAACAGACTCCTACAGATGCTAACTGTCCCCAAACACACTTCTACAGATGCTAACTGTTCCCAAACACACTCCTATAGATGCTAACTGTCCCCAAACACACTCCTACAGATGCTAACTGTCCCCAAACACACTTCTACAGATGCTAACTGTTCCCAAACACACTCCTATAGATGCTAACTGTCCCCAAACACACAGATGCTAACTGTTCCGAAACACACAAGCACAGATGCTAACTGCTCCGAAACACACTTCAACATATGCTAGCTGAATCCAGACAAATTTCTACATATGACAACTGTTGTAGTAACAGAGTTAACGTTGTAGTAACAGAGGGTGCAAGGAAAGGACTCTCCTTGAATATCAAGAAAACAGTAACAATGGTAATATCAAAGAAAATGGTGACACCAAAATGTGACATAGAAATAGAAGGGAAAATCCTTAACCAAGTGGATAATTTTAGATACCTAGGGGCAATTATAACATCAGATGGAAGATGTACAACAGAGATTAGGAGCAGAATAGGGCAGGCAAAAGCCGCATTTCAGAAAATGAAGAGTATCTTATGCAATAAGTCACTATCACTGAATGTAAGAAAGAGAGTGCTGAAATGCTATGTAGAACCAGTTTTGCTGTATGGCAGTGAATCTTGGAATGTAAATGAACAAATTAAGAAGAAATTAGAAGCAACAGAGATGTGGTTCCTGAGACGAATGTTGCGAATTCCTTGGACTGCCAGAGTAACTAACGACGACTGCCTGAAACAGGCTAACGAAACTAGAACATTATATACAACAATAAGACAGAGACAAACAGCTTTCCTCGGTCATGTGATGAGAAGAGAGGCATTGGAAACAACTGGAAAGATCGAGGGGAAGAGAGGCAGAGGTAGACCAAGAGAAGTGATGCTGGATGGATTGAGACGGTGGCATGGAGGAATATCAGCAGCAGAGTTGATCCAGAAAACCAAAGACCGAGATCTATGGAGAGCCATGAACGCCTACATCAGCCGGCACGGCACTTGATCATGATGATGACAACTGTACCCAAACATACTTTTACATAAAATAACTGTATACGAACACATTTATATGTATGATACCTGTCTCCAAACACTCGTACATACGATGATTTTAAAAAACAATATAGACCTTGCCTTTGCCTGCTTTTATGGTTAAAAATACTAAGTTCTCTTGTTCAAGTCCAGAGGCACATTGTTGCTGGGCCCATATCTGTATAGACCAGCAGCACTCAGTGGGTGGTGTATAGACCAACAGCACTCAGTGGGTGGTGTATAGACCAGCAGCACTCAGTGGGTGGTGTATAGACCAACAGCCAACAACACTCAGTGGGTGGTGTATAGACCAACAGCACTCAGTGGGTGGTGTATAGACCAACAGCACTCAATGGGTGGTGTATAGACCAACAGCACTCTGTGGGTGGTGTATAGACCAACAGCACTCAGTGGGTGGTGTATAGACCAACAGCACTCAGTGGGTGGTGTATAGACCAACAGCCAACAACACTCAGTGGGTGGTGTATAGACCAACAGCCCTCAGTGGGTGGTGTATAGACCAACAGCCAACAACACTCAGTGGGTGGTGTATAGACCAACAGCCAACAGCACTCAGTGGGTGATGTAGTCAATACCATTGACTGCCTTTCCTTCCCAAGAGTTATCTTTGTACTCTATGTAAGCTGAGTGAACCTCGATACGGAATTGAATCTTATCTTTGATCACCAGGCTTTCAGGGAAGCTCTTTAGCCACAGCACTACGAAGACTTGGAGGAGGGGGGGGGGGGGGGGGGGGGGGGGGGGTATATGGTGCTATCCCCATATTTTTAGACCACTCTCCACGCAGTAGATGATATGGTCATTATCATGTGGGTTGCCTTTATTTCTTAGTACCCAGTTTAGACTGGGTTGACCTGAAAGCCTTGATCAGAATATAAATCCCCACCTCGAAGAGGACCTGACCACTGAACCTGTAGACAAGCATGCTCGCAACTGCGCCACCTCGATTCCCGGTACATATAATATATCTTCTTAAATAGATTTTTCCCAGCCATGACATTTAGCACACATTTATGTTACCTATTTGAGTGTGTTAAAATCATTGCATCTTCTCCAACTTTATTCTGAATATCTGAAACAAAACAAATGGGCATCATGAAAAATGTTCAAAATTTCTGAGTCAAAATAAGAAAACAAACATGTCAAACACGTAAAAAGTGGCTTTTTATTTTGTGTTCACTCGCTTGGAACTCTAGCATAGTCTACACGTGTGCCTGGGCTTGCCTTCTGCTTGATGCCCAGCTTTGAGTAAGTACGTCAGCTTGACCCAAGCCTTGATTTTCATGTTTGCCTGCAGCCTCACTACATCCACTAAGGCATCTAGCTCAGTGAGCACTCTGCTGTGACACCATGCGAATATGTCTTGTTCAAGGGCTACTTTATGTGTTGCGGATGTGTGGGTTGACGGGGAGATGTGTGTGTGGGTGGGGGATATGTGCTTGGCTGAGTGGTGGAGGATATGTGTGTGGGTTATGGGATGGGTTGGGAGATGTGTGATGGGGAGATATGTGTAGTTGGGGAGATGTGTGTAGGTTGGGGGATGTGTGGGTGGGGATGGGTGGGTTGATGCATGTATGTGTGCCTGGGTTGTGTGTGTGTGGTGGATGGGTGGAGTCATGTATGTGTGACCTGGGGGTGTGTGTGGGTGGGTAGGGCATGTGTGTGTCGGGGATGGGTGGATGGGTGGGGGATGTGTGTTATAACATGGTAAAATGCATTGTTTATGTTTACAACATTCATTTGACAATGTTTTTTTTTCTATGTGAATGTATCATGCACTATGCACTATTGATGAACAAAAGTTGAGTGATTGGAAGGGCTGAATGTAAGTCGGGCCTGCATGTCCAATTTGTTACCCTTTGAAAATAAAGTTTGTTCATTCGTTCGTTCATTCATTCAACATCTGCTTTTGTCGATATTGTGGACTTTCCCCATTTGGCCAGCCAGGAAGCTGATGGTAGGGCACCATAGAGTGATCAGTCAACAAATCTGTGGCAAGAGAGCCTTGTGCCATAAGTCACTCCAAGACAGGTCAAGGATCTGTTCAAGGCCTCTTCTCATGACATCCACTGGCCTTGCTGAGACAATATATTGCATGGCTTTCTGTTCTTGAACGTCTTCTATTTCACAACATATGACACAGCCTTCTGTACTGGAATATCTTCTCTTTCACAAAATATTGTACAGCCTTCTGTACTCGAATGTCCTCTTTCACAATATATTACAATCCTTCTGTACTTTCTGGTCCTCTCTTTCAGAATATAGTGCACAGTCTTCTGTACTCCCATGCCCTCTCTTTCACAATATATTGCGCAGTCTTTTCTACTCTTCCTCTTCACAGATTTCCTGGACTACAAATAGAGACCAGGGGAAATTTTATTACTAGAAGTCCACGAGAAAAAATCCCGGTCATCGCCGGGGCTTGAACCCGGGACCTCAGCACTCGAGGCGGACACCATACCTCATGACCATGCAGTCCCCCCCCCCACCCCCCAACGCAGCATGTATAATGTATGAACAGGTATGTCCCGAGTGCTGCTGTGATGTTGGTTCTTGACTGAAGTCACTCAACTAGACTAAGTTTAAACTCTAAACTATCTACCAACGCACAAACAGATCATAGAAACTGTTGAATCCATCATAGGATAGGTGTAGACTAAGTACTAAGACACAATGCCTGTTCTTGCAGGTCTAATTTAACAACGTAGTCTGGTTTGGTTTTTCCTCTTTATTTTTACGGGGCTTAGGTGTAACGGATTGAGCTTAGGACTCGCCAAATTATATATGTGTGCGTGCATGTGTGTGTTTGTTTTAATAATTAATAATAATATATTATAATTAATAATAATATTATACTTATAGTATTAGTATTATATTAATAACTATTATTTATTTAACATTAATTAATATATTATTATTATCAAACTACCTTACTACCTAAAAACTTAGGCAATTTACTACCTAAAAACTTAGGCAAAAGTATTTCAGGATCCTTGCCTAAAAACTACCTAAAAACCAAACTAACTAAAACTTAAAATTAAAATAAAGTAAATAAAGGAAAGGAAACCCGAAAAGGTAGGCTACCTTTTCCTCCTTTACTACTTTATTTTAAAAAATATATAACTGTAAACTAACCTATTTTATAACGCCGTTTAAAGTATCTGTCAACGACGTTTGGAGGTCTCCCGTTTCCGTCATTGTTAATAACTGCAGGTTCGTCTGATAATGTTGTCATCGCAGTCAATTCTTTCCTCCTAGTGTATCAAGTATAGTTACAACACAGTTCAGTACCGTTAAACTAGAACTGCCACAGCATGCTATTCCTTGTACAGTGTGTATTGGAACTCTTCTTGGAGTAAAATTAACTTACTCCGAAAATACTATTGGTAGGGACGAGTTCTAATAAACAAAAGTTTTCTTCGGGAATAGCTTGCCGGCTAGCTTGTCATGGGTTCGATCCGCGTTGAGGTTGATTTGGATTTTTTAAATTGACCTGGGCTCCCAGGTCGACCCAACCTAAACTGGGTACCAAAATATATTTTGGGAAGTAAAGGTGACCGTCGTGATACTGACCACATCAGCCACCGAGTGCCGATTGGTCTCTAAAAATATGGGTCTAACACCGTGTGCCCGATGCATGTTAAAGGTTACAGGGTCCTAAAAAAAGTCGCTTAAAAGTCGACAGGGTCGATTTCATTGCACCGGGTTTTATCTTATATGGCTCGGTCTCTTTCCGCAGCGTGGAAAGCGTCGCACCAAGCACGAACTCCGTAGCTCTAGCGACGGCCGACAGGAGTCTCGGAGAAATTTAACTTGAGAACCGAAGGACGCGGTCCGGAATCGAACCCACAACCTTCGGAGCCCGAGTCAAACGGCTTGACTACTTCGCCATGGAGCCTCCTTTAGGGACTCCTAAAGGGTCCTTTACTTTCTGAATACGTACGTATAAAGGCAACTATTGTTGTACAGTAAAATACTAATAAATATAGGAATACGAATCGTTTGAATAAAAGATGTAAACATAGTAACCGAAATAGCTATGATATATTCAATACTAGCTACCCGGCCCGGCTTCGCCCAGGCCCTGGCGGGGATCTATCTTATTTTATACTATCTATCTATCTATCTATCTATGTATCTATCTATCTGTCTGTCTGTCTGCTTGTTTGTCTGTCTGTCTGTCTGTCTGTCTGACCCGGCCCGGTGGGGAGCATCTCATTTAATTCATATAAGTAGTCATATAAGCTCCCGTTCCCGACTATCTGTCTGTCTGACCCGGCCCGGCTTCGCACAGTCCCTGGTGGGGAGCATCTAATTTAATTCATATAAGTAGTCATATAAGTTCCCGTTCCCGACTGTCTGTCTGTCTGTCTGTCTGTCTGTCTGTCTGTCGACCCGGCTGTCTGTCTATCTGTCTATCTATCTGTCTGTCTATCTGTCTGTCTGCCTGCCTGTCCGTCCGTCTCTCACTCCGTCTATCCCACCCTCTCTATCTATCGGGTCAGATCTATCTATCTATGTATCTATTTATTTATATAGCTATCTATAGCCAGGGGACTTAACCTAAGATATATCAATGCTACTAAAAGTTATGTCCCTGTATAGAATATTTCTTATGTTAAGTCATGTAATTACAAAATGAAATTTTAGTAAGTAAGTAGCCGATTTTACACTAAGAAACTATTACAGTCGGTTGCACAGGAATGAAAGGAAGACGTGTAGAAAATGTCATCTCAATCGGATGTACCGTTATCGAACGCATCCAATACATATCCAACCACACACATACAGTCTCTTTTATATATATAGATATCAACACATCTGGTCAGTTTAGGGGACCACTGCTGCACAGTAAAATACTAATAAATATAAATCTAAGAATACAAGTCTTTTAAATGAAAGATGTAAGCATACTAACAAAAATAGTTAGAATATATCATCTACACATCTGGTCAATATAGGGTGCCACTGTTATACAGTCAAATACTAATAAATATCAGAATACGAGTCATTTGAATTAAAGGTGTAAATATTAAAAGTCGACAAGGTTGACTTCATTGCACCAGGTTTTTTTTATCCCATATGGCCCAGTCTCTTTCCGCAGCGTGGAAAGCGTCGCACAAAGCACGAACTCCGTAGCTCCAGCGACGACACTCAGGAGTCTCCGAAAAAATGCACTCGTGAACCGAACGACGTGGGCCGGAATTGAACCCACAACCCTCGGAGCCCGAGTCAAATGGAAGGTGTAAACATACTAACATTAATAGCTAGAATGTATTATCTACACATCTCGTTAATATAGAATAGGGGACCACTTTTGTACAGTAAAATGCTTATAAATATAAGAATACAAGTCATTTGAATAACAGGTGTAAACATACTAACAGAAATAGCTAGATTGTATCATCTACATATCTGGTTATCTGTCCTTGTTGGTGTCATGGTTGAGTCAGAAATGGTCGTCTGCATTATTGATTGGAGGCCAACTAGAATGATCAGAAGACCAGGGCATGCAGATTCTGCTATTGGCCTAGCACCTGTTTACCGACTCCTGGTATTGGGTAAAAATTCTTTACACTCGTGTGATGGCACAGAGGATGTCAGCACACGAATTGTATCATGCCGTTGGAGATTCACGATCTCCCAGGCTAGTATTGATAATGATGATAAATATTAAATTGTAGATACGTTTTCTAATTTGAAATTTAACCCGGGTAGTGTCTTGCACACCTGGGTGCTGTCGGTTCCTTATAGAGAATTCCCACTGACGTTGTATGTGAAACCTATGAATAAAATTTGGTGGAACTGCGGTAAAGCTGTGGAGATGTAAACAATATAAAATAACATAAAGTAATGCAGCTTTACATACTAGAATTACGACACATATAGGGCGTTGCGTCGACTAGCCTTCCTCATCGTGCATGCACGAAACACAACATTTAGTAGAGGAGAAGATCCTCCGGTGACTACATTAGGGTATAAGGACAGGATGAGAAGAATAACACGATTTAAAAAGTGAGATAATTCAATGCATTGGGCTATTTGATCTTATAATACGTGGTATAATGATCAACCTTACTGACCCTATTTGATATCTGAAATTATATATTGTTATTTCCCTATACCCTATTTGAACAGTATGAGTGAAGCCTTGTATTAGTAGACCTTCCTATTCCGCATACCCCATGTGACATATCGCAAGTGCTATACCTACCCCTCCCTCCCTCCCTCTCTCTCTCTCTCCCTCTCTCTCTCTCTCTCTCTCTCTCTCTCTCTCTCTCTCTCTCTCTCTCTCTCCTTTCTCATATACACCATATACTTATATGTATACTATTGTATGAATGTTTGTTGATGTGTGTAGATATATGTATGTGCACCCACACAGATCAGTTTGTTAGTTAGTTAGTTAGTCGTGGTTCCAACTTCACGGCAACGGGTTGTCCCCATATTGCTCCGTTCCTTTGCAGTGAATATCACACAAAATGCTCCTCACTGTCCAAAGTGAACAATGGAACAGACAGGAGTATCGGCAAGCCAACAGCCCGCACAGGTACACTGTGCATAATGCCGCCGCCAGAATGCCAACACAAAAGTCCTCCATGAAAAATACAGTTCATCGTCGATGGAAACGGCAGTCACCAGAAAGACTTCATTGACCCGAGTTTTATCCCATATGGCTCGGTCTTTTTCCACAGCACGACCCGCCGAAAGCGCCACACAAAGCACGAACTCCGTAGCTCCAGCGGCCACTCCCAGGAGTCTCCTAAAAAAATGCACTCGTAAGCCGAAAAGGCAAACCAGTCAATCCAGCAACAGCCGGCCGCCATCGTTCCGAACATGCAGGTCACGCTACACACAACCGCGGACAGAAGTAAAAGCATTCCACGCTAAACTCACAGCTCAGTGTCGCGCCACCCACTCACTCAGTAGCAGGGCGACGGAACCATATCCTCCTTAGTCGCCTCTTACGACATGCATGGTAGGCAACAGTGTTACTATTCTTTGCTCCCCCATATGGGCCCCGGCAACACACGGGCGTGTGTGAACACAGATCAGTCCATCCAGACTTCAGGACTCGCTTCGAACGCACATAAAGGAGCACATAAAATGAGTTTTGTTAGTTAGTTAGTTAGTTAGTCGACAGATCATCCTCATTGCACATCGAACCATTCAGTCCATAAGTGCTCGGATCCCCTCCTCAGAAAATCCCGCAGCGTGTAGCGGCTAACGACGCCAGTTCTGTGTTGGTTTATCAATCTTCTTTGGCTTCCTGCGTAGTGTTCTTGTTTGGCCACCCCTCTTTTAATTTGCTGTTCTCGCAGCCTGGCCATTGTTGTTGATTCACAGTCATCACTTGGTTCTCGCAAAAGTCTTACTTCTCGTAGAGCATTCAGAATGTCAGCTTGGTCCATGGCGCGTCCGCCCTCCACAGCAGCCTCACCTGCGAGCTTGTCAGCCCGCTCATTTCCTTGTACTCCCGCATGCTCTGGCACGAAGATGAAACTAATCTTTGCCAGCCGAGACCGCTCCAGAGGCAGCAACCATTCTCTTCGGATCGACCCCTCCTCTATCCTCTTGATCATGTTCATTGAGTCGCTAAGGAAACAAGCCCTAGTGAATGTCTGTGTCTCGAGTCATGTTATTGCTTTACTTACTGCCATGACTTCTATGGTCAGGCTACTTGTGGTTTCAGTGAAAGCACCAGAGTCCTCCTTCACAATTCTCCCTCCGGCCCGAGCTGTAAAGGCCCATGAGCTTCTCACATATCGGACGACCGACCCATCTGTGTAGATGACCGCGTCACTGTCTAGCGAATTCTCGAAAATCAACGCTTGTACTTCAGCCTCCACAGCAGCCGGATTTTCTTCTCTGCATTTCCTATCTAGTTGGATGCAAACTAAAAAGGATGTGCAGAAGTCTGTTGGCGCTTGCACCCACTCCTCGCCAGGTTCTAAGTCCTCAAGTGAACACACCTGTTGAAGAATGTCTTCGGCTTGACCCATCCACGACCGTCCTCTTTTTAACCTGCTGCCCTTCACCTTCCTAATTTCATTATGCAGTGGATGTTGTGTGTTTGCGTTAACTCTGAGGTAGGCGCGTGCCCTGCAAACTTGTATTCTCTCTTCAATGGTTGGAAAATCAAGAAGGCAGCGCATCGCCCTGCATGCTGTATCTCTTGTACATCCAAGAATAATGCGCATAGCTTCATTCTGTATCCTTTCCATCCTTTCTATCTGCTTATGGCTGAGAGTCAGGATTGCCATTGCATACTCCAAAACAGACATGACCAACCCCTCGTACAGAAGACATAGATGGCGCTGCTCACAGTTTGCTGCCGCCATCACCCGCATCGCAGCCAAACCCCGCTTGGCCTTTGTTATCACCTGGTCTATGTGCACATTATAAGCAAGGCTTCGATCAAACCGTATCCCTAGGTAATTCATTGTCTGCGTTCTTTCCACCGTCTCTGAAAACACCATTACAGTTGGTGTTGGAGTGTTGACAATATGATTATTCAACGAGAACCAAGTCACTGTTGCCTTTGTTGGGTTGACCATTGCCCCAGCTTCATCACATCAAGTACTTATGCGATTGAGTTCGGTTTGTAGTTCCACAGCAACCTGCTCCCTATCCTTACCCTGACGATGAGTTTTGTCAGTATTACCACCATACTTAGGTGCGCACGTCATTGCTCTGTAATATCCATCCACTATGGCCGACCCATTCACTGACACGCACTCATGCATTGTACGTACATCCACTCGGACTCCTCACTCTCGGATAACTACCACATCTACATTGCTTCCAGTCTCCCGCCTCACCCTGCCCCTCTTTTTTCACGTACTACTTCCACTCATTTACCAGGGACTGATACTGAACCGTGACCACCCACTACCCTGGTACCATCCCCATCCTCGGTCCCCATGACCCGCAGACTCCCACGGCTATGTATAAAAGAGGATGAAGAATACATTTGTGGTAGAATGTGCCTCGGGAGCGAAGTAGGTAGCCCGTCAGTCTCATAATAATTCGTGGTAGCAGTACAGCCTCGGACTCTTAGTTGAGTAACACATTTTTTTTTCTTCATATTTTCATTTTTTCTTCATTGCTCTAATTTTTCTCCCATCTTTTAATTCGGTACTTTTGCCTTAATTCACCCCAAACAAACGTCACCAGCTATATTTAGCACTGACGGTGATCTCCTGTGTTCGGGTACAGTTCGTGTTAATGCGTTTCAATTGCCCCACAGTGTTTCTTTGGCTTTGGCAACCGTTTCTCTCTCTCTCTCTCTCTCTCTCTCTCTCTCTCTCTCTCTCTCTCTCTCTCTCTCTCTCTCTCTCTCTCTCTCTCTCTCTCTCTCTCTCTCTCTCTCTCTCTCTCTCTCTCTCTCTCTCTGTCTGCCTGTCTCTGCCTGTCTGTGTGTGTGTGTGTGTGTGTATATGTGCGCGCGCGCACGCGCGCTCATCATGAGTTTTCAGGAACTGGCAGCAGTTGTCCACGACAAGCAGAGTAGCGTTGCTTTTCTGCAGTATCATGGTATCTTACATTCTGCTAAACGCTGTTCTCATAACCATGTCATGGTGCTATCGCTGACTGAGCGTCAGGACAGATGGAGATGCCGACATTCACCTTGTCGGCAGGACATCCCGCTGAGACAAGGCACATGGCTGCAAGGCTCGCGTCTCCCGTACAGACAGATCATTCTTTTCGTATCCTGCTGGTCTCAAGAGTTGACAAGCATTTCATTTTGCCAGTTACAGTCGGGGATGTCGCTGAGAGCAACTGTTGACTGGAGTAATTACCTACGAGAGGTTTGTGCCAACAAAAATAAAACTGTTAGTCAATAATCGGAGAACCAAATACCACTGTCGAGATAGATGAGAGCCTATTTACCAGGCGTAAACATCATGTGGGACGAGTGTTTCCACAACAGTGGGTATTTGGTGGCATCTGTCGTGAAACAGCCGACTGCTTCACGTTCTGTGTTCCAGACAGAGCAGCAGCAACGCTTCTGCCGCTGACATGGACACACCATTCGGCCTGGCACAACTGTAGACTCCGACCTCTGGGCGTCCGTACGACGACGGAATTGGAAGTACAGTATTCCCGAATTGACGCATCTCACAGTCAACCACTCCCACTAGAACATTGCACACCGATAAAATTGCGCACCGAGTTACGGCGCAACACAGGGAACCCCTGAATGTGACATCATACCCTGGGATTCTGTTTGTTTGGGGTGAATTAAGGCAAAAGTACCTGTAATTCTTCTCATCCCGTCCTTATGCCTTAATGTATTCACCGGGGGATCTTCTCCTGTACTGTATGTTGTGTTTCGTGCATATATTTGTATGCTGGTGAAGGCTAGTTGCCGCAATGTCCTGTGTATGTCGTAATTCTGTTATGTAAAGCTGAATTACTTTGTGTTATTTTATATTGTTTATGTGAACCCTAAGAAGCCGTCTCCGTGGCTAAATGCTTGCGAACGCGATTTGTGAGCCCGCTTTCCCGAGTTCGAACCACAGCTGCGACCGATTTGGTAGCAGACCGTGTCGCGCTGGGTTTTATTGTGTTGGTATGGGAGCCGGTCGTTCAGAAAGCAATGGCAAACTTCTGAACGTAAAAACTTACCAAGACATCAACATCAGCAGTAAAAATGCTGGTGCTGACCGCAACGTCATGTAATGGATATCATCATCATCATCATCATCAGCATCATCATCATCATCATCAACTGCCGTGCCGGCTGGCGTAGGCGTTCATGGCTCTCCAAAAATCTTTGGTGTTCTGGATCAAGATCAACTCTGCTGGTGATATTCTTCTATGCCACCGTTTCAATCCGCCCAGCATTATTTCTCTTGGTCTGCCTCTGCCTCTCTTCCCCTCGATCTTTCCAGTTGTCACGATGTTCTCCAATGCCTCTCTTCTCATCACATGACCAAAGAAAGCTGTTTGTCTCTTTCTTATTGTTGTATATTATATAGTGTTCTAGTTTCATTAGCCTCTTTCAGGCAATCGTTGTTAGTTACTCTGGCAGTCTAAGGAATTAGCAACTCATCTCATCTCATCATGTTCCTCTTGTACCTTACGGTATCGAGGTGAGATGAGATGAGAATTACTCTTAGTTTTTCTACGAGCAGTATGAAGATCCCCTGCCGGCTTGCTAGGCCAGTCGCAGGTTTAGGACACTAATCTGACCACAGGGAGTCCATCCCCTATGGCGAGCCATAGCCCCGTTAGCCCATGACCTCGCGGTCATGGCTGCCCGGTCTGCACCACGCGGAGGTGGGGGGTTGACTTCTGTAGTCTGCGGGTCATCGGCAGGCTACTAATTTTCGCTCTTCACCCCTCCTGGGAGAGGCTAGCCGATCCTAACCCTGCTGGTTGCAGGGCCAGGCGCATTCCACACCTTGCAGATTAGCAACATTCGTCTTAAAAACCACATTTCTGTTGCTTCTAAGTTCTTCCTAATTTGTTCATTTACATTCCAAGATTCGCTGCCATACAGCAAAACTGTAAAGGATATGCAACTTTTAAAAAAAAAAGGATAAGAAAGGGAAGGTAATCTCATATCAGATACCACTGTTGGGGTGGGGTGTGAAGCGTTAGACCTTTACAGGTTCTAGGTCACGACATATGAGATGGGGATAGCCAGTTCCCCTGCCAGTAACCTATCTTTCCCAGAGAATTCTCTTAAAATTGTCTCCTATTAATTTTTATGTGGCTGTGTCGGTCCCCAGAGGAGTGCTCTTCGGAAAGGTCGCCCTGTTTCTGTTGGGGGTTAGACTCAGACCATCGTTTTGGCAGGTAAGCGCGCAACTACTAATCCAACACATCTCCCTAAAATCAAGAAAAAAAATTTTTAAGTCGAAAGGATTAACTTCATTGCGCCGGGTTTTATCCCATATGACTCGGTCTCTTTCCAGAGGGCGAAAGCATCGCACAAAGCACGAACTCAGTAGTCCCGGCGACGACCCCTAGGAGTCTCCAAGAAACTTGTGGGTGGGCATCTTCTTTCAAGATATATTCATTGCTCTTTCTATCTGTCTACGGCATTCTCATCATTCTTCTATAAAACCACATCACCGCAGCTTCTACACAGTTTCCCACTTATCTGTTCATGACCAGCTTCCTTACTCAGGATTAGCCAAATGTTTATGTAGCTTTATTAAGAGCTCATCATTTTCATCACCTTAATATATTATATTTCATCACCTAGAGAATATTTTTCATCTTGTGAAATGTTGCCTTGATTTGGGCTATTCTGCATTTAACTTTCTTAATAGATCTTCCATTTACTGTTATTAAAGTAGCCCAAAATACTTAAATGCATTGTTTTGACTAATTTCAGAATTGTTCTATTGATATTCATGATGACACAGAGTCACAGCCACTTTATTCCAACTTTTTACATTTCAACGACGCCGCCCACTGTGTACTTCCGATGCCAACACAGAAGCAGACATGGCGTTTGGACTCTATTCTTTGCTAGAAGCAACTATCCTGTGTTTAAATGCTGTTTGCATTTTGCACGAAGAGCGATTTTTAGCAAAAGGTACACATTCTAGAAAATATGTGTCATAAATGTGCTGTAAAAATGGTAATTCATTTCGGATCCAGAAAAAAAATCCTTTCAAGACCAGCAATAATGACAGTTGACACAGTCACACACGCACCCGACACAGGAGATTGAGGGACTGTGAGACAGATGCCGTAGTAATTGAATTACGATGAAAACAAAACAAACAGAAAATAATATTACGTTAGGTACTAAATAGTATTAATTTTTTATTTTATTCGGAAAGATAGCATTTTGTTGAATAATGTTGACAAAATAAAATCTAACAGTACTATAGTAGTACTACTTCATGCACGCTTCATACTTCGCATCATAGCAGTGGTACTTTTGCCTTAAATTAAGGCTTAATTCACCCCAAACAAACGTCACCAGCTATATTTAGGGTCACCAGCTATATTTAGCACTGACGGTGATCTCCTCTGTGTTCGGATACAGTGCATGTCAGTGCGTTTCAATTGCCCCACAGTAGACTGACCAGAAAGACGAGCCCGCCAGACAGAGGACCACAACGACACTCTCTCAGCTGTGCGAGGGGTTCGGGACAGACGGAGAATGCATAATCACAGCTGAGACAAGAGCTCAAGAAATGACCTAACACCGCCCCAGGCCCAGACGGCATCCGATATGGACGTGTCAGTGCTTTTCAATTGCCCCACAGTAGACTGACCAGAAGGATGAGCCCGCCAGACAGAGGACCACAATGACACTCTCTCATCTGTGCAAGGGGGTCGGGACAGACGAAGAATGCATAATCACAGCTGAGACAATACGCGCGATGCTCAAGAAATCACCTAACACCGCCCCAGGCCCAGACGGCATCCGATATGGTGACCTACTGGTGATGTCAGATGATGACATGGAAGAACTAGCCAGAGAATTCAACACCAGTATTCAGAGGGGTCAGATCAAAGAGGAATGGCTACACAGCTACTTGCTGCCGCTGCCAAAACCGAACAAAGACCATTCCAAGATAAGCGGCTACAGAATCATTACAATGCAGAACAGTGCTGGCAAGCTACTGGAGAAAATTGTAGCACACAGACTTGCTTGTGACTTGGAACAACTCGGCTGCTTCCTGCCCACACTTGGAGGATACAGACGTAACAAAGAGTCATGGCTGAATGCAGCGGTCTTTGCTCAAGATGTCTACGAAGGATTTCAGGTCAGAGAAGAGACATGTGCGGCCGCCATAGACTTAGAGGACACATACAATAGAGTATCCTTCGAGCACTTGATGCAAACCCTCCTCAGACTGAAAGTGCACACTCACCTTATACGATGGATAGCTGCAGTTCTGCTCCAAAGGAAGGTGGTGCTAAGATGTGAGAGTTGGTCTTCTGAGCCGATAACGATACGTCCAGGTTTGTCGCAGGGTTCACCACTGTTACCAGTACTATTCAACGCGTATACGGTGCCGATCACTGAACAACAGTTGAACGGGAGGAGTAGGACTCTGTCATTTGCTTACGACATTCTCGTGTATCGACAGGGTAGAGATAGACAGGCGGTTGCCAATGATATGCGGGGCGAACTAGATCGAATTTCCTCATGGTGTGCTGATGCCAGCGCCCTTGTCAACCCTGCAAAGGCATTGGTTACATGGTTCTCCCGAAACAACCATATTGTGAACACAGACCTGCCGGCAGTAAGAATGGATGGGAGCATTTTGAGTAGAACCCAGTTAATGACATATCTTGGCGTGAGGCTTGATCATAGCCTGTCCTTCAGAGATCGTGTCGATTATGTCATAACGAAAGCTTGAAAAGGTTTGTCAGCAATAAGAGTCATGGCGACTGCCAATATCGAGCAAAGACTGCTAATACTTCTGTTCCAAGGACTGGTGCTTTCATGCATCGAGTATGCCCTGTCCATCCTCACTGTCAGCCCTACACAGATTGGAAGACTTGAAAAGGTACAAAACGAAGCCATGCGCATCATTTTGGGCTGCACGAGAGACACCAGCTGTGTAGCAATGAGATACCTCCTTGACTTCCCGACAATGGAACACGGGATCAAGATCTGGAGAGCTCGTGCATACTTAAAAATAAGTGCAGATGAGCAGCACCCTCTGCATGACGCTATATTCAGAGAAAAGGGTGACAGGCTAAAGAGGGGCAAATCATGGATGGGTCGGGCGGAAGATGTCGTCAGACAGGTCTGCAGTCTTACCAGTATCAACGCCGGCAAGTAATGGGTGCCGTTGCCTCCAGCTTTTAAGTGCACTTTGTGACGTCATACCCTGGGATTCCGTTTGTTTGGGGTGAATTAAGGCAAAAGTACCTAGCGAGTTCTACCATGATTTTCAGTTTGAGTATTTACTAACGATACCACCACAGATAGATAGGCCTTCAAAAACCAAATCTAATGGTACTTTAATGATACCTGTATGTCAGTTCTAAGTGGAGATATTCACATCTGAGTGTCAGTATCTCACTGGCGTGAAATTGACATGATTTCTTTAACTTCAACGGTCTTCAGTGCATTACCTCTGCCATGCAAGATTGTCGGGTCATAGAGACGGATTTGAAAACTGACTTCACAAATATCTTCTGTCATGTTAAATGATTAAAACCCCGGGAAGGTTAACCCGGTCAACAAATGCCCGCAGAAGTCGGATGTGTTGGCCTAACGGCGCAAGAACGCAGCTCTGCTGTAAACAGGCACAACGCATTCACATCCGGGAAAAAAAATCCAGATGAACGCAGAAGAAGAAGAAGAAATGATTAAAAAGTATTACAAGTATACAAATAGATTATTATTAATCTTTAAAATTGTATTCTCTTTAACTTTAGTAGTTCATATTACACGTTTTGTGTTACAAAGTGTACATGTCAGTCCGATCGAATCCGGCACATCCTCGCAGAAATTTTTTTTTTTCAACCACATTTCGAGCAATTTAGCGATGAAACTTTCCAAATATATATAAACTTGGATGCAGAATTTGAAAATCCATCTAAAAGTAATGGTTTTCTATTAACAGCGCCAGAATAGTATTACAAAGTGTACATGCCAGTCCGATGAATATGCGCGGCCACCATTTTTTTTTTACTTTGGGTTTCCCATTCACAAAGGCACATCTTTGCAGAAAATTTTTTGTCAACCACAATTCAAGCAAGTTTAGCGATGAAACTTTCCAAATATATGTAAACTTGGATGCAGAATTAGAAAATCAACATAAAATTGATGGTTTTCTATTAATAGTGCAAGAAAAACATTAATTACGGTAATTATGCCAAATAAATTTTATTTATTTAAAATCCATGATAATTTCAACCAGTCGCTATGCACGGAATATTAGAGGGACCTTTTCTGATGAAGCCAAGATGGCGTGTGTTATTGTCACGTGATATTTGAATGAATGAATAACGTCGAAAGCATGAATGGTCATTACATAGCCATTTTTGGGGATACAATGGATCAGGCCAGGGTGGCACGGTATATCACTTCTGTTTTGCCCCGGGAAGGTTAACCCGGTCAACAAATGCCCGCAGAAGTCAGATGTGTCAGCCTAACGGCGCAAGAACGCAGCTCTGCTGTAAACAGGCACAACGCAATCACATCCGGAAAAAAACTCTGGATGAACGCAGAAGAAGAAGAAGACTTCTGTTTTGTTTGGGTCGTGGCACAGTCGAATTCGCTACACATCCTGATCTTACGAGAAGCTAGAGCAGATGATTAATTATATGATATATTTTAGAATATAAATAATTATTATATTAATTCTGTCAAAACTAGTAAATGATAACCATAGCGCAAAACAACAGATCGGTTTGCCTTGGGGGGGGGGGGGGGGGGGGGGGGGGGAATTTATATCATCATTTGAATTCTCTAACAAAACCAAAATTGACCTATGTGATCCTAAAGCGGGTAGAGTTCTGAAACATGATCATAAAACGTTAGTTGCATATCCTTTACAGGGCATCACAATCAACCCCAGAATTTTTGGGATGATAATGATTTCTTGATAAGTTTATGTTCAGTAGTTTGCCATTGCTTTATGAACGACTGGCACTCATACCATTGTATGAAAACCAATGCAAGTCAGTCTGCTTCCAAATCTCCGGCACCTTTGTTTTGAATGCGGGATTACGAATTGCATTCGTAACCTCTTTGCCACAGAGCCCACTATGATCATAAACATGATGAAAATGTGTGGTCATTCGAAATTGATATTATCACAAAATGAAAATGTGTGGTCATTCAAAAGTGATGTTTTTATACAGAATGAAAACATGTAAGTTTGACCTTAAGAAAAGATATAGTAATAACTAATATCTTGAAGAAATACATGAAAACAGAAAATCACTGAAATCTTTACTGAAGTACAGGTTTGACAATAACTTTAATCATCAAGATCCACTAAATATGCTGACTTTAAAAATCAAATCACTATATTCAGGAATTCCCATACATGCTGTGTGTCCCAACCAAAACCATGATAAGCTTGTAGTCTCCATCTTGTCAAGCAATTCTAGCTACTCAACCAGGAACATGCCAGCTTTCACTTTCTGAAGCATACTCAGTATGGTATGGAATGCTGCCGTTACAGCCTCACCTTTCATTCTCATGAAAATTCTTGATAGCGTTGTGTCATGGCATGAATAGACAGTTCATCAGCATTGGAATAAACACAATAACTGATTAACTTGGCTGATCATTGTTTCACTCAGGACACACTCATACGTGCTATATCATACGTTTATATCATCATTTGAATTCTCTAACAAAACCAAAATTGACCTATGTGATCCTAAAGCGGGTAGAGTTCTGAAACATGATCATAAAACGTTAGTTGCATATCCTTTACAGGGCATCACAATCAACCCCAGAATTTTTGGGATGATAATGATTTCTTGATAAGTTTATGTTCAGTAGTTTGCCATTGCTTTGTGTCATGGCATGAATAGACAGTTCATCAGCATTGGAATAAACACAATAACTGATTAACTTGGCTGATCATTGTTTCACTCAGGACACACTCATACGTGCTATATCATACGTTTATATCATCATTTGAATTCTCTAACAAAACCAAAATTGACCTATGTGATCCTAAAGCGGGTAGAGTTCTGAAACATGTCTCTCTCATCAGATGGAATGTAGGGATGTTGGTTATTCCTGTAGCACACTGATTATGACTACACCCATGCCATTTCCACTGGTGCTCATGTCAGCCGCTGTTGTAAGTGATGCCTAATGGCAAGTCTTGCACTCTGTATCAGTCTGTATAACACCAAACTGTGATGTAACAATATAGGAGGTAAAAATACTTAACCAAGTCAATAAGTTCAAATATTTGGAGAACATATCATCAGATGGAAGAGATGCATGACAGAGATTAAGGCAGTTATAGACCAAGCAAAAAGCTGCATTTCAAAAGATGAAAAGTATCTTATGTAATAAATCACTGTCACTGAATGGCAGAAAGTAAGAACTGAATTGTTTTTCTGTCTTATGTCAGTTAAATCTTTGAATTTGAACAAATTAAGAAGAGCTTGGAGGCAGCGAAGGTATAGTTTCTGTGATTAATGGTGTGAATACCTTGGAGAGGCAAAGTCACTGACAGTTGCCTGGAAGAGGCTAATGATAGTACAACATATAAAACTTTCAGAAAGAGACACAGTTCATGGATCATATAAAGAGAAGAGAGTCATTTAAGAACATTGAGATAACTGGAGAGAAATTGTGCTTGGTGGTCTAAGTCGATGGCATAGAGAAATATCATCAGTAGACTTGATCCAGCTGAAAATAGTATGAGGGGGACTCAAATGAAAACCTTAAAAGTGTGATAGAAATTACAATAACCATGCCATTGACTTGAAACCTATCAATATTGTTGTTATGCATGTCAAGAGTGTTAGGCATGTGACATCATGGTTCAGACAAATACGCCATAAGGACAGTTTAAAGATGGCTGTCCCACTTCTGACATGCACCAAAGAAAAGCAGTGTTCTGTTATCTGTTTCTTTTTAATCAGTGAAGGGGTGAAACCTATAGAAATTCATCAGTGAGTGAAGGTCCAGTATTTTGATGCATGCCTGTCAGTCCAGCAAGTGTATGAATTGAGTAGGAAGTTTCAAACCAGCGTGACTTCTGTAACAGACTGTTCACGACCAGGTCAGGCACACAGAGTAGTGACCCCAGCGTCAATTTTTTACAGTAATCCAAGCAGTTTATCAGCACTGAAGGACTTGCATTGAACGCAGTGGTGACTACATCAAAAAATGATACATTTGTTCTTTACTTTTTTTTTTTTTTTTAAAGAATATATTCACCACAAAAAAAAACATTTCAGGTTTTCACTTGAAGCCCCCTCGAATAACTAGAAGGACCTATGTCTGGAACCCACAAGACAAATAAAAAGAGGAATACCTAAAAACACACGGAGAAGAGAAGTAGAGAAAGAAATTAATAATATGGGGAAACCATGGGCAGAGCAGCCTGGGATAGCTAAGGATGGTGAGCTTGGATGAGTGAGGTGAGGGCCTATGTCCCAATGGGGGATACAAGATGAAAGAAGAAGACTTAATCCAGAACACCAACGCTGGAGATGTGTTGTTTGTCATCAAGAATGATGATGACCATTCATTTCATCCAGTGGGGTTGAAAGTATGGAGCCGTGAGTTCTAAGATGGCTGATAAGGCCTATTTTGGCTCGAAATGTTCTTTGACAATGTGTGTAAAGAATGCTTGACGTTCCAGGGGGAGGATCTCCTGCAGTGATTTTTCTGTCCAGCCTTTTCTTCACAGCACTTGCAGTCCTGGTTGCTTTACAAGTGACTGCACCCTAATGTTATGATGTACGCCACGAATTACGGTCTTTAGCAGCAGTCTCCCATGTGTCAAGATGATTTCCAAAAGCTTTAAGTAAGATTTTCAGAGTGTCTTTAAAGCATTTCCTCTGGCCGCCTTGGGAGCGTTTACCACAATGCAGCTCGCAGTAAAAAATTTGTTTAGGGAGCCTGTTATCTGGCATACGAGTTAAGTGACCGGCCCAGCGAATCTGATTTTTCATTAGTAGTGTGGATACTGGGCATGGATGCTCTTTCTAGAACTTCAGTGTCTGGGATCTTGTCTTGCCATTTAATCTTCAATAGCTTCCTAAGGCAGGCTGTGTGGAAGTGGTTTAATTTCCATGCATATAGCAGTGTGGATAATACAACTGCTTTATAGACTTTCAGCTTTGTTTGCAGGCTTATTCAATTTCTGTCCATACATTCTTGTACAGTCTGCCAAAGGCTGCGCTGGCCTTGGAGATTCTTGCATTCACTTCGTCATCAATTGTGGCAGCTTGTGACACAGTGCTGCCAAGATAGGTGAATTTGTCCACAACACTTAGTTTATGACCATTCACTTTGATATTCGGCACAGTGTGATTATTCTCTGGAGCTGGCTGGTACATAACTACAGTCTTCTCCAAGTTGATATTGAGCCCAAAGTTACCACAGACATGTGAGAAAGCTGAAACATTGTGTTGCATGTCTGCCTCTGAGTTGACATATAGAGCGTAATCATCAGCAAACAGCAGTTCTCTGACGGTGTCGCTATTAGTTTTGGTTTTGGCTTTCAGTCTTCTGAGATTGAACAACTTTCCAACCATGCGGTAGTTGATGTCTATTCTAATGTCATTGTTCTCGAAGGCATTCGTCAGCATAGCTGAAAAATATGAGGCTGAACAGTGTTGGTGCCAGGACACATCCTTGTTTCACTCCATTGGTGACAGGAAAGGGCTCAGATAGTTCACCATTTTCCTGTACTCTTGCCTGCATACCATCATGAAATAGCCGCACTATTTGGACAAAATTTTGTGGACAGCCATATTTCACCATAATCTTCCACAATCCTTCTCTGCTGACTGTATCAAAAGCCTTGGTAACGTCAATGAAAGTGGAGAACATTTCAGAGTTCTGTTCCTGACATTTCTCTTGCAGCTGCCTTGCAGCGAAAATCATGTCAACAGTTCTTCGTTCTTTTCTGAAGCCACATTGACTCTCAGGAAGAAGACCTTGATCAAGATGGGCCGTGAGGCGACTGAGAAGAATTCTGGCGAGTATCTTCCCTGCGATTGAGAGCAAGGAGATGCCTCGGTGGTTGTCACAGGATTGGCGGTTCCTTTACGTTTGTAAAGGTGGACTATTAACACATCCTTGAAATCTTGTGGCATGGTCTCATTCACCCATATGTTTGTAAAGACTTGGTGAAGCTGCTTTATTAGGACCGGCTCACCGGCCTTGTATATCTCTGCTGGGATGGAGTCAGGACCAGGTGCCTTTCCACTGGAAAGTTGCTGGATGGCTTTGTTTAGTTCTACTATGGTTGGCAGGTCATCAAATGTATCATTAGTGGGAACTTGAGGAAGGCAGTTGGTTTCATCATTGAAGAAGAAAGTTGCATTTAAGATGTTGCTGAAATGCTCTGCCCAGCGGTGAAGGATTTCTTTCTTATCTGTGATCAATGTTTCCCCCATCTGCACTGAGGAGAGGAACTATGCTTGATGATGGAGGACCGTAGACCGCTTTCAGTCAGTCGTAGAAGTCTTTCATATCATGTCTGCCACCAAAGCCTTCAATTTTATCAGCTTCGTTGCTCAGCCAGGAGTCTCGCATGTGCCGAAGTTTTTGCTGCACTACTCTCTAAATGTTGTTGAAGGCATCTTTTTTTATGTTGACATTGGGTCGTTTAAATGTACCTTGAGGAGAAGATGTTTCTCGGCCAGCAATTGGTTGATGTCTTCAGAATTTTCATCAAACCAGTCTTTACGCTTTCGGGGGACTGAACCCAGGATTTCCATAGCAGTGTTGTAAATTATGTCCCTTAAGGCTCTCCATTCTGTTTCTGTATCCTGTTTAGCTGCAGCATTGGGCTTGAGGTGGTCTTCCAGCATGTTTTCAAACTACAGCTGCATTTTTTTGCTGTTTAGGCGGGTGACATTTAGTTGTTTTTTTTGCATTTTTACCCCTTGAGGACGCCGTTGTGGTTTAATGTATGTGTTTATTTTCGAGATAATGGGACGATGGTCTGTCCAACATTCAGCACCACACATGGATTTTGTCACCCGAACGTCTTGTCTGTCACTCCTCCTTACGATCACATAGTCAATGAGGTGCCAGTGTTTCAAGCGAGGGTGCATCCATGATGTCCTATTTCTCGTGGGAAGACGGAAAATTGTGTTGTTGATCAGGTGATCGTGTTTGGCACAAGTCTGAAGGAGGAGGAGCCCATTGTTGTTACAATTTCCAATGATGCCACTCCAAGAGGTGGTGTCCTTGCCTCTGGCATTGAAGTCCGCAAGAAGTATAACTATGTTTCCTTTGGGAACAGATGTTAATACGTTGTGCAGGTCTTCATAGAACTTATTTTTTGACATCATCTTCATTTGTCATGGTTGGTCTGTAGACACTCACGATGGTTGCATGCTTCTTTCCTTTCAGCAGGGGTAACTTAATATTCATAAGTCTGTCATTTATAGCCTTCTGAAATTCAGCTAGGTTGCCAACCAGGGCCAACTTAATGGCAAATCCCACACCTACTTGGCATCTTTCCTCGCTTTTCCTTCCACTCCAAAAAAATGTGTAGCCAACTACTTCACAGGTTTGGCCTTCTTCTGCACGTCGTGTCTCGCTCAAGGCTGCAATGTGATGTTGTACCTGCCCAGCTCTCTCCCAATCAGTACTGTTCGTCTCTCTGGGCCCGATGTGAAGTCTCTATCAAGTAGGGTGCATACTTTCCAAGTTCCGATTGTCAAGGGAATATGGTTAGCTCTTTTAGCTTTACCTGTTTTTACTTTGTATGTTGACCGCAGTATAGGGTACCCACCAACTGCGGCTAGCTGGTTAGGTAATGATGGAGCAGACAATGTTTAGGGCACCTTTTCTAGCCCCTTCCTCATGCTATGGAGGTGAGCAGTGCTTTCCTATAGAGGGCTGCTCAGTTGCTCAGGGGGCTGCCGAATCCCACTGCTGCTCCGGTCAGTAGAAGATGACCATATGGCCTGAGCCACCTGTGTGCAAGTCTGCGACTACAACTGCCAGCGTACCCACACCTGCCACTTCGCCCATCACCACAGGGCTTGAAGGTGATATATGAAGTTGGATGAAGAATTACTTGCGCGATGAATTGGATTAACGCGAGGAAGAGTTGCGCAATTTGTCGACCTCACTCTCTCGCCCGAGTCCATCTGAGTCCAGTGGCAAGACAAGTCAAGACGATCTCCAGACGAATACAGGTGCAGTGGATGACCAGGGCGCTCTAAGTGCTTTGCTGTGTGCACTACGTTCCACAACGCTTTGCAGGTAAACGCCATCTTGCCCGTTGAATCATCAGTGATTTCATCCGCGCAGTCTGCCGAATCCTGTCTTCACATGCTGGGTAGACATACCTTAGTTGACCGCTTGGTTTGACACCAAATCGGCTACCTATGCCGGTTTAGCCAGCCTCTCACAGCTGTTGCCCGGGGGGTGGCCGCTGTCGCATGCTGACAGATTACTAGGTGCCACAGGTGTGAGCAGGATGTCAGGCTTGGACCAGTGGGGGATGGGTCTTGAAGAGGACATGAGAGCCATCCTTACCAAAGGTACTACGAATGCCTGATATCCCGTACCCCCCCAAGATGGAGATGTGTACAGAGACACTAACACCTCACTACTTTACATGGCACATGATGATGATATATCAGCCTGCAGCAGCTTGTCGTGACATATTCTATACCCTTTATCCACCCCTAGTCTTTCAGAGCCAGTCTCCCTGGTCTAGAGGTTACACAACTTTCTCCGTAATCTCGTATACTCTCGTAAGTAACGTGATGTTGCGTGAGAATCGATAGCGGTTCTCTCAGCGTCTGTACTTTATGGGGTATGTGAGCCGGTCGCTCAGAAAGCAATGGCAAACTACTGAGCTTAATCTTGCCAAGAAATCAACAATCAGCTGAAAGATGCTGATGTTGACAGTGATGTCCTGTAAAGGATATGCGAACAAACAAAAAACAAAACAAAAGTCTTTCAGAAACGATGTGTATATAACTTAGGAGCCATGGTGACATAGTGGTTAATTGAGTTGAGTCAAGAACCAACATCACTGCACTCATGACATTCCCATACATGCTCAGTCCCCTTGTTCAACAGCCAGCAAAGAGTCATACTACTAATCGTTCCCACCGCTATCTGATTAAATGTTCTCCTGGTCTTCCCTCTCAGTTTTGAGGTTAGTGCACTTGTCTACAACGGCAGTGATCCAGGTTCAGTCCCCAGCAGAGGCAGGATGTTTTTGTTTTTTGTTTTTTTTCTAGTACAGCTCTGGTGTCGTACTAGCCTCATAATAATGGGTACAAGACAATTTTCTGAATTGTCATGAAGGGCAGCGAGAAATGTACTCACCATCTCACTTCATTACGCCATGACCTAGAATATGTGAAGACCGAACTCTTCACACTCAAATAATAATATCTGTCGTGGGACTACCCTTACTTTTTTTTTAATGTCATAAATCCTGTTGATGATAGTTGATTGCATTTGTATTCCTAGTTGGATGGGGAGTTGACCAACATCGTGGATTTGGGGAAGAGCCTGGTGTGAAGTCACAGATCTTGAACCTGATCAGGTCAATACGAACAGTGATGAGGTGTAAGTGTCTTTTTATTTCTTTTCATGATGAGGTTATCTTTTCATTTCTTGTCATGAACAGGTGTAAGTGTCTTTTCATTTCTTTTCATGATGAGATGTATCTTTTCATTTCTTTTCATGGTGAGATGCAAGTGTCTTTTCATTTATTTTTCTGAGGTGTAAGTGTCTTTTCAAGATGAGATGTGTCTTTTCATTTTGTTTCATGATGAGATGTATCTTTTCATTTCTTTTCATGCTGAGGTGTATCTTTTCATTTCTTTTCATGATAAGATGCAAGTGTTTTTTCATGATGAGATGTGTCTTGTCTTTTAATTTATTTTCATGATCAGTTGTGTCTTTTAATTTATTTTCATGATCAGTTGCGTCTTTTATTTTCATGAGATGTTTCTTTTCATGATGAGATGTATCTTTTCATGATGAGATGCAAGTGTCTTTTCATGTATTTTCATGAGGTGTAAGTGTCTTTTCATGATGAGATGTGCCTTTTCATTTATTTTCTTGTTGAGGTGTGTCTTTTCATTTATTTTTATAAAGTGTATCTTTTCATTTATTTTCTTGATGCGGTGCAAGTGTTATTTCATGTCTTTTAATAATGAAGTGTGTCTTCAAATTTCTTTTCATGATGAGGTGTCTCTTTTTTATTTCTCAAAACATAAGCTTGTTGATAGATGTTTTTGTTCTCACAACTGTTACAGTGGAAGTGTCACTCTCTGAACTTGAAGATTTTTCCCTCATTGAAATGTTTTTTGTTCGCATATCCTTTACAGGACATCGCTGTCAACATCAGCATATTTCAGCTGATTGTTGATTTCTTGGCAAGATTACGCTCAGTAGTTTGCCATTGCTTTCTAAGCAACCGGCTCACATACCCCTAAGTTACAGACGCGGAGAGAACCGCTACCAATTATCGTGCAACGTTGCGTTACTTATGAGATTATGGAGAAAGTCGTGCAACCTCTAGACCAGAGAGACCGGCCCTTGAAGTGTTACACAATGTATATTAGTGTAACAGAGTTAGGAATAGGAAGAAGGGGCAACGAGGTGTGCATAGTCAATAGGGAAGTAGGGCACGGTCAAGCACCATAATATGGGGTAGTTAGGGTGGCTCGTCCTATGACGAGCATCGTAGAAACAAGGTCAGTTGTGAACGACCCATCCTTCGATATGGAGGTATGATTTAGCTGAGTGACTTCTGGCTTGATTGAAGGTTTGTTGATTATGAATAAATTAATATGAAACCAGAACTGTCTTGGAGTTATTGCCAGTTCATCGTCACTTCGCTGTACTATTACATTAGATACAGTAGCACAGATGTGTCAGTGTTAGGGTTTACACTTACCAAGACCTCTTTTCACTCCCACATGGGGAATCCTGGGTAGACAATAACTAGTCAGACTAGCAAAAGGAGGATCAACCATTATTTCAGTTGTGATAAAGAAGGCCAAGAACTTACACTTTGCATGCAACAAGACTATAAAAATGTCACAGCTATTCCCTACAAATGATGGTAAACAGTACTAAACAGTATTAAGAGCCTATTGCACAATGCCAGCAAACAAATTAAGCATGAAGATGGACACTGGATATTGAAGAAACCTGCTTCATAATGGTGACGATGTAAACAGTCGGCACCCAAGTCTTGCACTCACCACTTGGAGAGCACACGAGCATGCTTAAGTACATATAGGGAAACACTACATAAGAATCATCACCGGAGCTACGGAGTGCATGCTCTGTGTTCAATGTCATCTTCAACAGTCAGAGTGAAGAGAACAGTTGACGGAATGGTAAAAGAAGGAGAAAGAAACAGAAGAGCAGAGGTCAGAAGAGTCAGAATAGTGCAGAAAAACAAATAGATCATCATGGCGCTGATGGTGCTGCACTGAGTAACCAGAGGATCTGGCCGTTACTCAGGACTCCAAAAAAGGCCAGGCAGATATATAATCAGAGGTCAGGCAGATATATAATCAGAGGCCAGGCAGATATATAATCAGAGGTCAGGCAGATATATAATCAGAGGCCAGGCAGATATATAATCAGAGGCCAGGCAGATATATAATCAGAGGCAGGGAGATATATAATCAGACTGCTACTGGTACCATTAGTATTGGGACTCATCACTGGTTGTTGAAGATGATAGAGCACTTATGGGAATCTCTCAAGTGCTGTGATGTTGGTTCTTGACACGACTCAACGAGCATGCTTGCAATGAGTATGTTGCTTGCCTAGCAGGATGGAACTAACTCATCACCAGACCCTATTTCATGAAGTCCTACAAGAGTAAGCAACTCAAATCAGAGGGACGCTACAGCAGTAAACAACTTAATTTATACTGTAATGAGCTAATGTTGTTAACTGAATGGTTAGGATAGCAAGTACTGAAATCTGACGACACCGGTTCTGTCTCACTAAGGTAAAGGTATTCATCATTACTTGCCCCTGAAGCAAAGAATAGTAGCATTGTAACCTACCAAGTGTGACGTAAGAGCTTGACAGGAAGTCACAACAATTAGGTTGATAATTCACAGGGGAAAGATAAAGGTGATGGGATTAAACCAAGAAAATAACCCAATCTCCCTTGATGAAACCCCACTTCAAATGCCAGAATCATATATCTATCTAGGTAGCAATGTAGACAAAGAGTGGAACAGACAGAGATATAAAAATAAGAACACAAAAGACAACAGGAGCTTTTATAGTACTAGATTTGTGGACATAAAAAGACAATCATAGCACTAAACTTAGACAATTCAATTCTAATGTTAAATCCATATTTCTCTATAGGTCAGAAATGTGGAGAAAGACTACAACTATTACAGATAAACTGCAAACATTCATAAACTGGTGCCTGGGGAAGATAGAAGGATTACAGTGGGATGATAGAATCAGCAATGTTGAGCTCATGGAGAGAATTGGACAAATACCAGTGAATCTAGAGGTGAAGGAAAGATACAGCGCTGGGTAGGACATACACTGACTAAACCTGAGAATAGTATTACAAGAAAGGCCTCTGTCTGGAAGTAACAAGGCAAAAGACATAGAAGGAGACCCAAAAACACATGGAGAAGAGAAGTAGTGACAGAAATCAGTAATGAGGAGAGGACATGGATGGAGCTGCATGGGATAGCTAAAGATAGGACATCTTGGAGTGAGTAGGTTGAGGTCCTCCATGTCCCATTGGAGAGAAAGAAGGTGGCAGATGGTGACATCACTCTGTAAAGCTATGATTAGACACTGGAGCCCAAATTGTTTCTTCTTCTGTATTACTCTTACGAAAAGAGTGTCTTACACCTAGTTAAGCAGCTCAAAGGTCAGAAAGTTTGTGTAACTTCAGCATGCATTTGTGCAAAGTTTGTTTCCTCTAGACAGATTCCATCCAAGGTCACAGACTCTACCCGTGGGTAGGTTTTCTCATCTAACAATGTTGCTGCGGCACTGGTTTTACAGCCAGCGTGATTTCCAACTGCCATAGAATTTTCAACGTGCACACACAATATAAACATCCAGAGCCAAGAAATACTGATAGCAATTGAACAAGTATATTGTGTTTTGTTTTCAGTTCCCTTGATTGGCGTGAACATAGCAACCATCATATTCAAGCTCCTGTTTGGATGAGACAGTTTGACGAATGCAGACATTAGGATTCACATAAATATGAATGCTCCACACTTCTTTTCTTTCCACCCAAAGTATTAATGGCTAATTTTTACAGTAGACACAAGATCTGTGTGCTGGTTCTGTCTTTAAAACAAAACAATAACAGTATAATTTAAGATAAACTTAGCACTTATATCATTATCAACTGTGTAGACATGCTTGAAAAGTGTTTTAACATGCTGATTCTCTTAAATCATCAAGCATGACTAGTTTTTATGTTAACATATTTTTTTAAATTAAAATAAAATAGTTTCTGCTTCTGCATTGTATCTATCAATAAAGGACATGTACTAAACCGACTTATGCCAAGCCCTCTTATCCTGTGAGGTCTACTTCAACTTCCCCCTCCACGACCTTTCCATATCTTGTCTCTAATTCTGTGCTGTGTGTGTTTTTAGGTCACACTCTATTTTGCCGTATGGGTTTCAGAGGAAGGACTGTCCATTTACACTATTCACAGGTTTTCTCAGTGTTGTAACTTATCCACTACATTTCTCTCACCTTTTCATTCACAAGGATGTGTTTAGTTCGCTCCATGATCTCCAGTGTTGATCCATTTCAGTCCTTTCATTCTGTGCAGGTACAATTAAAGAGTGTCTATAACTTGTTAGTAATTCTTTCAGCTGTTCTCCATGCTTCTGGCACGTACAGCAGTACTGATTTGACAGTTACATTTTATAAGTTTGGTTCTAGACTTAATTTCTGTTCATTTTGTGTTTTACAATTTACAAAATTAATGGGAATGCATGAAATTCCTGAAGGTTGCTACCAGTATTGGTGGCCTCCCATTGCCAGTGGCCAGTAATAAAGAGTTTAAAATATCCAAGCTCTGTAAAATATCCAAGCTCTGAGAATTGTGAATTTTTGACTATTTAACACTATCAGTTACACCCGATGTACTTTGTTTATGAAGAGAGGAAAAAAAACCCAAGCTAAAATGTTAACAACAAGCACACGTCACAATTTTCTATGATGCTCCTTGTATGTGGATGTTTGGCATAAAGCTTGTATAGATACTGAATGTATACTCATAAAATTGTGTGTGTGAGCGTTCTAACAGTCTGTTATATTATGCCTGACTGTAATCTTGAAGTGAATAGATGAACGTATGATTCGAGAATCATCCCCATGAATGAGAGGTGGATTGTCATCATACTGTCATATTTTACCTGATGTGTTATCTAATGATTTCATCTGATCAGATGTTTTCGTGCTCAGAAAGATGAGACAGAGAAAGTACTATCATAACCACTGTCAGACTTGTCATGTTTCTAATCTGTTCCTGCTCATTGACATAATAGATTAAAGCATTTATAGTTGCTGACTGGAACTCAGAATAAGGAACATTTCAAAAAGCACACTAGACAACAGAAATATGTTAAAGTTGTTGGCACACCAGATGAGAGTCCCACTCGACTATAAATGTAGTCATCTATTTATGCAATCAGTGTTTGCCAACATTCTTCTTGTGTTACGGCATTAAAAGTGTATATATATTTACAGTTACACAGTCTTGTGTTCATGATTTGTGTTCAACAAATTGTAAGCAAGAACAGTTCAAATATGTTACCATATACTTTATTCACCATAGTATACAGAAAAAACATTTTAAACATAGGGTGCAAAAAAAAAGAAAAAAAGATTGCCTTTCAAAAACACTTGCATGCAGTCTAGCTGGTTCCAGACCTATCAAGGTACAATGTTAGACGTGACCTACTTCAAGAAAATTGTACTGACATCACCACAGCCAACAATTTATCAGTGACATGTTCTGCCATGCGTAAACTGGCAGACAAACAGGTGTTATGTATGGTAATTACAAATATTGTTCTGGCATGTTATCTCACATTTAAATGCATATTTCATTTAAGACCTTTGTGTTGAAAAATGGACCCACAGTGTGCAATCAGATGCATGATAAACTCACTTTCACAATGTGCAATCAGATGCATGATAAACTCCTCACTTTCACAATGTGCAATCAGATGCATGATAAACTCCTCACTTTCACAATGTGCAATCAGATGCATGATAAACTCCTCACTTTCACAGTGTGCAATCAGATGCATGATAAACTCCTCACTTTCACAGTGTGCAATCAGATGCATGATAAACTCCTCACTTTCAACTGTGGTGTACTCAACAGTGTTGATTCTACTTTCACACAAAATCCTTTATATCATTCATCTAAACCTGGTTATCTTCCACAAGTCAATTCTGTATTATTGCTTTATTGCCTCTCCTGCTGATGCCACTCCTGTGCTCATTTGACGTACTTTACATTGTAAATGTTTTTCCCTTGTTCTTCAACATTCTGAATTGGATGTAATCGTTATAAATAGTAAACACTCTAGATTCGTAAAGCAGTACAAGTGAACAGCAATCAGTTATCAATAAAAATGTTATCTCCACATGATACATGAACACATCCAGGACTATTGAGGCATAAACTCTCCTGCAATAAAACTATATTGGCGTACTACACTGGCTGCATTTACGTATATCATGATGCAAAATATGCAAAGACATAACATTAATTCCAGGTACCCTCTGTCTGCACAAATGTGATTAAGAGCAATTAAAGTAATCAACAATGATAATAATGACAATAAATGTTAACAAAATGTGCTGTCCATCTAAATGTGATTGCCAGGTGCTGGAGCTTCTGCTTCCTCCTCATCAGATGCCTCCGTTGAGTTTAATTCCTCTTCCTCCAAATTAATGCCTTCCATCTCAATGTCTACAGCCTGAAATAACAATTAATTCTCTGTTTAAAGTTTATATCAACAAAGTAATTTGTACAGAGAAAAACAGTGCACTGTTAAACTGTTTATCTACGGAACCTTTCAACAGTCACTGACCACAAACATATATATGTATGCAGTATGAATCTCATTTCAGTATTCATCAAAAGTACTTTTCATAAGTCTCCCTTCATCATCTGTCTCCCAATAAATCATAGTCCCTAAACTAATTCATGATCTTTTGTAAACCTGTTCATGATTGGTTGGATTTTGTAGGTAAACTTTCTACAGGATGAGGTAGCCAGTCACATTCCAACCCCCCCCCCCCCCCCCCCTCCTCTCCCCTGAAACACCAAGATAGGATTTTTTGACAATACCGGTGTCGGGAAATATATGGGAATTCACGGTCTAAGGGACATGAACCAAAACGGAGAGAGACTACTAGAATTCTGTGAAATAGCAAATCTGATAATAGCAAACTCTCTATTTCCGCACAAAGATATACATAAAATCACGTGGAATTCGCCTGATAGTATCACAAAAAATCAGATAGACCATTTTTGCATTAGTGCCAAATTCCGTTCATCAGTACAAGACATTAGAGCTTACAGAGGAGCAGATGTTGGCAGCGATCATAATCTCTGCATAGCCAAGCTAAAACTAAAGCTTAAGACTATACAAAACACCAAGAATCAAGAAAATAAACTCACAGTCCCTACTGACTAAAGAACGCCAACTCACATTCAACTCAGAGGTACAAAACATCTATGCTAACAAAGAAAGTATAACGAGCAATGCGAATAGTAAAAATAACATTGAAGAAAATTGGAATTTCCTGAAAGAGACTCTGCTAAATGCGGCAACAAACACAGTCGGCTACGTACAAAGACAGAAGAAGAAGTGGCTAAGCGATAACACTTGGACGAAGATTCAAGAAAGAAAGCAAGCAAAACTAACACTTCTTTCCACAAAATCAATCCACAAAAGAAACAGCTTCATATGAAACCCATTAGCAAAATTGCACCATGTTGGATAAAGAGGTGAAATCAAGCGCACGAAAAGATAAACAGAACTTGATTCACAGCTTGGCCGCCGACGCTGAATCAGCTGCCAAAACTGGAAACAACAAAGTCATATTCCACATCATGAAACAACTATGCAATCACTCACCTACACCAAACAAACCCATCTAAGACAAACAAGGTAAACTACTGTTATCTTATGACCACCAAAAGCAACGATGGGCAGAACATTTCAATGAAATATTAAATAGGCCGCAGCCTGACAGTGTTCCCAAATTGGATGGAGAAATCACCATGCCACCACTAGATGCCTCCTGTGAGTCATTCGCCATGGAAGAGATTAAAGCAGCCATTAAAAAATTGAAGAACAACAAAGCTGTTGGTGAAGACGACATCTCAGGTGAAATGCTCAAAGCAGCAGATGAGAATACCTTACAACGTTTGTTACACCTGATCAATGAAATCTGGCAAAACGAATCATCACCACAACAGTGGAAGGATGGTGTAATTTTTAAACTGCCAAAAAAAAAGGTGATATGTCTGATTGTAATAACTGGCGTGGTATCACCCTACTGTCAATACCAGGAAAACTTTTTTGTAGCATGTTACTTGAGAGATGGAAAAAAAAATCTATGGTTGAAAGGCTCAGAGAAGAACAACCAAAACGGTCATGTATAGATCACTTTTTCACTCTTAGAATAATCATTGAAGACTGTAGAATTCCAGTCGAAATTAATCACCAACTTTATCGACTTTCAAAAAGCCTTCGACAGTATCCACCGTCCTTCACTTTGGAATCTACTTAATATCTATGGTTTTCCTACCAAATATACCAACATCATAAAATCTTTCTATAAGGAGACACGTTGCTGCGTGAGAACAGAATCAGGCAACTCCGACTGGTTCTCAGTGGAAACGGGAGTGAAACAGGGTTGTGTCTTGTCACCGATGCTCTTTGGAATAGCTATCGATTGGGTCATGCGCAAATGCACAAACAACACAAATAGGGGTATCCATTAGGTTGACAAAATTCTAGAAGACCTGGACTTTGCTGATGACATAGTGCTTTTGAGTTCAACACGCCCAGATGCCCAAGAGAAAATAAACCATCTCCAAAATGTTTCAGGACAAATTGGTCTCCAAATTAACACCACAAAAACAAAAACTATTGATCTTACCAACAGTTCAAACGACACCAAATTAAGCAACCATGTTCTTGAAAAAGTCAACAGCTTCACATACCTAGGAAGCAAAATGACATCTACAGAGGACTCATCACCAGAAATATTATCTAGAATCGCACTGGCATCCGGTGCCTTCAATAAACTGTTAAACATCTGGAAGTCAAAATCACTCAGCCAACATACGAAACTTAAAATCTTCAATTCTTGTGTGATTCCAGTGTTAAAGTATGGATGTGAGAGTTGGAAATCAACGGTAGCTTTAGATAAAAAAATTAGACAATTTTGAGAACAAATGTCTTAGAAGAATTCTAAACATCCAGTGGACAGATTTCAAAACCAATGCGCAAATAAGACAAGAGACTAAGCAAGATATTGTATCCAATTTTATAAGAAAACGCTGTTGGAACAACATCGGCCATGTACTCAGAATGGACAAGACAAGACTCCCCTACCAAGCCCTCATATGGTCACCAGTAGGGAAAAGAAAATGGGGAAGACCAAGAGAGACCCTGCGTAGAACCATCAACAGAGAAGGCTCATTCAACGGCCAAGTGAACATCCAAGATCTACAACAGGTAGCAGCGAACCGCCAGACATGGAGAGCCATGACTTCTGCCCTATGCGCCGACTTAGGCTCAAAAGGAAAGACTAACTAACTAAGTCCTATAATGCACTTAGAAAACATGATGCAGTGTTATTTTTGCAGACACAAGTAGAAGTATAGATATCAAACCATGCATGCCTTGTTAGATCAGTGTTTGGCTGGCATGGTTTGTCTTCTATTTTCCTCTTTCAAAAGGAGTGCATCATAACCAGTTATGCATCTTACTAGTTCAGAGGTAAGTGTATTCAATTTAATAAGTGCAACTCTAATGTGGAACCTTATGTTTTCCATCCACATTTTTGTATGGTTCTAATTCCTGTAAGCATTTTTTCTGAAGTCTTTAAAGAACTAACTCATGAAGGCTCATCAAAGAAAATCATGGAAGGAAAGTGATAAAGAGGCCAACTCAGGAATATATCCAATGCCTAAGCATGTAGAGATCTGTCACTGAAGACATGAGCAGCACAGAGACCACTGGCAAAAAAAAAACAGAAGGCATCAAAATCATCGGCCCAGGGGATGAATTTGACGAGGAGGAGGAAAGAACAGGAATGTATACATTTTTTTAAGCCTGCAGTCAAAAGACTCAACCAATAAAACCTACCCAGATTTACAATAACAGTGACAACAGGCGAGAAACAACACTCACCAGCCACTCAGGTGAATCCACTCTGTCAATGATTGCCTTCAGTTTTGACTGGACAGCTTGGAGACTTGACCTAGCCTTGTCAACGCTCATGTTCCTGAAGTCCTGAAACAAGATACAGGGCATATGTCATGGCAAATCTCTACAAATGAACATTCATTTTTTTTTTTTTGGCGGGGGGGGGGGGGGGGGGGGGGGGGGGGAGGAGGAGAGAGATAAACAGCAGTTATCAATGGCAGAATTAGTTACCCTACTCAAAATCTCGCTGGTTCTGTGGCAACGGGGTTACGGATGCAGTTTGTAATCTTGTATACTCACGGTCAAAACACAACTGTGGGCGATTTGGTAGCAGACCGCCTTGTGTTGACTTTTTACAAAATGGTGTGTTCAAAAAGCAATGGCAAACTACTGAACGTAAACATGCCATGAGATCACAATAGCAAAAACATGCTGGTGTTGGCTGCAACGTCCTGTACAGGATATGCAACTAACTTTTTTAAACTCAAAATCTCAGCGCTCATACCTAGATTTCCATTGGATATATTTGCCTATAATACGTGCTAAAATTATGCCACAAATTTACTATGACATTTAAAGCAAACCAATGAATCTGGCTCAACTTCAAGTGTCTGGATTTAATCTGCGCAAGTGATTTTTTTTTTTTTTTTGCTGAGAAGTTTGACAGCTGTAGGATTCCCTGGCCTGAGAATAGATGAGATTCCTGGAAAATTGTTGCCCGCTGACATGAAACCATCATGTCATACCTCATGTGATGTTTAGTCATACAAAAAAATAGTCTTGCAAGACTGGTGTGAAAAGTCTGCCTTCAAATTTCAGCATTTATAAGTCAATTAAAGTAGAACGTTTCTTAATACACTTGAAGCTCTTATTGTCATGTGCATTACATTAATCTTGACCTTATTTCACCAACATTCACTTTAAATTGTTCTTACCAATGCAAACTTCATCATCATCATGAGGTCATGTTTCACCATCTTACATGATCACCAGAGTCGTGGATCAACTTTGTGTTTTTGTTGCGGTCAAGCCATCCAGATATTTACTTCTCTGCCCTCCCCTAGTTCCTTTCCCCTTAATTTTGTCAGTTTTCACCAAGTTCTCTAGTTTATGTCTTCTCATAACATGCCAAAAAAATTTTGACTGTCTGCATCTAATTTCTGTGATCAGTTTATGGTTTTCATTTGCTTCTTGTATGACTTGTTCATTGGTTTTTCTGTCTGTCCATGATATTCTTTGCATTTTCCTCAGAATCGCATTTCTACTGCCATTAGATGTTTCTCAGCTTGTCTGCTCATTGCCCACGTTTCACATCCACACAAAAGTACAGGTTGTATGTAACACTTCAACACATTTTCTCGTTGCAAATGACATCTTTTTACTGGTTAGTATGTTTTGCATCTTGCAAAAGGCTACCTTTGCTATAGTGATTCTTGTTCTAATTTCTGCAAGGTACCTCCCATCAGCCGTTATGACTGTTCTGAGATAGTTGTACTGATTCACTTGTTTAAGAATATTACCATTTAAGAGTATATTACATTATGGTATTTATTTCTTCTTAGTGAAGACCATAATCACTGTCCTTTTTCAATTTAATTCTCACCCTAGGTGTTCACTGTGTACAATAACCGTATTTACCAACTGTTGCAGATCCTGTTCATTTTCTGCAATTAATTCTGTATCCGCATATCTAATGCCATTAGATGCAAACTTACCATATTCAGGAAACATCAATCATGTAAATTGCTGACTATGAAACAAGAACATTATCCCTAGTAAACAATGCATTTCAGCAGTAAATGATCACTTACTGTGGTGAGTTGGTAAACTAGATCTGTGAACTCCTTTGACTTGGTGACTGGGTGTCTGACAAACTGGCCAGCTTCACTTGATGCCTTCTCCAGAGCTGACACACCTGACCTCAGTTGCTTGGCAAGTGTCCGACCAATCAGAACAATACGCTCTTCGACATTCTGTGGATGATGAACATTGAACCAATGATATAATTGTTTCCTTTATTTTTTGTATTACCCTCTTCTATCCTACTTAGTCAAGTTGCTACATTTATTGTCTGTATTAAAACTCTTCTATCCTACTTAGTCAAGTTGCTACATTTATTGTCTGTATTAAAACTCTCCTATCCTACTTAGTCAAGTTGCTACATTTATTGTCTGTATTAAAACTCTTCTATCCTACTTAGTCAAGTTGCTACATTTATTGTCTGTATTAAAACTCTTCTATCCTACTTAGTCAAGTTGCTACATTTATTGTCTGTATTACCACTCTTCTATCCTACTTAGTCAAGTTGCTACATTTATTGACTGTATTACCACTCTTCTATCCTACTTAGTCAAGTTGCTACATTTATTGTCTGTATTACCACTCTTCTATCCTACTTATAATCGTCAAGTTGCTACATTTATTGACTGTATTACCACTCTTCTATCCTACTTAGTCAAGTTGCTACATTTATTGTCTGTATTAAAACTCTTCTATCCTACTTAGTCAAGTTGCTACATTTATTGTCTGTATTAAAACTCTCCTATCCTACTTAGTCAAGTTGCTACATTTATTGTCTGTATTAAAACTCTTCTATCCTACTTAGTCAAGTTGCTACATTTATTGTCTGTATTAAAACTCTTCTATCCTACTTAGTCAAGTTGCTACATTTATTGTCTGTATTAAAACTCTTCTATCCTACTTAGTCAAGTTGCTACATTTATTGTCTGTATTACCACTCTTCTATCCTACTTAGTCAAGTTGCTACATTTATTGACTGTATTACCACTCTTCTATCCTACTTAGTCAAGTTGCTACATTTATTGTCTGTATTAAAACTCTTCTATCCTACTTAGTCAAGTTGCTACATTTATTGTCTGTATTACCCCTCTTCTATCCTACTTATAATCGTCAAGTTGCTACATTTATTGTCTGTATTACCCCTCTTCTATCCTACTTATAATCGTCAAGTTGCTACATTTATTGACTGTATTACCACTCTTCTATCCTACTTAGTCAAGTTGCTACATTTATTGTCTGTATTAAAACTCTTCTATCCTACTTAGTCAAGTTGCTACATTTATTGTCTGTATTAAAACTCTTCTATCCTACTTAGTCAAGTTGCTACATTTATTGTCTGTATTAAAACTCTTCTATCCTACTTAGTCAAGTTGCTACATTTATTGTCTGTATTAAAACTCTTCTATCCTACTTAGTCAAGTTGCTACATTTATTGTCTGTATTAAAACTCTTCTATCCTACTTAGTCAAGTTGCTACATTTATTGTCTGTATTAAAACTCTTCTATCCTACTTAGTCAAGTTGCTACATTTATTGTCTGTATTAAAACTCTTCTATCCTACTTAGTCAAGTTGCTACATTTATTGTCTGTATTACACCTCTTCTATCCTACTTAGTCAAGTTGCTACATTTATTGTCTGTATTAAAACTCTTCTATCCTACTTAGTCAAGTTGCTACATTTATTGTCTGTATTAAAACTCTTCTATCCTACTTAGTCAAGTTGCTACATTTATTGTCTGTATTACCCCTCTTCTATCCTACTTATAATCGTCAAGTTGCTACATTTATTGACTGTATTACCACTCTTCTATCCTACTTAGTCAAGTTGCTACATTTATTGACTGTATTAAAACTCTTCTATCCTACTTAGTCAAGTTGCTACATTTATTGTCTGTATTAAAACTCTTCTATCCTACTTAGTCAAGTTGCTACATTTATTGTCTGTATTAAAACTCTTCTATCCTACTTAGTCAAGTTGCTACATTTATTGTCTGTATTAAAACTCTTCTATCCTACTTAGTCAAGTTGCTACATTTATTGTCTGTATTAAAACTCTTCTATCCTACTTAGTCAAGTTGCTACATTTATTGTCTGTATTAAAACTCTTCTATCCTACTTAGTCAAGTTGCTACATTTATTGTCTGTATTAAAACTCTTCTATCCTACTTAGTCAAGTTGCTACATTTATTGTCTGTATTAAAACTCTTCTATCCTACTTAGTCAAGTTGCTACATTTATTGTCTGTATTAAAACTCTTCTATCCTACTTAGTCAAGTTGCTACATTTATTGTCTGTATTAAAACTCTCCTATCCTACTTAGTCAAGTTGCTACATTTATTGTCTGTATTAAAACTCTTCTATCCTACTTAGTCAAGTTGCTACATTTATTGTCTGTATTAAAACTCTTCTATCCTACTTAGTCAAGTTGCTACATTTATTGTCTGTATTAAAACTCTTCTATCCTACTTAGTCAAGTTGCTACATTTATTGTCTGTATTACCACTCTTCTATCCTACTTAGTCAAGTTGCTACATTTATTGACTGTATTACCACTCTTCTATCCTACTTAGTCAAGTTGCTACATTTATTGTCTGTATTAAAACTCTTCTATCCTACTTAGTCAAGTTGCTACATTTATTGTCTGTATTACCCCTCTTCTATCCTACTTATAATCGTCAAGTTGCTACATTTATTGTCTGTATTACCCCTCTTCTATCCTACTTATAATCGTCAAGTTGCTACATTTATTGACTGTATTACCACTCTTCTATCCTACTTAGTCAAGTTGCTACATTTATTGTCTGTATTAAAACTCTTCTATCCTACTTAGTCAAGTTGCTACATTTATTGTCTGTATTAAAACTCTTCTATCCTACTTAGTCAAGTTGCTACATTTATTGTCTGTATTAAAACTCTTCTATCCTACTTAGTCAAGTTGCTACATTTATTGTCTGTATTAAAACTCTTCTATCCTACTTAGTCAAGTTGCTACATTTATTGTCTGTATTAAAACTCTTCTATCCTACTTAGTCAAGTTGCTACATTTATTGTCTGTATTAAAACTCTTCTATCCTACTTAGTCAAGTTGCTACATTTATTGTCTGTATTACACCTCTTCTATCCTACTTAGTCAAGTTGCTACATTTATTGTCTGTATTAAAACTCTTCTATCCTACTTAGTCAAGTTGCTACATTTATTGTCTGTATTAAAACTCTTCTATCCTACTTAGTCAAGTTGCTACATTTATTGTCTGTATTACCCCTCTTCTATCCTACTTATAATCGTCAAGTTGCTACATTTATTGACTGTATTACCACTCTTCTATCCTACTTAGTCAAGTTGCTACATTTATTGACTGTATTAAAACTCTTCTATCCTACTTAGTCAAGTTGCTACATTTATTGTCTGTATTAAAACTCTTCTATCCTACTTAGTCAAGTTGCTACATTTATTGTCTGTATTAAAACTCTTCTATCCTACTTAGTCAAGTTGCTACATTTATTGTCTGTATTAAAACTCTTCTATCCTACTTAGTCAAGTTGCTACATTTATTGTCTGTATTAAAACTCTTCTATCCTACTTAGTCAAGTTGCTACATTTATTGTCTGTATTAAAACTCTTCTATCCTACTTAGTCAAGTTGCTACATTTATTGTCTGTATTAAAACTCTTCTATCCTACTTAGTCAAGTTGCTACATTTATTGTCTGTATTAAAACTCTTCTATCCTACTTAGTCAAGTTGCTACATTTATTGTCTGTATTAAAACTCTTCTATCCTACTTAGTCAAGTTGCTACATTTATTGTCTGTATTAAAACTCTTCTATCCTACTTAGTCAAGTTGCTACATTTACTGTCTGTAATAAAACTCTTCTATCCTACTTACTCAAGTTGCTACATTTATTGTCTGTATTAAAACTCTTCTATCCTACTTAGTCAAGTTGCTACATTTATTGACTGTATTACCACTCTTCTATCCTACTTAGTCAAGTTGCTACATTTATTGTCTGTATTAAAACTCTTCTATCCTACTTAGTCAAGTTGCTACATTTATTGTCTGTATTAAAACTCTTCTATCCTACTTAGTCAAGTTGCTACATTTATTGTCTGTATTAAAACTCTTCTATCCTACTTAGTCAAGTTGCTACATTTATTGTCTGTATTACCCCTCTTCTATCCTACTTATAATCGTCAAGTTGCTACATTTATTGTCTGTATTACCCCTCTTCTATCCTACTTATAATCGTCAAGTTGCTACATTTATTGACTGTATTACCACTCTTCTATCCTACTTAGTCAAGTTGCTACATTTATTGTCTGTATTAAAACTCTTCTATCCTACTTAGTCAAGTTGCTACATTTATTGTCTGTATTAAAACTCTTCTATCCTACTTAGTCAAGTTGCTACATTTATTGTCTGTATTAAAACTCTTCTATCCTACTTAGTCAAGTTGCTACATTTATTGTCTGTATTAAAACTCGTCTATCCTACTTAGTCAAGTTGCTACATTTATTGTCTGTATTAAAACTCTTCTATCCTACTTAGTCAAGTTGCTACATTTATTGTCTGTATTAAAACTCTTCTATCCTACTTAGTCAAGTTGCTACATTTATTGACTGTATTACTCTCCTTCTATCCTACTTATAGTAGTCATGTTGCTACATTTATTGACTGTATTACCACTCTTCTATCCTACTTAGTCAAGTTGCTACATTTATTGTCTGTATTAAAACTCTTCTATCCTACTTAGTCAAGTTGCTACATTTATTGTCTGTATTAAAACTCTTCTATCCTACTTAGTCAAGTTGCTACATTTATTGTCTGTATTAAAACTCTTCTATCCTACTTAGTCAAGTTGCTACATTTATTGTCTGTATTACCCCTCTTCTATCCTACTTATAATCGTCAAGTTGCTACATTTATTGTCTGTATTACCCCTCTTCTATCCTACTTATAATCGTCAAGTTGCTACATTTATTGACTGTATTACCACTCTTCTATCCTACTTAGTCAAGTTGCTACATTTATTGTCTGTATTAAAACTCTTCTATCCTACTTAGTCAAGTTGCTACATTTATTGTCTGTATTAAAACTCTTCTATCCTACTTAGTCAAGTTGCTACATTTATTGTCTGTATTAAAACTCTTCTATCCTACTTAGTCAAGTTGCTACATTTATTGTCTGTATTAAAACTCTTCTATCCTACTTAGTCAAGTTGCTACATTTATTGTCTGTATTAAAACTCTTCTATCCTACTTAGTCAAGTTGCTACATTTATTGTCTGTATTAAAACTCTTCTATCCTACTTAGTCAAGTTGCTACATTTATTGTCTGTATTAAAACTCTTCTATCCTACTTAGTCAAGTTGCTACATTTATTGTCTGTATTACACCTCTTCTATCCTACTTAGTCAAGTTGCTACATTTATTGTCTGTATTAAAACTCTTCTATCCTACTTAGTCAAGTTGCTACATTTATTGTCTGTATTAAAACTCTTCTATCCTACTTAGTCAAGTTGCTACATTTATTGTCTGTATTACCCCTCTTCTATCCTACTTATAATCGTCAAGTTGCTACATTTATTGACTGTATTACCACTCTTCTATCCTACTTAGTCAAGTTGCTACATTTATTGACTGTATTAAAACTCTTCTATCCTACTTAGTCAAGTTGCTACATTTATTGTCTGTATTAAAACTCTTCTATCCTACTTAGTCAAGTTGCTACATTTATTGTCTGTATTAAAACTCTTCTATCCTACTTAGTCAAGTTGCTACATTTATTGTCTGTATTAAAACTCTTCTATCCTACTTAGTCAAGTTGCTACATTTATTGTCTGTATTAAAACTCTTCTATCCTACTTAGTCAAGTTGCTACATTTATTGTCTGTATTAAAACTCTTCTATCCTACTTAGTCAAGTTGCTACATTTATTGTCTGTATTAAAACTCTTCTATCCTACTTAGTCAAGTTGCTACATTTATTGTCTGTATTAAAACTCTTCTATCCTACTTAGTCAAGTTGCTACATTTATTGTCTGTATTAAAACTCTTCTATCCTACTTAGTCAAGTTGCTACATTTATTGTCTGTATTAAAACTCTTCTATCCTACTTAGTCAAGTTGCTACATTTACTGTCTGTAATAAAACTCTTCTATCCTACTTACTCAAGTTGCTACATTTATTGTCTGTATTAAAACTCTTCTATCCTACTTAGTCAAGTTGCTACATTTATTGACTGTATTACCACTCTTCTATCCTACTTAGTCAAGTTGCTACATTTATTGTCTGTATTAAAACTCTTCTATCCTACTTAGTCAAGTTGCTACATTTATTGTCTGTATTAAAACTCTTCTATCCTACTTAGTCAAGTTGCTACATTTATTGTCTGTATTAAAACTCTTCTATCCTACTTAGTCAAGTTGCTACATTTATTGTCTGTATTACCCCTCTTCTATCCTACTTATAATCGTCAAGTTGCTACATTTATTGTCTGTATTACCCCTCTTCTATCCTACTTATAATCGTCAAGTTGCTACATTTATTGACTGTATTACCACTCTTCTATCCTACTTAGTCAAGTTGCTACATTTATTGTCTGTATTAAAACTCTTCTATCCTACTTAGTCAAGTTGCTACATTTATTGTCTGTATTAAAACTCTTCTATCCTACTTAGTCAAGTTGCTACATTTATTGTCTGTATTAAAACTCTTCTATCCTACTTAGTCAAGTTGCTACATTTATTGTCTGTATTAAAACTCTTCTATCCTACTTAGTCAAGTTGCTACATTTATTGTCTGTATTAAAACTCTTCTATCCTACTTAGTCAAGTTGCTACATTTATTGTCTGTATTAAAACTCTTCTATCCTACTTAGTCAAGTTGCTACATTTATTGACTGTATTACTCTCCTTCTATCCTACTTATAGTAGTCATGTTGCTACATTTATTTGAGCCGTTTGCTCTTGTACACTTTTAACAATTGAGAATTGTAATGACTTGGTTCCGTGCCGGCAGACAACCAACGAACTTGAGAATGCTGATTGCCTGCTAACATCACGGAGAATTGCTGTGACTCCCCTGTATTTTGGCAACTAGTAATGTGTGTAGTCTGTGTCACAAATGTCATCATGTTTGAGCCTCCTTCCATGACTAGTGTCTTTCTGGCCAGGGGTCATAAGAGATCTGGTCAGTATGAAGCCTGGTTCTGGCACATATTACCTCTGCATCCCTACTTACTGTGTAGAAACATAAAACCCTGTCTTGTTTATTCTGCATAAGAACATACATCCTTGATGCCAAACCAACTCAGAGGGACAGGATCCAAAACATCCATGGCAGGAGAATTCATGTGCTAGAGTTGTACCAGTGTGCAGTATGATGTGCTTATATCATTAGAGCTGTGTGCTCTGACCTTGTTTGTTTCCTAGTGTTGTCTATATGCTATTGTAAGGGGATTATCCACAACTGATGCTATCACTATTATAACTAATGTGCATGCGGTATTAAACTGTCCTTAAATATTTGACTACCAATATCTAGCTTGTTCTAATACAGCTTAATGTAGCCCCCTTCACAGGCAACACAGTCCACATAAATGTTCAACATATTTTCTTACCCAAGCGGCTGAGTTTTCCTGACTCGGTCGTGGCTGATCATTGGTGTCCACAATCTGAGTCCACATTTCCTCCACTTTACCACGCGCAGCGTCCAAGTTTTTCTTGGCATAATCAATCTAAACAAACAAACAAAACATGATGTACTTACTGCTGGCTACTACAAAACTGGATACTTCACATCAATTCTTCATATTATGAAGTATTACATGTATTTTTTAAAATCCCTAAGGAAATCTGCTGCATGCATACAAATCCCTAAGTAAATCTTTCATGAAGGAAACACCCCATATGTAAATCTATCTCGTGTATAAAACCTCCCAGAGTAAATCTATCACATGTATAAAAACTCCTAAGTAAATCTATCACATGTATAAAAACTCCTAAGTAAATCTATCACATGCGTACAAACTCCTAAGTAAATCTATCACATGTATAAAAACTCCTAAGTAAATCTATCATATGCGTACAAACTCCTAAGTAAATCTATCACATGTATAAAAACTCCTAAGTAAATCTATCACATGTATAAAAACTCCTAAGTAAATCTATCACATGTATAAAGACTCCTAAGTAAATCTATCACATGTATCTTCTTCTTCTTTGCGTTCATCCGGAGTGTTTTTTCAGATGTGATTGCGGTGTGTCTAGTTAGGCACCCTTGGATCGAAACCCTTAGGCCAACACATCCGGCTTTTAGCGTGCATTTTTGACCAGGTTAGCATTCCTGGGAGACTCTCACTTTTGTGGCGCCATCTGCAACCATGCTGGCCAAAGTGGAACGGTCGAAGACAACGGTCATCCCTCAAAGGAAGGCAGGGACAGTCCATAGCATTTTCCGCCATCCAAGGTTGCTTCCATAGTTGCAGGGCCGACACATAACGCCCTGGATCTGGGCTCACCGAGGGAGATCGTCACGTCCTGCTCATGGCTGCTTTAAATCCTCACTTCAATATATTGGTCATTTCGTTTCCTCGGGTCATTCCCGCACAAACCAGACAGGTTTGCAGACGGCATCCACTCAGCGAGTTTTCGGACATGTGCTTGTCGTTGCGCCCATCAGAGCTTTTCCAGGCTCAACAGACATTCGGAAAACTACCCAGTCAGAGCTGTTCCGAACAAGAGCGGCATTCGGAAACTAGGTAGTCAGAGCTGTTCCTAGCACGAGAGACATTCGGGCGAGACATTTCACTCGGACGTAATTGCGTAGTGTCAATTTTTAGTTTGCCACCCGTAGGCCGACACTTCCGACTTCTGGCGGGCATTTTTTAGTGAGGTTAGCCTTCCTCTGGTTTCGAGACACGTTAGACTGTTGTAATGTCACCCACATCTCAGCTGGTCAAGACAGAACGATCAACGATATCGCGGACGGCCCTCAAGGGAAGGCAGGGGCAAACCATGGGCATCATCTCACTATCCGAGGAGGCTTCCATAATTGCAGAGCCGGCACATATTGCTCTGAGACTGGGCTCACCCAAGGAGTTTCCGCGTCCTGCTCATGGCTGCTTTTGTTCCTCACTTCCATGTGTTGAGCATCCCGCTTGCCACTGATCGCTCAAGCACACACCAGGAGCGGTCAGATTGCGGGCGACATCCACTCGGTAAGCTCTTGCTTGTGACTTCAACCCACGCAATAGGTACGCTCGCCGTGCGTTCCATTTTGCGTTGAGACGTTCTTCCACTTATATCTACACTCTCTATGAGTTAGATACAGGGTTTCCGTAACCATGCCCTTCGACTGGGGCACTTTTCTTTCTTTTTTTTGTACTCGCTCACGAGGTAGGCTACATGTGCTGCCGGCTCAGCACCTTACCTTCGTGCAGCAGTGAACGGGAAACGGTCTGGCCCTCTCATCCGGGAATCCCTCATATCCCCCAGCTGAGAGCCTTCGAACATGTATCAGACCTGAGCATGTAGCTTGCTCAGTATCACGTTTCTATTTTCCGGTAGACGGGTATCGCCCTGGCTCTCAGATCCGAGGGTTTGTGGCTTAGAGGCGTTCAGCCACAGCCCTCGACAAGGAGCCTTAAGAGCTTTGTCCGGACCAAGAAATTCTGCCTTCGTGCACCTGATTTAAATTTTGACTGCTATCCTCAGTCTATACCTGCAGAGCAGCAGGTTGTGTCTCTCTTAGTCTGGTCCCTATCCCATAAACTGACCGATATGTAATTTTTCACCCATCGGCAAGCAAATGGGGTCGATGGGACACGCAAGCTCCCCCACCACGTCAAGGTGGAGACACATCGGGGGAGCCATCGACATTTGATAGGGCAGACATTTGAAAGATGCGTCGCCGGCACGTAAGGCCATGCGATCAGCACAAAGTTATCCAGAGTCACCAGTGGGAACGCCGCGCCCCGCGAAGGGCAACGACGATTGGTTTTGAACTAATAAAAGCGCTCTTTCCGCGAGGGTCGGAGCTTGGTAAGCATGTATTAGCTCTAGAATTGCCACAGTTATCCAAGTAGGATCGTGTCATCTAAGGAACCTCGACTGATTTAATGAGCCATTCGCGGTTTCACCGTGAGACAGTGTGAACTTAGACATGCATGGCTTAATCTTTGAGACAAGCATATGACTACTGGCAGGATCAACCAGATATCTATCGGACAGACGGACTATTCACGCACACGCAAGCCAAGAGTAGCATCGCTAAAGCGCGCCCTCCCGGTACAAGGTGATACATGCAAAACCACTGGACGCCTACCGACGAGCTTTCAAGCTACGCCGGCAGGACTAACCGAAAAACAAAAGCTATACCAGCTTACTGACTGCAGGCCCACTATTCATCGAGAGAGAGTGGGCGCTTATCGAGACTTTGTCGAACGGTCGTACAAATTTTGCTCTTTTGCCCGCTCAAACTACGACACTGGCTGCACGATGCGGTTACATTCTTGAAACGCCTGCCTCGCTAACTCACGTTGGCTGGGAAGATCCCATTTTGGTGCACCTCACACAGCCATCCGAGACAACGAACGCTAGACGCGGTATCACATGTATAAAAACTCCTAAGTAAATCTATCACATGCGTACAAACTCCTAAGTAAATCTATCACATGTATAAAAACTCCTAAGTAAATCTATCATATGCGTACAAACTCCTAAGTAAATCTATCACATGTATAAAAACTCCTAAGTAAATCTATCACATGTATAAAAACTCCTAAGTAAATCTATCACATGTATAAAGACTCCTAAGTAAATCTATCACATGTATAAAAACTCCTAAGTAAATATGTCACATGTATAAAAACTCTTAAGTAAATCTATCACATGTATAAAAACTCCTAAGTAAATCTATCACATGTATAAAAACTCCTAAGTAAATATTATCACATGTATAAAAACTCCTAAGTAAATCTATCACATGTATAAAAACTCCCTGGATACAACTATCAGACTCTTATACAACTTTAAATGGCTTTAAAGCATACACTTGATTACATTTTACTTCTAATATATTAGCACTCGGCGTAAAGACCAGAGAGGCTACACTCAAATACACAACTGTCTGTAACACTGTCCTCACATTAGAATCCTCCCATCAGAGAGCTGGATAAGTCAGTAAATTATTTACCCTTGTTATACACCTTCAGGCATGTTGGCTATATGGTGCTGGCCCCATACCTTTACTCTCTAGAACAGTGGTTCTCAACCGATTACAACAACACAAGAACCGATTACTTGATATTATTTTTCCCTCCATACTTTAGTTCTGTACGTCTCACCCTTCTGAAATTCGTTTTATAACGTAAGCAGACCCACAAATTATGTTTTATGTAGACATGTAGACTTGTTCTAGTATGTGTTATTAAATTTAGCTTCCATTTTTACGTATACTGTGTAGAGAGGGGGGATTTATAGGGAGGAAATACAAAAGGGGGGGGGGGGGGGGGGGAGTTCGAATGATATTCTGAACATATGGTGAAGGGGTGCATAGGCAAAAAAGGTTGAGAACCACTGCTCTAGAACATTTCCTTCATTTTTTTTAAACTTCCATAAATTATTTGAACAAGGAGGAAAAAAGTTACTTCCTTGAATAAATGATATTATAATAATTGCCAAAAAGTAGTTCCCTGTTATGAGTCTGTGATGTGATAACGCCATCACACGTTGTGCGATATTCACTGGCACAGGAACGGAGCATAATGGGGACGACCCGTTGCTGTGAGGTTGGAACTATGACTAACTAACTAACTAACGTTCTAGGCTTTGAGCAAGGAGGAATTGGTGGCCAATCTTTCCCTCATTTTGCCAAGTGTTGAGACCAGGCACTGAACCTGCATCCCATCGTGCTCATGGCATCACCCGTACAGTTCGCTATTATCCTTGCTAGCGCACCCACCGACGATGTCACTATGTGTGAATTATTCTGTGTCAGTCATCTGCTACTTTAACCAAGTCCTTGTTATTAATTCAAAGCTTGTCTGTTTTGTTACAAATATATCTATCGTCCATGACACTTTTACTTAACTCACTCATACCTGTTTACCTCCTGTGCTATACAGTTGTTGCTTTGATTAAACAACTGCCTGGAAAAGGGAGATCTTAACCATTCATTATCATCCTCACCAGTTAAGGGAGATCTTAACCATTCATTATCATCCACACCCATTATCACCTACCCAAAGCAAATGTACATACCAGATCAACAGCATTGTTTAATTTCCCAACAGTGTCCAGTGTCCTCACTTTAGCATTCTGTAAGTTTCTCATTGCACGTTTGAACATTCTTTCCCTCAACTTCCTGCTGACAGTCTGAAAGTGGACAGCCACTCTTTGTGGACTAGGCTCCATCTCTTCCATTTTTTCAACACTTCCTTCCTTATCTGCAGAATCATCAGAATCGTTATCCTCATCCTCTGCTGCAGCATCTGGAAAGTGAAATAATTATTGGTTTGTGACTATCTGTCATAAACATAATCATCACAGCCATTGAAAATTAATGATTAACGCACAAAAGATACTGTCACTGCCAAAGTACATCACTGTGAAAATAAACTACTTTGACACATTTTTGATTCAACAGACGATAATGAGACTAATCAATTCAGGATGCAGACAAATATATATCAGCCACAAATACTATCTAGTTCTTTGATAAATACTTGGGAATATCTGTACCAACGTCGGCCTTCCTGTCACATACACTTGGAAATGCCCGCCTCAAATACTGACCTTTCACCCTTAGTAAGAGTTACCGTATTTTACGGACTATAAGACGCTATGGACTATAAGACACACCTTAATTTTTAAGCAATTTTTTTTAAATAACATTTTTAACCATTTTTATTATTAGATTGCAAAGCCAGACTAAAAAAAAATTCTTAGTTTATAAAACCGAACTGACCTTTAAAATCCCTGAAAATGTCATCTGAACTTTCTTCTTATTCTTCTTCCTCTTCATCATCATCGTTGTCCTCTTCATATATAAGATGGTCTTCACTGCCATCGAGAGCGTTACTTATGCCGCACTTCTTGAAAGATTTAACAATAATATCTTCTCTCACTCTAAGCCACGACTGTTTTATCCACTGACACACTTGTTTGTAGGTCGTTTTAAAGCTCCCTTCGGCATGAATTCATGTTGGGTTTCATCCATCATCCATTTGTTCCCTTCCTCTTTCATATACACTTTAAATGGTTTATTTATCCAGACATCAAGAGGTTGCAATTGTGAAGTCATGAGTGAGCGGGAGAGTGAATGATTGAACGGGAGAGTGAATGAGTGAGCGGGAGAGTGAATGAGTGAGCGGGAGAGTGAATGAGTAAGCGGGAGAGTGAATGAGTGAGCGGGAGAGACAGAATGAGTGAGCGTGAGAGTGAATGAGTGAGCGGGAGAGTGAATGAGTGAGCGGGAGAGTGAATGAGTGAGCAGGAGAGTGAATGAGTGAACGGGAGAGTGAATGAGTGAATGGGAGAGTGAATGAGTGAGCGGGAGAGTGAATGAGTGAGAGTGTGTGTGTGTGTGAGTGAATGAGTGAGAGTGAGAGTGAATGAGAGGGAGAGAGAGAGTGTGTGTGTGTGTGTGTGTGTGTGCGTGCGTGCGTGCGTGCGTGCGTGCGTGCGTGCGTGCGTGTGTGTGTGTGTGTGTGTGGGGGGGAGACATGCTGGCATCACTACTTTTACGTCACATACTTTTCATGTACACATTTTTCTCCATGTTTAGCCTTGTTTATGTTTACAACATTCATTTCACAATGTTTATTTTTCTTCCTATGTAAATGTATAATGCTCTTGATGAACGAAAGGCGAGTGATTGGAAGGGCCGAATGTAAGACGGGCCTGCGCGCCCAATTTGTGACCCTAATAAAGTTGATTTGATTTGATTTTGATTTTTTCACAGAATTTTTCAAATGACTACTAAACTGATCTAGCACAAGAAGAGAACTCTTCTTCAATAAAGCACTATTACTTTCAATTTATAGTCCGCATCATATGAATACTGGTACCTTTTCTTTTTTTTCCATTGCGAAACAAGCTACTAACAAAAATATTGTACTGTTACCGATAACACAAATCACTTTCAAGTCAAGTTCCGTAGACTGCAATGACGCATCATAGGCTAGACAATGTTCTGGGTTTGTGATGGCGGGGTGGGAGGGAGACAGTGTTAGCAAGCTTGTGAATCCCCGCAACTCATGTTCGTCGCATCGGTGCACTGCTGCTGCCAGTTGAATCCAATGCTGCCAGTTGAATCCAATGCTGCCAGTTGAATCCAATGTTGCCAGATAGAGATAGGTTTTCTGCGGCATCGAATATATGGCCATTTTTAAGACTGGCGGGAATTTTAAATCAAACACTGGACATTTTCATATTAATTTCGAGTATAAGATGCACCTGAATTTTGGAGGCAATTTTTGGAAGAAAAGTGTGTCTTATACTCTGTAAAATACGGTACTCATATATGACAACCATCTTTCCTGTTATCAATGCAAATTACAGAAATATCTAACCCTATACTGTCTTCTTTTTTTGTTTGTTTCTAAAATGAAAACAAATCAAAATGGCCTACCTTTCCTTGGTTCTTCAGGTAAATACCAGTCCACCAGGCCTTCAGCATGTGTGAGAACACCATCGACAGTTCGTGTCACCAGACGACCTGGAGGGGAATCCAGGGTTAAATTCACAGCCTGGCTGACCGTGTTAACTCCCAGATCACGAGCACCTGTGATCAAATTTGTACCTTGGGTCTTGACACGTTCCACCTGGTGAAACCGTGGAAAATCAGTCGTATAGGAAATCAGCATACATTTATTAGTTAACAACAAGAAACAATAATATTACAGCAATATTACAGCAACACCCCCCCCCCCCCCCCCCCCCCCCCCCCGGGATTGTGTTGTGGACCTTAGAACTACCCATGCGGTGAGCACCAATTTTTTTGTATCTTGGAATACATCCTCAATTTCTTGGGTGACTGGGTCCTTATGTACACAGTGGTAAGGAGGGCCCAAGACATTTGATCAATCAATAACAAAACTGGAGTGACCAGTCGCCATATGCTGGTGGGGATGTTGAGGAGACATGAGCATCCAATGGACTTGTCTGGAGTTGAGTGATGGTTATCCTCTTTAATCACTCACAGGAGGATGTGATTACACTTTTGGTAAAAAATGGGCATGATTTAACTTACAAGGTAATGGGTTTTATCTTTCATTTACACTTTCCTATCATTAGTGTGGGATAAGCATGTGTATTACTGTATTATTCTGATGCCTGTTCAATATTTATACAGTGAATACATTCAAATACATAAGAGAGAAGACAATGACTCAAGCCTGAAGGAAAGTCAATATAACAACATATGATATGCAGACAATAGTTGTGAAAGCAAGCAAGTTCTCCCAGAATTACTAAATCAAGTACCAAAATTAAGCAATAAAAATGGCTTTAAAATATAATGAAAGCAAACACTATGATTACCAGCAAAGACAGTACCAACCTAATATTATAACTAATGGTAAAACATTGAACAAGTCAATATTCTTTTGTCCAATGGTGCATAGGCCCTTAATGAACTCACATCAAAAGTCTGGCGCTTTCACTGAAACCACAAGTAGCCTGACCATGGAAGTCATGGCAGTAAGTAAAGCAATAACATGGCTCGAGACACAGACATTCACTAGGGCTTGTTTCCTTAGCGACTCAATGAACATGATCAAGAGGATAGAGGAGGGGTCGATCCGAAGAGAATGGTTGCTGCCTCTGAAGCGGTCTCGGCTGGCAAAGATTAGTTTCATCTTCGTGCCAGGGCATGCGTGAGTACAAGGAAATGAGCGGGCTGACAAGCTCGCAGGTGAGGCTACTGTGGAGGGCGGACGCGCCATGGACCAGGCTGACATTCTGAATGCTCTACGTGAAGTGAGACTTTTGCGAGAACCAAGTGATGAATGTGAATCTACAACAATGGCCAGACTGCGAGAGCAGCAAATTAAAAGAGGGGTGGCCAAACAAGAACAGTACGCAGGAAGCCAAAGAAGATTGATAAACCAACACAGAACTGGCGACGTTAGCCGCTACACGCTGCGGGATTTGCTGAGGAGGGGATCCGAGCACTTATGGACTGAATGGTTCAATGTGCAACGAGGATGATCTGTCGACTAACTAACATCAAAAGTCTCCTGCTGCTCCCTCCATATTATTCATCTCTCTCTAATTATCTTCATGTGTTTTTGTTCTCCCTCTGTTTCTTTTGCACTGCTGATTCCACAGAAAGGACTGCTAGTTGTACTAATCACAAGTGTTCTCAATGTGTGTCCTATCCAGCAACATATTTTGCACTGCTGATTCCACAGAAAGGACTGCTAGTTATACTATTCACAAGTGTTCTCAATGTGTGTCCTATCCAGCACCAACATCTTTTCCTCACCTTTTGATTTGCTGGTATCTGTTTAGTTCTCTCCCTAATCCCTTCAGTAGTGATTCTGTCGTCCATTTGGGTCCTTCTATTATGCCCAGGCGGTCGAAGCTCAGCTATGACCAATTTGTGCAGCAGACCGTGTCGCGTTGTGTTATAACGTGCTGGTATGGGAGCCGGTCGTTCAGAAAGCAATGGCAAACTACTCAACGTAACACTTGCCTAGTACATCAACAGCAGCTGAAAACTGCTGGTGTTGACTGCAACGTCCCGTAAGGGATACGCAACCAAAAAAAAAAATTTTAATTATGCACAGGCACCAGTTAATGAATATTTGTAGTTTAATAGCAACAGTTATCGCTGTTCTTCATGTTTCTGATCCTACTGCTGTACTGATTTAATGCTAGAGTTAAAGATGAAAGTGCTAGCATACAAATAAACTGTGTACCTGTTTTACGCCGTTGTCCACAACACCTTGTACGTATGTAACTACTGGCTTGACTCGCCCAACCACAGGCTGCACGTACTCTATGCAGGCATCTTTCACCTGATTAAGAACAACATATACAAGTTAGAATGTCCCCAAAAGCATAAATCATACACTCCAATAATCCACATAATACAACAGGTGTTTACAGGTTAGTTTAATATATGGCCATAAATAAGCAAGTACATGATATATTTGTTTAGTATTTTCTAACAACGTGAACACAAAACAGAAAGTGTTTAGCCATAAAATAGTCTTACATTTGTTTTATACTTAGTTATGATTAGAAAATATAAGATAACATGTAATGTGTTAACATGTTTTATTAGTATTGTGCTATAATTCTTTCATTTGCGTTTCACGTTCAGTCTTTCTCTTTCATATGTTTTCTAGGTGTAAAAATAAATTAGACTATTATTTTATGGTCTTGCACATTTGGCACAAATACCACACTAGCAGATCTACCAGACGAAGACTTGTGTCACATTCAACCAAGAAAATATCACAAGTGTACAGAAAACATCACCAAGCATAAGAAGGTAAAGGTACTCCCATGGAATGCTACTCTAGAAGTGAGAAGTGTTCAATTCACACATACTACATCATTAAAAAATTTGGTAGGATGCTCAGCTCAGATAGCCTCCTCCATTCCTTCCCTCAAAATTCTATAGCTCTCATTGTACTGGACTGGGTTAGCAAATTTTGAATTTAAAAAACTTAAAATTTGCCAGGCTGGCCATAACCAAATAATTTACCCAGCATTCAATAACACCAACAAGAAAGAGTCAACAGGTGTAACTGACTTGAATACCCAAGGGGAAAATAAAAGTAGGAAAACATATTAGAAAACTAACTACGGAAGAACAGGTCAGGAAGGCTCTTAAAAAAAAGGATCTTGAAAGTCGAGAGGATTGACTTCATTGCATGGGGTTTTATAGGCTAAAACTGCATAAACCTCAATGAAAAAGAAAAAAAAAATAAGCTGACAGAAAAGAAATCAAATGAACAAATTCTTAAACATATGGGAGAAAATATACAACAATTGAACATTATACAATAAAGTAGATTATGTTGGCTTTGCCACAATATGAGATGATGGATGAAGATCCATTACCGAAAATGCTGGGTGACAAGATACAGGACAAGAGAAAATTAAATTGTTCTAGAAAAAACTACATCACACAAGCATGCCATGATATTTGGACAAAGACTTACTCTGAGATGAACGAATGTCATTATAATTATCATAACCAACATAAAACTTACACACCATCATATATGACCATCATATACCTTTCTGGCTAAAAGTGTATTGTTGCCAATTATTGTAGAGCAAGGGTGGCCAATATGCGGCCTGCCGGTAGTCATGTTGTGGCCCGCGGAGTGGGAAACGACGATGTGTCGAAGGTGTAGCACGCTTGCTTGTTTACTTTTATTTTTTTTTTTAAATTAGGTGCGTGGCCCGGCAGGAAATATTATTTCTGAAATTTGGCCCGCCTGCTGAAAAGGTTGGCCACCCCTGTTTTAGAGATTACAATTAATCACTGACGGAAATGTATAAACAATGAAAAGGCACATCACTTGTGGCTGGCAGACAAAAATAACACAAATACAACTTACCTCCTGTGATGGTTGCTTGACAAGTGGATACTTGTTTTCAATTGCATCCAATTTATTACAGGCATAGTTGTTCACAGTTTCAACTGTAAATAAAATAGTTGAAGGCTATAACTACAAGTATGTATAATTTTAAATAATATGTAGAGCATATTAAAAAGCATAAATTCCTTTCAATACAAATGTTATAGATGGGTTCTAAGAATATCTTGGGTAAAGAAAAGAACAAATGAATCCATACTTCAGGAGATAAATATTGAAGAAGGTTGGCTATTAAAGATGATAAAACAGAGAAAATTGAAATATTTTGGTCACTTGGAACATCATGACAGTTTGAAGAGAACAATAATGGAGGGGTATATGCCTGGGAAGAGAGGAAGAGAAAGGCCAAAGAGAAGATGGGTGCAGGATGTGGCGGATGATCTACAGATGGGTGTATTGGAAGCGGGACATCTTGCTTGTGATCGAGAAATGTTCTGGAAGGTTGTTATGGGAGGTTCTGCAAAGGACATGCTACTGAATGAATGAATAATATGTAGATACTATATTAATTCTTAGAATACAGAAGAAAACCAGAAATGAGATTAAATCGTCAAACAAAATTAGGGATTCTCATGTAGGATTCATATGCTATATATCCTTGTAGAAATACTAAATAACAGCAGCAAATAGCTTAAGAAAATACTATCTACGTTTTCATATTTTTGCCATTATCTTAAGAAAATACTATCTAGGTATTCATCTTTTTGCCATTATCTTGCACGTTTCCATCAAGTTTGTCAATTGTGACTAAGTTTTCAGGTCTATTTCTCCTCATAACATCATCATCATCATCCAGTGCCTTGTTGGCTGGCGTGGGCAATCATGCCTCTCCATAAATTGTGATCTCCGACAGCATGGATCAAGTGACTCTGTTCTTGCCAAGATACAAGACTGTCAAGAATCTTCTCAAGCTGTCTTCCTTTATCTCTTTCCGCAAATCGTTCCAACTGTCACAACATGTTCAAGTTTTTGTCTTCTCATAAAGTTGCCATAAAACAATGACTGCTTCTTTCTGATTTTTATGATAAGTTGTCATTGCGACTCAACATCCCTCAAAATGTCTAGACTGCTCATTTTGGCGGACCAATGAATTTTCAGCATTCTTCTATAAAATTTTGTTTACAGGCATGATTATCTTGGGAAAATACAGCGGCGGTTTCCCCTTGCCTTCTGCCAGTTTGTGTATGGTTGACTCCACCAGCCTTTGTCTTAAAGACAGACCCTGCAAGGCAGCAGGGGGGAAGAGGTTATATATGGCATCTCTTACCTGCCGATGGCCACATCATAGTTTTGAGGTATTTGATAGAGATAGCTGCCCCATCAACTTAACTCCTCCTCTCAGTGACCACCGCTTGTGTTGAGGTATTTGATAGAGATAGCTGCCCCACCAACTTAACTCCTCCTCTCAGTGACCACCGCTTGTGTTGAGGTATTTGATAGAGATAGCTGCCCCACCAACTTAACTCCTCCTCTCAGTGACCACCACTTGTGTTGAGGTATTTGATAGAGATAGCTGCCCCACCAACTTAACTCCTCCTCTCAGTGACCACCGCTTGTGTTGAGGTATTTGATAGAGATAGCTGCCCCATCAACTTAACTCCTCCTCTCAGTGACCACCGCTTGTGTTGAGGTATTTGATAGAGATAGCTGCCCCACCAACTTAACTCCTCCTCTCAGTGACCACCACTTGTGTTGAGGTATTTGATAGAGATAGCTGCCCCACCAACTTAACTCCTCCTCTCAGTGACCACCACTTGTGTTGAGGTATTTGATAGAGATAGCTGCCCCACCAACTTAACTCCTCCTCTCAGTGACCACCACTTGTGTTGAGGTATTTGATAGAGATAGCTGCCCCACCAACTTAACTCCTCCTCTCAGTGACCACCACTTGTGTTGAGGTATTTGATAGAGATAGCTGCCCCACCAACTTAACTCCTCCTCTCAGTGACCACCACTTGTGTTGAGGTATTTGATAGAGATAGCTGCCCCACCAACTTAACTCCTCCTCTAAGTGACCACCACTTGTGTTGAGGTATTTGATAGAGATAGCTGCCCCACCAACTTAACTCCTCCTCTCAGTGACCACCACTTGTGTTGAGGTATTTGATAGAGATAGCTGCCCCACCAACTTAACTCCTCCTCTCAGTGACCACCACTTGTGTTGAGGTATTTGATAGAGATAGCTGCCCCACCAACTTAACTCCTCCTCTAAGTGACCACCACTTGTGTTGAGGTATTTGATAGAGATAGCTGCCCCACCAACTTAACTCCTCCTCTCAGTGACCACCACTTGTGTTGAGGTATTTGATAGAGATAGCTGCCCCACCAACTTAACTCCTCCTCTCAGTGACCACCACTTGTGTTGAGGTATTTGATAGAGATAGCTGCCCCACCAACTTAACTCCTCCTCTCAGTGACCACCACTTGTGTTGAGGTATTTTATAGAGATAGCTGCCCTACCAACTTAACTCCTCCTCTCAGTGACCACCACTTGTGTTGAGGTATTTGATAGAGATAGCTGCCCCACCAACTTAACTCCTCCTCTCAGTGACCACCACTTGTGTTGAGGTATTTGATAGAGATAGCTGCCCCACCAACTTAACTCCTCCTCTCAGTGACCACCACTTGTGTTGAGGTATTTTATAGAGATAGCTGCCCTACCAACTTAACTCCTCCTCTCAGTGACCACCGCTTGTGTTGAGGTATTTGATAGAGATAGCTGCCCCACCAACTTAACTCCTCCTCTCAGTGACCACCACTTGTGTTGAGGTATTTGATAGAGATAGCTGCCCCACCAACTTAACTCCTCCTCTCAGTGACCACCACTTGTGTTGAGGTATTTGATAGAGATAGCTGCCCCACCAACTTAACTCCTCCTCTCAGTGACCACCACTTGTGTTGAGGTATTTGATAGAGATAGCTGCCCCACCAACTTAACTCCTCCTCTCAGTGACCACCACTTGTGTTGAGGTATTTTATAGAGATAGCTGCCCTACCAACTTAACTCCTCCTCTCAGTGACCACCACTTGTGTTGAGGTATTTTATAGAGATAGCTGCCCTACCAACTTAACTCCTCCTCTCAGTGACCACCACTTGTGTTGAGGTATTTGATAGAGATAGCTGCCCCACCAACTTAACTCCTCCTCTCAGTGACCACCACTTGTGTTGAGGTATTTGATAGAGATAGCTGCCCCACCAACTTAACTCCTCCTCTCAGTGACCACCACTTGTGTTGAGGTATTTTATAGAGATAGCTGCCCTACCAACTTAACTCCTCCTCTCAGTGACCACCGCTTGTGTTGAGGTATTTGATAGAGATAGCTGCCCCACCAACTTAACTCCTCCTCTCAGTGACCACCACTTGTGTTGAGGTATTTGATAGAGATAGCTGCCCCACCAACTTAACTCCTCCTCTCAGTGACCACCACTTGTGTTGAGGTATTTGATAGAGATAGCTGCCCCACCAACTTAACTCCTCCTCTCAGTGACCTCCTCTCAGTGACCACCACTTGTGTTGAGGTATTTGATAGAGATAGCTGATCCACCAACTTAACTCCTCCTCTCAGTGACCACCACTTGTGTTGAGGTATTTGATAGAGATAGCTGCCCCACCAACTTAACTCCTCCTCTCAGTGACCACCACTTGTGTTGAGGTATTTGATAGAGATAGCTTCCCCACCAACTTAACTCCTCCTCTCAGTGACCACCACTTGTGTTGAGGTATTTGATAGAGATAGCTGCCTCACCAACTTAACTCCTCCTCTCAGTGACCACCACTTGTGTTGAGGTATTTTATAGAGATAGCTGCCCCACCAACTTAACTCCTCCTCTCAGTGACCACCACTTGTGTTGAGGTATTTGATAGAGATAGCTGCCCCACCAACTTAACTCCTCCTCTCAGTGACCACCACTTGTGTTGAGGTATTTGATAGAGATAGCTGCCCCACCAACTTAACTCCTCCTCTCAGTGACCACCACTTGTGTTGAGGTATTTGATAGAGATAGCTGCCCCACCAACTTAACTCCTCCTCTCAGTGACCACCACTTGTGTTGAGGTATTTGATAGAGATAGCTGCCCCACCAACTTAACTCCTCCTCTCAGTGACCACCACTTGTGTTGAGGTATTTTATAGAGATAGCTGCCCCACCAACTTAACTCCTCCTCTCAGTGACCACCACTTGTGTTGAGGTATTTGATAGAGATAGCTGCCCCACCAACTTAACTCCTCCTCTCAGTGACCACCACTTGTGTTGAGGTATTTTATAGAGATAGCTGCCCCACCAACTTAACTCCTCCTCTCAGTGACCACCACTTGTGTTGAGGTATTTGATAGAGATAGCTGCCCCACCAACTTAACTCCTCCTCTAAGTGACCACCACTTGTGTTGAGGTATTTGATAGAGATAGCTGCCCCACCAACTTAACTCCTCCTCTCAGTGACCACCACTTGTGTTGAGGTATTTGATAGAGATAGCTGCCCCACCAACTTAACTCCTCCTCTCAGTGACCACCACTTGTGTTGAGGTATTTGATAGAGATAGCTGCCCCACCAACTTAACTCCTCCTCTCAGTGACCACCACTTGTGTTGAGGTATTTTATAGAGATAGCTGCCCTACCAACTTAACTCCTCCTCTCAGTGACCACCACTTGTGTTGAGGTATTTGATAGAGATAGCTGCCCCACCAACTTAACTCCTCCTCTCAGTGACCACCACTTGTGTTGAGGTATTTGATAGAGATAGCTGCCCCACCAACTTAACTCCTCCTCTCAGTGACCACCACTTGTGTTGAGGTATTTTATAGAGATAGCTGCCCTACCAACTTAACTCCTCCTCTCAGTGACCACCGCTTGTGTTGAGGTATTTGATAGAGATAGCTGCCCCACCAACTTAACTCCTCCTCTCAGTGACCACCACTTGTGTTGAGGTATTTGATAGAGATAGCTGCCCCACCAACTTAACTCCTCCTCTCAGTGACCACCACTTGTGTTGAGGTATTTGATAGAGATAGCTGCCCCACCAACTTAACTCCTCCTCTCAGTGACCACCACTTGTGTTGAGGTATTTGATAGAGATAGCTGCCCCACCAACTTAACTCCTCCTCTCAGTGACCACCACTTGTGTTGAGGTATTTTATAGAGATAGCTGCCCTACCAACTTAACTCCTCCTCTCAGTGACCACCACTTGTGTTGAGGTATTTGATAGAGATAGCTGCCCCACCAACTTAACTCCTCCTCTCAGTGACCACCACTTGTGTTGAGGTATTTGATAGAGATAGCTGCCCCACCAACTTAACTCCTCCTCTCAGTGACCACCACTTGTGTTGAGGTATTTTATAGAGATAGCTGCCCTACCAACTTAACTCCTCCTCTCAGTGACCACCGCTTGTGTTGAGGTATTTGATAGAGATAGCTGCCCCACCAACTTAACTCCTCCTCTCAGTGACCACCACTTGTGTTGAGGTATTTGATAGAGATAGCTGCCCCACCAACTTAACTCCTCCTCTCAGTGACCACCACTTGTGTTGAGGTATTTGATAGAGATAGCTGCCCCACCAACTTAACTCCTCCTCTCAGTGACCACCACTTGTGTTGAGGTATTTGATAGAGATAGCTGCCCCACCAACTTAACTCCTCCTCTCAGTGACCACCACTTGTGTTGAGGTATTTGATAGAGATAGCTGCCCCACCAACTTAACTCCTCCTCTCAGTGACCACCACTTGTGTTGAGGTATTTGATAGAGATAGCTGCCCCACCAACTTAACTCCTCCTCTCAGTGACCACCACTTGTGTTGAGGTATTTGATAGAGATAGCTGCCTCACCAACTTAACTCCTCCTCTCAGTGACCACCACTTGTGTTGAGGTATTTTATAGAGATAGCTGCCCCACCAACTTAACTCCTCCTCTCAGTGACCACCACTTGTGTTGAGGTATTTGATAGAGATAGCTGCCCCACCAACTTAACTCCTCCTCTCAGTGACCACCACTTGTGTTGAGGTATTTGATAGAGATAGCTGCCCCACCAACTTAACTCCTCCTCTCAGTGACCACCACTTGTGTTGAGGTATTTGATAGAGATAGCTGCCCCACCAACTTAACTCCTCCTCTCAGTGACCACCACTTGTGTTGAGGTATTTGATAGAGATAGCTGCCCCACCAACTTAACTCCTCCTCTCAGTGACCACCACTTGTGTTGAGGTATTTGATAGAGATAGCTGCCCCACCAACTTAACTCCTCCTCTCAGTGACCACCACTTGTGTTGAGGTATTTTATAGAGATAGCTGCCCCACCAACTTAACTCCTCCTCTCAGTGACCACCACTTGTGTTGAGGTATTTGATAGAGATAGCTGCCCCACCAACTTAACTCCTCCTCTCAGTGACCACCACTTGTGTTGAGGTATTTGATAGAGATAGCTGCCCCACCAACTTAACTCCTCCTCTAAGTGACCACCACTTGTGTTGAGGTATTTGATAGAGATAGCTGCCCCACCAACTTAACTCCTCCTCTCAGTGACCACCACTTGTGTTGAGGTATTTGATAGAGATAGCTGCCCCACCAACTTAACTCCTCCTCTCAGTGACCACCACTTGTGTTGAGGTATTTGATAGAGATAGCTGCCCCACCAACTTAACTCCTCCTCTCAGTGACCACCGCTTGTGTTGGTCTGCTTATTCAACATATTCACATCTAACCTTTAGACCAGTGGGTCTCAACTGGTGGGGAATTCCCCCCGGCGCTAGGGTTGGGGGGAGAATTAAGATTATTTCAAGATCGCGTTAATACAAGAACAGATTATTTGATATTGTTTTTCCCTCTATACTTTACAGTTCTGTACTTCGCGCCCTTCTGAAATTCATTTTATAATCTAAGTGGACCCCGCAAATCACGTTTTATGTAGACGTCTAGACTTGTTCTAGTATTTGTTATTAAATTTAGCTTCCATTTTTTACAATTACTGTGTAGGGGGGAAGGGGGGGGGGGATTTATAGGGAGGAAATATGAAAAGGGGGGAATGACATTCTGAAAATATGATGAAGGGGGGCGCGGACCAAAAAAGGTTGAGAACCACTGCTCTAGACAAATTATCTAGAGGCTACTCCACCATCCACCACCCGGTGGATACACCTAATAGTGGGACAGACTCCTCACAGAATGCCAGAGAAGTCTTGTTTGCCTAGATCTAATTGATCTAATCAAGTTGAGATCGTCTTCTGCTTCATGAAAATAGATCTGACTCATGTTATCTGTCACATCCCTTCTATTCTTTTCACTTTGCCCAGAAACCACACGTCTGCTGCAATCAGATGTTTCCCTGCTCATCCCCTTGCCGTCCATATCTCACATACAACAGCAATTGTAAATGGCAGCTTTAAATTAATGTTTCACATCTTACAACAATCATGGACACTCATATTTACGAGAAATAAAGAAACCAGTAAGCATTCTACTTGCAAACACACATAATTAAACAAGAAACTCACTTTGAGGCTGGAAATGGCTGATCACCGGAGAAGACAATTCTGCAGCCTTTTTCACCCCCGACTCAGTAGCATCCAAGGCCAATTTTGTCAAAGAATTGTAGTCCTTCACTTTTGCGTAATAGTTCATTGCAGTGTTCCAGCCATCATTTAAAACTGGTATCTCGACCAGTTTATAGAAAAATTGTTCCTCGTTTGCCATGGTGATTGGTACAAGATTCTGAAATAGTCATGTGTTCACAAATGATAAACAAAAGGTAACCAACACTGGCAATGGAAGTTAAGTAAATAGATACTTCACTATTAGATATTCATGTTGACATCTGAAAGTGTAGGTTGAACAGACTTCCCATGCACTACAGAATGGATTTATATATGAGCTGGAAAGTTAACCTTCCTAAATCTGTTTCTTAATTAAAGATAATCCCTAGCAGATATGATACTATTATTGTCACTATTATTGCTATCTTTATACAGGTTCAAAATCATTGCATTTTTCTTCTGCGTTCGTCGGTAATGTTGTTTTAGACATAATTGTGTTGTGCCTGTTTACAGCAGAGCTGCGATATTTGCACCTTTCGGCCGACATGTTTGACTTCTTCAGGCATATGTTGACCAGGTTACCTTTCCGGAATCATTGCATTCAAAACAAGTTGCTCATTCTTCTTTAATAGATCCTGAAAGGTTTTATGCTAATAATCGTCACACGTGTTGTGGACATGTTGGGTTCTCCTCCTCAAGATTTCATGCTGACTGTTACAGTGCAAGCAACTACATATTCCTTCAGTCTCAGTTTTCTTGTTTCATTCATTCAGAATTTGACATATTTACGATCACGGCTTTAGGAAGTGCACTCCCACGTCCCTTATCTTTATTCTTCCTCAACTCAGAAAATAGTAGTAAGGCTGTCCTCTTCGTCTGCCCTTTATTTCCCCCACCCCCTAATTAATTGGGGCACAGGCCTTCAACCAACAGACGCCAAGCCGTCCAATTTTCTGCTATCTATTGCAGCTCCGGTCTCTGTGGTGTGGAGGTTAGGGGCGTGATTCGTAATCCTGTATACCCGGGTTCGAAACACAGAAGTGCTGGTTTTTTAAAAAAGGTATGGGTGCTGGTCGTTCAGAAAGCATTGGCAAACTACTGAACGTAAAACTTGCCCAGCAATCACGAACAGCCAAAATGCTGGGGTTGACTGCTACATCCTGTGAAGGATATGCAACTAGATTTTTAAATTTAATTGCAACTCCCTCCACACCCTCCCAATATTATTGATCTCTGTAATTCTCTTCCCTGTGCCCTGAGTTATGATGAATGGGATTAATTTATTATTATTTATTATTATTATTATTTATTATTATTATACATGGTACATAGTTTAATTAGTTTAGCATTCTCATTCTCGTTGTGTATATATAAATTTTTCATAAAACATTGTTGTGTTCATTGTAACAATGTTTTAACATTGTTCAGTGTTGTTAACGTAACATTTGATTATTTTTTCAACATATGATGATCTATCTCTGATTATATGTTATCTGTTACATAATATAATAACATCAGTTTACTTACATCGTAGTATTCGCAGCGTTGAGTCAGTTGTCTCTGTAAATTCTTACAAAATCTAGAGAAGCGAAGGTTGTGTCCCAGTTTATATAACGAGTTGTGTATACGCCCCAGAGAGATCTTTGACCCGCGAGTTTCACCAGAACCTTCCCAGGTCCAAGGTCCACGTCTGCTGCACGTCTGCTGCCTATGAGCGCATCTCTATTTTTAGCTTCTAGGAATTTTCCGATCTTTTTATAGAGTCTATGATAATTAGAAACCAATGGCAAACTACTGAGCATAATCTTGCCAAGAAATCAACGATCAGCTGAAAGATGTTGATGTTGACAGCGATGTCATGTAAAGGATATACGAAAAAGAATGATAATCTCTCTCTCTCTCTCTCTCTCTCTCTCTCTCTCTCTCTATATATATATATATATATATATATATATATATATATATATATATATATATATATATATATATATATATATATATATATATATATAAAAGAGAATCTCCGTCTGTCTGTATGTCCTTTATGCGTTCGCGAACGGTCCATCCGATTGACATGAAATTTTCTACACGTCTTCTAATCATTCCCGTGCTGCCAACTGTCATAGTTTTTTTTAAGTGTACAAACATATTTTCTTATTATTATTTAATATTTAATTTACATTATAATGTATATATAGCGAGGGGACATAACTTCTAATAGAATTACTATATATGTAAAATATTTTGCATATTTCTCAAATAGGTGTACCTTTTCGCTGCAATTATCTACAGGCATATGCGTTATGGGAATATGCTAAATACCAATGAGGAAATGTGCAACACATGGAAAGAATATTTTATTGAATTACTAAATTGTGAAGCTCCAAGTCACATTTTCCCACAGGAAGAGGTTCTAACATGCGAACCACAAATTGAAGAACCTACATTTGAAGAAATCCTATATGTAATCACACGACTTAAAAACAATAAGGCAACTGGGACTGATGGAATTGCTGCTGAATTTATAAAGGCAGGTGGCCATGCATTACATCTAAAGCTATACGAACTAATAATAAAAATCTGGAGGACAGAAGAATTACCCCATGACTGGAAAGAGTCATTATTGATACCTATCTTTAAGAAAGGAGACAAGTTCCAATGTGGAAATTATAGAGGAATATCACTACTGTCCACAAGCTATAAGATACTATCCGCAGTATTACTAAATAGACTAAAACCATATTCAGAAGACATATTAGGTGACTACCAGGCGGGTTTTAGACAAAACAGATCAACAATAGATCAGATATTTATCTTACGACAAATAGCCGAGAAACATTGGGAATATAAAAGAGATCTCCATAACATTTTTGTGGATTTTAAAAAGGCTTATGATAGTGTCCATAGGAATAGTCTATGGAATGCTATGCAGGAATTTGGAATACCAAGGAAGTTAATCAACATGACCAGACTATGCATGGAAGATACTTATAATATAGTAACATATAAAGGCAGGAAATCAGACCCCTTCCAAATAACATCTGGCTTGAAACAGGGTGATGCACTATCGCCGCTACTCTTCAATCTGGCTCTAGAGAAAGTTGTAAGGAAGGTAAAGGAGGAATGTGATATTGGAGGAACATCCAAGCTGCTTGGTTATGCAGATGATATAGATATTATAGGGCAAAGTGAACAAAAGACATTGGAAATATTGACTCACTTAAAGGGAAAAGCCCAACAGATGGGGCTGGTTATCAACCAAGATAAGACAGAATATATGGTAATTTCAAGAGACGGAATGGCTAGAAACTCTGGCCACATACAAATAGATAATATGACCATTAAAAGAACGGAAACATACAAATACCTGGGTACAATCTTCAACTGCTCCAACATCATAAGGGAAGAAATACAAACTAGAATCAACTCTGGAAATAAGATATACTATGCACTACAACATCTACTAAAATCAAAGACGCTATCTCGTAACACCAAAATCACAATATACAAAACACTGATCAGACCAGTTGTGCTGTATGGCTCTGAAACCTGGAGTACAACGAAAGGAGACGAAGCCTTGTTACAAACCTTTGAGAACAAAATTTTAAGACGCATCTTTGGACCCATTAGGGATACACAAAGTGGAGAGTGGAAAAGAAGAAGTAACAAAGACATTTATGATCTGTTTAAGTCCCCGCTAATCACTGGTATCATGAAGGCTAATAGACTACAATGGCTGGGGCATATAGAAAGAATGGAAGATAATAGGGAAACAAAACTCGCTTACACTCAGGAAATAAATGACTGTAGACCCCGAGGTAGACCAAGAAGGCGGTGGAGAGATAATACATGTACAGACCTACAAGCACTTGGAATCAACGACTGGCAAGAGAAGGTCCACCAGAGAGACGAATGGAGACGGATTGTATTTGCAGCAAAGAACCTCAATGGCTCGGAACGCTGAAGAAGAAGAAGAAGAAAATATTTTCTTATGTTCAGTCATGTAATTACAAAATTAAATTTTAGGAAGGTAATAGCTGATAGATAAAACTATGACAGTTGGTTGCACAGGAATGAAAGGAAAACGTGTAGAAAATTTCATCTCAATCGGATGGACCATTCGCGAACGCACAAAGAACGGATCCACATACATACATACATACATACATACATACATACATACATACATACATACATACATACATACATACATACATACATACATACATACATACATACATACATACATACATACATACATACATACATACATACATACATACATACATACATACATACATACATACATACATACATACATACATACATACATACATACATACATACATACATACATACATACATACATACATACATACATACATACATACATACATACATACATACATACATACATACATACATACATACATACATACATACATACATACATACATACATACATACATACATACATACATACATACATACATACATACATACATACATACATACATACATACATACATACATACATACATACATACATACATACATACATACATACATACATACATACATACATACATACATACATACATACATACATACATACACACATACACACACACACACACACACACACACACACATACATACATACATACATACATACATACATACATACATACATACATACATACATACATACAACGATTTTTATATATATAGATTGCGGAAAATGACTGTTCGCATCTGTAAGTCGAACCAAAACGACAAATGTATCGCTGGGCGAATGAACGCAAGTGTTCAAATTGTTCGACCGGCAATAGTCGCCAGAATGAAATCATGTGATCAGCTGAAGGTGAAGCAGGCAGCTCCAGAAATGTGCATCTCAGTTTAGAATTACATTTCAAATCAGTTACTTCGTGCTGAAGGTTTTGCTGTAATTGACGGAGCTTGGCATCAGGAAATACGAACGGATTTATGAAGAGGGCAACATTATCCTCCTCTATTGTGAACTCTTGAAATTTCGACTCAAAGATATCCAGAAGACTTTCAACTTTTACCTTGTGCTGTAACAAGACATATTTCTTTTCTGCCACAAGCGTCTTCAGAGTTGGAAACGCCTTTAAAGTCCTTTCAGTCAGCTAGCTGTCCAATAAACAGTCGTGGTCTCATTTTAAATGTAGAAATGTCATCGCACACATTTGTGAATAGTCTGTTTTTCCCACTAGAATCCTCGCATTTAAAGAGTTTAAATGAGACGTGATGTCCACCAAAAATGTCAGGTCATTAAGCCAGCCATCGTTCAGCAGACATTCCCGTTCTGTAGACAATTCATTTATTTCAGACAGAAACAGACAGACACTATTTTTCAGTGCCTAGAAATGTGACAGAACTGTCCCTTTAGATAACCATCCACATCACAGTGTAAAAGTAGCTCACCGTATTCCTAGTTCAGGTCTTATAGAAACTGTCTGAACTCACGCCTGTTCAGCGGCTTACTTCGAATTTTGTTCACACCTCTCAGAACAACATCGATGACATATTTCAGATTTAATGTCTTTCCACACAGAGCTTCTTGGTGAATGATACAATGATATTTTAATATAGTGCGGCCAAGTAACTGTTCCAATAATGCTAGAAATCCAGACTTTTTACCCGTTAATGCCGGATCACCGTCGGTGCATACACTCTCCAATTTGGTCCATTCTATGTTGTTGTTCTCTGCATACAACTTCAGAGTTTCAAACAGATCAGTCCTTTTGGTAGTTGCATGCATTGATTCAAGTCTTAGAAGTTCTTCAATGACTTTAAAATTATCGTTTATTGCTGGAACAACAACTGCGACCTGAGCTGTGTTAGAAATGTCAGTGGATTCAGCCATTGCCAATAAATAAAAATTTACAATTTACAAAATCCGCAAATTAAGCAAACTGGTTTACCACTTCGGTTAGCGGGGTAGGGGTACCCCTATCAAAGGAGATGTAAGACGCCTCCTTTCCTCCGTTAGTCTACGAGACACCCTTGGGCAAGGTGGAGTACCCGTTTAGCCCTCCGATCAGGGTTACGTGAAGCCATGGAAGCTGGTGGTGGATGGAGTGTGAGAGCAGCCGACAGATTGTTGTTGGTTATGGTCTTGCACTCTGCGGCGATAGGCAGATGATCTCATCAGTAGAGACAATGGCTATGGCCACCGACTAGTACAGTCACTGCCCAGAAGGAAAGCAACGGCAAACTACCTTCTGCAAAACTTGCCAAGAAACCATAACAACCATGAAAGAAAACATAATAAGAAAGAGATCTGGTGGCGAGACCCCCAGGCCAGGCAGATCAGATAACACTGGGGAAGAGTGTGACGCAGGGACCAGTACTAGTAATCGTGATGACGGAGTTAATCCTGACTGTGTTACCAAGGAAATTCCCTGTATCAGACTAAGAAACAGAGTGAGAATGGCAACGTGGAATGTGAGAAGTTTGTATGAGGGAAAGCTTAAAGTAGTGTGTGATGAGATTGAGAGGTTAAACATTCACATTTTAGGAATTAGTGAACATCGCTGGAGCGGCAAGGGACATTTCACAACTGAAAATGGAAGTATTTTCATTTATTCTGGTAGAGATGTCGGAGGCCAGAGTGGAGTGGCATTTTGTTTAGATAAGACAACTGCAAAAGCTTTAATGGGATATAATCCAGTTAGTGATAGAATCCTCACTATTAGACTTAAAGGCCGTCCAAAAAACACAACTCTCATACAGATATATGCACCTACTTCAACAGCAGAGGAGGACGAAATTGAAGATTTTTACAACACACTACAAGACACATTAAATAAGATTGGTCATAATGATATAGCAATAATAATGGGAGATTTTAATGCTAAAGTAGGTGCAGGAAGAGCTGAAAATGAGAGACACATTTTAGGAAAATTTGGATTAGGAAATAGAAATGATGCAGATGACAAATTAATTGAATTTTGCACAGAAAATGAGTTAACGATAGCCAACACACTTTTTAAACAACATCCAAGAAGACTCTTCACATGGAAGTCTCCAGACAGTTTTACCAAAAATCAGATAGATTATATTTTAATACAAAGAAGATGGAGATCAAGCATAACATCTGCAAAAACCCTACGAAGTGCAGACTGTGATACAGATCATCAGTTATTAGAAGCAGATCTGAAATTAAAACTCAAAAAGCTTACCCGAGGACCAAGGCCACTTCGTTTTGATCTCACACAAATACCGGACGCATACAACATAGAAGTTAGGAATCGCTTTGGGGTCTTGATGTCTGTACAAGAAGAAATGACACCTGATGAACTGGCAGTACAAGCTAGAGATATCTTGATAACTGCAGCCAAAGATTTCATTCCGACCAAGAAAACGCAACGTAAGCCATGGATTACATCAGACACGTTAGAATTAATAAAACAACGAAGGGAGCTGAAACAGAAAGGAGATGAATCCGATAGCAGGATGAAGTATAAATCTTTAACTCGAGAAATAAGAAAGAACACAAGAAAGGACAAAAATCAATATATACAAGATAGCTGTACCAGAATAGAGCAATATCATAAGGCTGGAAGAGATTATGAAATGTTCAAGGAAATGAAGTTATTGACAAGAAATGTTCAACCTCAATTGAATGTTATCTGTGACAAGATGGGAAATACCTTACCAGAATCTAGACAAATTCTAGAAAGATGGCAGGAGTACTGCAGTGGAATGTATGATATGAGTGACAGTGAGGATATGAATGAGATACATGAGCCAATGACAGCAGAGACAGAACCTGAACCCTCATTAGATGAAATTGCTTGGGCTATAAGGAACCTGAAGAATGGTAAATCACCTGGATGTGATGAGATACCAGCTGAACTAATTAAAGCAGGAGGAGAAGAAAGCATACACATATATCATGCATTATGTACAAAGATTTGGAAATATGGTATATGGCCAAAAGATTGGAAGAGAACTATCTTCATTCCAATACCAAAAAAGGGCAACCTGAAATTATGCACCAACTATAGAACTGTTGCCCTGATAAGTCATGCAAGTAAAATTCTACTAAAAGTCATAATGCGACGACTTAGTAAGAAAATGGAAGAAGAGATTAACGTAGTTCAAGCTGGATTTAGACAAGGAAGAGGAACAAGAGATCACATATTCAACATGCGTTTAATAATAGAGAAGTGCAGAGAATTTAATGTAAACCTATTCTCATGTTTTGTGGATTATTCAAAGGCATTTGACTGTGTACAGCATCAGAAACTTTGGGAAATCATGAGGAATATGGGCTTTCCTTCACATGTAGTACATCTCATAAAAATGCTATATCTAGACCAACAAGCAGCAGTTAGAATAGATGGCGAGACATCAGATTGGTTTGACATCAAGCAAGGAGTCCGTCAGGGCTGCGTGCTGTCACCCTATTTGTTTAACCTGTATGCCGAAAATATAATGAGAAATGTAAGAGATGATATAAACAGGGAGCCATATGATGCCCTAAATATTGGCGGTCATGACATACCAGAGATTCGATATGCTGATGATACAGTATTACTATCCACAACACAGAATGGCATAGAAAACCTAATAGCCTCAACACAATTGAATAGTGAAAATCACAACTTATATCTTAACATAGCAAAAACTAAGATAATGCATACAGATAAAACTACTATGGAGAAAGAAATATACATTAATGGGAGAAAATTGGAGGTGGTGGAAAATTTTGAATATCTTGGGTCATTGATTACGAATAATGGTGACACAATGAAAGAAATAAAACGGCGACTATCCATTGCTCTTCAAAGACTAAAACAGATGAATAAATTATGGTGTGGGACAGACAGAACTACAAAAATTAGATTTTTAAGAGCATGCATCTTTCCCATTGCAACATACGCCTGTGAGACATGGACACTTACTAAACAAGCTGAACAGCGCATACATGCCTTTGAATATAAATGTTATAGACGAGTTCTAAGAATATCTTGGGTAAAGAAAAGAACAAATGCATCCATACTTCAAGAGTTGAATATTGAGGAGGGATGGCTATTAAAGACGATAAAACAAAGAAAATTGAAGTATTTTGGTCACTTGAAACGTCACGACAGTTTGGAGAGAACAATAATGGAAGGGTATATGCCTGGGAAGAGAGGAAGAGGAAGGCCAAAGAGAAGATGGGTGCAGGATGTGGCGGATGATCTCCAGATGGGTGTATCAGACGCGGGACATCTTGCTTGTGATCGAGAAGTTTTCCGGAGGGTTGTTATGGGAGCGAGGTTCTGTAAAGGACATGCTACTGAATGAATGAATGAATGAATGGTTTACCACTACGGCTAGGCATAAACATAAATTTATCCTTCAAGTTGAAATATACACATATTCGCACAGTAATGTCACTTATCTACCACGGTAATTTTAAGCTGACTAACATGTCAAAAACATCTCTCTATCTATGGAACACGAACACAACGAAGCGTTGCCGTTCCTAGATATTCTAATGAGACGTAGAGCAGACGGCACAATTCAAAGATCGGTGTATCGCAAAGAAACATGGACTGGCCAATACCTAAATTTTCAGAGCTTCACACCTGTCCAGTACAAACGGGGCTTAGTACGGACCTTGTTTGACCGTGCTAGAAAGATATGCACCCAGGACACACTGACAGAGGAATTTGAAACTCTGAAGAATGTCTTAAACCTGAATGGGTACTCCACAGGATTTATAAAGCGCCATTGCCAACAGCCCAAACCCAAAGCAGACGTAACTACAGTCACTAAACTCAAGGTATTCATCCAGCTAACCTTTCGAGGGGATGACGTAATGCAACGTCTACAAGACCGGCTTACTACAGCAGTAGGTCGAACATTCTGTGCGGCAACTCCAGTCATTAGATGTAAAACCGTACCCATTCCTACACCAACAGTCAAAGAGCCTGTTCCTCTGTACGCCACAAACAATTGTATTTACCAATTCACATGTAGATGCCAGGCCGTTTACATTGGTCGAACGGAGAGACAGCTTAACAAACGGGTGTCAGAACACATACCTCAATGGGTCAACAAGATACAACACACAGGAGTGGCTAGCCGCGAGGAGCCGACACACCGGAAGCTCCCGGCGTCTTCAATCGGCAGACACATTGTCGCCAGTGGTCACGTTGTGTCCAGAGACACTGCATTTCGCGTGTTGTTTAGAACACAAAATACTCGCTTGTTAAAATTTGCAGAAGCAATTATGATCTATCAACGCAAGCCAGAATTGTGTAAACAGAAAGACATGTTAGTCAGCTTAAAATTACCGTGGTAGATAAGTGACATTACTGTGCGAAATTGTGTATATTTCAACTTGAAGGATTTATCTAGTTAATTTCACGTAAGTTGTGTGATTTCTGCAGTTTGTACCTGACGAGATGCAGCGAAATATGCCAGGCAATAAATCGTGCAATCTATTGTTTGTGTCTTCGTTATTCAAATTCACTACGGGAAAACATTGTTTTGAATAAATTTATCCGTCCAATCGTCATTGAATTCACGACAAGCAACGTCTTCACATTTTCGCTTTTTACCATTGTTTTATTTTAGATTTTCCATACACATGTTTATCGGCTTTAACGGTGAATTTTTTTTTTTTTTTTAAATCTAATTTCAACACAATACTACCGACTCTGCTAAACAGTTGTAACAGACGACAACATGGTGCATTGCGCACACTTATTGGTCGACAAGGCTGAGATGTAGGAACTTCATAACGTTTCGTTGCAAACTGAACAGGTGCATTCGATAATATCTGAGCATAACAACCACGAGCAGAGTAAATTATCGCACGCTGACGGGACGCTCTTGGTGCATTTCTGAAATTATTAAAATATATTATATTAATTAAATAACGAGGCCTCGCGTGCCACTTTCTGACAGCTGGCGGGCCACAAGTGGCCCGCGGGCCGTGGTTTGGGAACCTCTGCTCTAGGCCTTTACAATGACTCACCACTGGTATACGATACGTGATAAACAAAGATCGAGGTGATAACAATTATAGTAATATAATTTATATAATACAAGGGGACATCATTACTCCTACCAACTCCATGCTACCAATGCCAAACCTGGACAATGACAGAAAAAGAGAAAAGAAAAATCACAACAACAGAAATGAGATTCCTGAGAAGAATACTCAACGTATCAAGAAGAGATAAGATTAGAAATGAAGAAATCGGGACTAAAGTGGGGGTTATAGCAGCACTAGATTGTATTAGAAAGCAGCAAGTCAAATGATTTGGCCATGCAAGTAGGTAACCATTCAACAGCATAACGCAACAAGCAATGATGTACAGACCAGATGGAAACAGAGGAAGAGACCGACCGCGCAAACGTTGGACGGAGGGAATAGCAGAGTCCGTGGGAATGTCGATACATGAAACACATAATCGGGCACTCTCACGATGTTTATACTTCACCTCGACACCGCAAGGTACAAGAGGAACATGATGAGATGAGATCATCACGTGGTATTTAATTTACGAGAGAGGTTAGATTAAAATAACAATTCTCATATTTAAACTTTCTAAAGTTTAGTCGACAGATCAACATCACGGTACACGGGTGTAACCCATAAGTGCTCCGTTCTACTCCTAACTACTCTAACTCCTAACGCAAGCCTGAGTCCGGAGAAGCTCGGCTCAGTGAATGAACTCCGTAGCACCGGCGAGGATCATGAAATACCTTTTCTTACCGGTCAGGTTACTACAAACAATAGTTACGAAATCGCATCGTAGATTTGTTGAGGTTCCCCTTGTTCTAGTGTTAACCTTTGTCCATTCCCATGAACTGCTACTATATGTCACACGTTTCATCTTCTTAGTCTGTCAAGTATTACTTTATTTTCATGTAGTCTTTTTTTTTTCGTGTCGTTGTATCGGTGTGTGTTTGTTTGTTATGTGCTGAGGAAGGCTTTAGCCACAACGTACATTTTGTTTCTTGTAATCATGTTCTTGTAAAGCTCACAATTTCTGATTCATTCATTGCCTTTTACATTGAAGAGACACTGACGACACATTGAAATACCACGAAACACTTAGACAGACACTGAGATATTGAAAAGCCATAAAATATAGCTTAAGCCAATGAAAGCAACTTGTGAATGTCGGAATAATAACAATGCAGCTAACGAGTATTTACACGATGAGGATTGAAATGTTACAATGTACCAATTTATTTTTCTGTTTGTGTGTGCTTGCGCCCGCGATGCCGAAGGCTTTCTACCCGCAACGTCTATTTTATCATTTGTGACTGTGATCTTGTAGAGCTGACCTATTAAATTTTCCGTTTTTGTGTATTTACTCAAAGTATTTTACACAAGAATGAAATCACGATTACGTGCCCTACGCTATGGCGTGTTCTTTTGCCCTTTATTCCCCATTGTGGCATAGGATAGGCCCTCAACCACCTGGCGCCAAAGCAGGTCACCCTATGACCTTTGACATCTCCTATAGCTCCCTCCGTGGCCTCGCATATTATTCATTTCTGACTTAAATCCTCTTCTTCGTGAATTAGGACTCCCATTGTTTAGTTCGACTTGTGGGCCCCAGACAAGGGAATTATCACCATCATCATGGGCCATGCCGGTAAGCGTGTGCGGTCATGTTTCGCCATCTCACACGATCACCAGAGACGAGGATCAGTTCTGTGCTCTTGTTCCGATCATGTCATGTGGTCAAGGCATCCAGGTATTTACTTCTCTGTGTTCCCATTTTTCTTTTCCCCTCAATCTTGCCAGTTATCACCAAGTTCTCTAGTTATTTCTTCTCATAACGTGCCCCCAAAAACAATTTGACTGTCTACGTCTAATTTCTCTAATCAGTTTGCGATTTTTATTTGCCTCTTGTAGGACTTTCTCGTTGGTTTTTCTGTCTGTCCATATTTTTGCATTTTCCTCAGATAGTGCATATCCATTGACATTAGATGTTTTTCAGCTTGTCTTCTCATCTTCCACGTTTCACATCTTTACAACAGTACAGGTTCTATGTCGCACTTCAACACTCTTTTTCTCGTTGCAGTCAACATCTTTGTATTAGTCAGTATGTATTTCATTTTGCAAAAGGCTGTCGTTGCCATCTTTTATTGTTCTTATCTTTTCAAGGCACCTCCCATCAGGGAATGTCTAATTATGCTATAAGGGGCGTTCGTTTGAAATCCATTCATGCCGCACCGCGCGTAATTGCGTACGTTGAACATGATCATGTCATAGTCATGTGATAAGTACTGACCAATGAATAAAAGAGCACGTGCTTATCGTCCCATGATGCATAGGTTCTGTTTCTGACCGTTGAGAAAATGGCCGGGTTGATCCAAAATCCGTCCAAAGAAGCTAAAAGAGCGGTGATTCAGTTTCTTTCATGTGAAGGATGTCGACCAGTGGACATTCATCGAAGAATGCAGGCAGCGTACGGTAACAAATATGTGTCGTGTCGAAGACAACAGTGACAGACTGGGAACGAATGTTTTGGAAAGGACGTCAGTTCACGACAGATCTTCGACGGCCGTATCAAGCGCATATTGTTGCAACAGAGAAAAAAAAACCATCGCAGATGAACCGTTGTCGAAGCATACGTTCGCTAGCGAAAGAATTTGATGTGTCAATTGGGACAATTCAAAGGGTCATTCATAAGAGACTGCAATATCGGAAGGTGTGTTCACAGTGGGTACCACGGATGTTGACCGACCACCAAAAAGAGGAACGCATTGGATGGTGTTTGAACCACTTGCTGCTCATAGTGGCAGGCGATGAATCATGGTGTCACATCTTTGAGCCGAGCAGCAAAAGAGAGAGAGCATGCAATGGAAGCATGCTGGATCACCAAAAGCCAAAAAAATTCAAGTTACAGGTTTCCGCTGGTAAGGTTATGCTGAGCGCATTTTTTTTTTTTTACCATGAAGGGCTATTGTTGACCAACTTTAAAGAACCTGGTGTCAACATCAACTCTAACCACTACTAGCAAACACTAGACAAGCTGTAAAAAGCCATCAAGAATAAACAACCCGGGATGCTTTCTCGCGGTGTGATTTTGTTGCACGATAATGCTGGTCCGTGTGTCGCAAAGATTGTGCAGGAAGCATTTTCAAGGAAGAAGTGGGAAATTCTGCAACATCCAGCCTATAGTCCTGATTTGTCATTATGTGATTTTCATTTGTTCGGACCTCTTAAAAAAGCTCTCAAGGGGCAACGATTTCACACAGATGCAGATGTAATGAACTACTTTCAGTAGTTTGCTACTGCTTTCTGAACGCCGATGCTAATACCATCGAAATCAACGCAAAGCGAGCAGATTCCAAAATTGCATGCGGCGGATTTCGAGCCCTCGACCAGGTATGTCGGGGAATTATGAAACTGCTTCAAAAATTACAAAGCCAAAGTCGTCTACAAAGAGAACGAAATATCAAAGTGAAATCCTGACAGAAAATACACGATCACAACAGGGGTTCACTCTTAATATATCACAAGTCACGTAAAGAAAACCCTAACCTGCTCAGTTCGCGGTGACTGCACTAGCCAGGCGGAATTAATCCCTCAGGCTCAAGACCCCACCCCACCCCTGTCCTACAAGCAGTAGATGACAGATATTTAAGTTTTCCTTCTCTCTAGTAGGCCACGAGCCCTTAGGTTCCCCTTCAATTAACTATAACAAAATATATTAAATAAAAGAAGCTATGGCTACAGCAGGTTATTGATTGATTGATTGATTTAAGAACCGACATCACAGCAATCGGGGCATTCCCATAAGCGCTCCGTCACCATCCTCAGCAGCCAGCAAAGAGTTCCAACACTAACAGTACCGGTAGCAATCTGATTATATGTCCGTCTCACTTTTCCTCCGAGCGTCGAGCGTCGGCCAGATCCCCTCGTCACTCCTCGCTGCCTCATTCTTGCCAGACTATGGTGATCCATTTGCTCCTCCGAGGTGTACACCTGCTCCCACAAGGCCGCAACCACGTCTGCCTTGTCATGCATCAATACTCCACCAAGTTTTGCAGAGCCAGCCAATTTGTCTGCCTGTTCATTCCCCTGCACACCGGCATGCCCCGGAGAAAAGGTCCAGGCGACGATGCCTGCCACCCATGACTTCCGAAGCGAAGCAAGCCACTCTGCACGAAGCACAATCACGATGTGTATGTGTGTGTGCGCGCGCGCACGCGTGCTTGCGTCGTATTCAACATCCAGCGGAAAGCTGCAGTGCCCACCTCCACCTCCATTCTTAAGCTAGATGTTGTGGTATTATATGCCAGGCTCTCCTGCACCAAACGTTGATCATTAGCTTTTGCTAAGAACCCCCGGCACTTCTCCTACCTCTCAACACCGACCCATCTGTGCAGATAATCAAATCACCCGAGCGAGCATTATCCTGAATTAGTTGCTGGATTTCCACTTCCGTGGCCCCTGCTGGCCACTCCCTGCACTCTCGGCTCAATGTGACTATAACTCTGCACAAGTCTGACTGCTCCGCTGGCACACTGACCCACTCCTCTCCTCGCCTAATGTTCTCCAAGATGCACACGTCTGATCATCCAAGATTTCCCTCTTATCAGTCGCTGACCCTTAACTGCGTCCAGCGCCTCATGCAACGGGTGATCTGTCTGCAGCTACTCTGGGGTATGCCTTCGCCTGCATTACCTTGAGCCTACTAGCAACAGTCCAAGGATGTAACGCATACACACCACTGGGGTGTCTCTGGTGCATCCCAGAATGACTCGCATAGCTTCGTTCTGTATGCGCTCTAATTTCTCCAGCTGACTCTTTGAGACAGTGAGCAGTCCTAGTCCATAATCAATCACTGAGAGGATCAAGTGCTGGTATAGTGTGAAAAGCATTCTAACAGTAGGTTATAACAGGAAATACAAGCAGTTAGGTATGTTTTTTTTTCCCCCCCGCATATCCTTTACAGGACATCGTTGTCAACATCAGCATCTTTCAGCTGATTGTTGATTTCTTGGCAAGATTATGCTCAGTAGTTTGCCATTGCTTTCTGAGCGACCGGCTCAAATACCCCGTTAGTCATCGACGCGGAGAGAACTGCTACCAATTCTCGCGCACGTCACGTTACTTACAAGAGTATACGGGATTATAGGTATGTGTAGCTCCTGCGAAAAGATGAGACATACTAAACAAGGACACGGTGTACATACTGTGTCCGTGTTTAGTATGTCTCATCTTTTCACAGGTGCTAGACATATTTAACTGTTTGTATTTTCTATGACAAAATATAGAATGTCACACATCGTGTAGAGGAACGGCTGGCCGAGTGGCTAGAATGCTGGATTCTCCTTCGGAAGACCCGGGTTTGAATCCTCGGTAAGGTGTGGGGTTTTGTTTCTGTTGGGGGCAAAAAGAAAACTCTAACATGCGCAGTTCGCAGCGACTGCACTAGCCAGGCGGCATTAATTCCTAAGGCCATACACCACAAGGTACTATATTGGCAGTAAATGACAGTGACAGTTGACACATCGTGCAATCAATATGGTATATTGTTTGGTACAGCAATACATAAATGTCATCCCACAGGAGATGTTGCCCTTGTGGGGGGAATGTTAGAACTCACATATTCTAGGTAATGACATAATAGGTTGTGTAGGGGGCGGTCAGTTCTCTTCCTCACCATTTCCTTGACAGACAATTCTCAGAAAGCTCTGAAAATTGCCTGGTAACTATTTTTTATGAGGCTATGTCGACTGGTGGGAATAATAATCCTGTGAGGACATACAAGCAAAATTATTAATGTGTCACACTTTATTGCTTCTGTGTGCCCATACATCCTAGGACCATCAGCTCATACCCTTTAGAAGTTTTCTGTTCTGTCCTACATTTGACTGACTCAGTTGAGTCACAACATGAAAACCAAGTAGCTGTCAGAGCAGCTGGTGAAACAAAAATCGTTTGAGGTGCAAATGGAAGGCAGGGTTACATTCTCTGCCCTACTTAACATCTCAAACTTCCTGTTTCTTTGACATTTTAAAAATAGGCTAAGATTTCACAAAGGAATTAACAAAAGAAAAGACAAATCAAACTATCAGTTGGTGAAATCAAATATATTTGTCAGCAGAATTTCATTATGACTCTCACACAAACGTGATCCACAATCTCTGCTCATGGCAGAACGAAAATGGTGACATTAAAATTTAAAGTACATGATGAAAGTGACAAAATGTAAAGATCTTGCTGTGCAAGTAAGGGATTAAGGTGTCCCTACTGATATAGTGTCTCAGAGCAGGAACTTTTTTTTTGCACTTGCTCGCTTTCAACTCAAGCGTAGTCCATACACAAGCTACTAACTCTGGTGCACTGGACTGATTTTTGCGTGTAGATTAGCTTTCCCTATTACAAGTGTCTCTCACCATCAGGCGAACCCACTCCGACTTCAGAGGTAAGAATGGAAACTAAAAAGGATTTCACTTTCACACACGCACGCACGCACACACATACACCAGATCATATTATTTAATGGAATTATCAGTTCACTAACTCATTTATTTTTTCCCACCAATTCATAACAATGGCATGCAACTGTTTTAATAAAAGTTTCAAGAAAGCAGTAATGTGAATGTAATTTCATGTTAAAATGGTCTCTGTCCCACCTTTCAGGAACCACACTTTTAACCCTTTGAACCCTACATGGCTAACATGTCTAGATGTAAGCTGGATGCTTACTGGACTCATAAAAATGATCAGCTAACATGACTTTAACGCTGCAGACATCACCACCGGTGGCCTCGAAGACTGACAGTTAAATTCTGCATGTGGGCTATTTTCAATAGCTACATCATACATGCAGAATTAGTGCCAGCAGTTTCTGGAAAAGGGAAGACAACTTTCCATATGTACATTGAAACACTCTGCAAACATCTTGTTGGAAATTTCCATCATGAAGCACCAGTTACCCCTGGCCGAGTTGTGGGGGAACACATGGAAGGGCGACTTCGTAATGCACAGGATGAACCGATCCAATTGCATAAATATGATTTTTTTTTTTATCACTTAGAAACATTTCCTGTTTCTTGTTACATTTCCTGTTTCTTGTTGTTCACCAATGATTTTTTTTTCCAGAAATAATGTCTTTTTCAGGTTGAAATATTTAAATATTATTAGTATGCCAAAATACGGGTAATTACCCGGGAACCCCAGAGTTCAAAGGGTTAATTACCGCTCTTTCTAAATGAATGTGATGTTTAAAGTAGTTAGAGTACTCCAAGTTCCAAAATGTGATATTGTTTATAAGATAGTTTTTTTTAAATGTCTAGATCTTATACGATATCTGCATTCTTGCTCTTCTTTGCACAGGGTCTAATAGGAATTCTGCTTTTTCTTCATTCTTTATTGCTTTTTACTTGTTTACAGCAGAGCTGCAATATTTGCACCTTTTGACACACACATCTCACTTCTTGCCAGCATTTTTAACTGGGTTGGCCTTCCTGGATAGTTTTGTACATTCGATGATTGTCATTTCAAATTAATTGTCATTTAGTAGGGAACAAACTCAGTGCACATTAGAACCCATTTGTCACATGAGTATAACACCTCTGATGGAGAGCATTTACCGATGATTTGCTTCTTTCATTACGTAATTCTGCGGGATCTCTTCATTGTCAATTATCTAAAATGCTACTAACTTTTTCAACAATACAGTTGTTGTTTTATGATACCAAAGCTTTTACTTCCTTCTGTGTATGTGAGTTCGTGCACATGTATGTATTTTTTTTTGTCCTCATTGATAAAGACTTCTGTCGTTTGCACCACCTTTCTGCCTAGCTTCCTATTCATGTTTTATGTAATTTTTATCAACTGTTAATTTCTTATATGGAGAACAGTTGATTATTTGACAGAATGCACAAATTAATATTACACTGTCACAAAATTGTTTTGCATACTGAGCTGAACAATTCTACATTTCTTGTAGATGGAAGACAAGTAATCGTTATTTATCATAATATTGCCAAATAAAGTTGATGAAAGAAATAAAAAGAGTCAAGTGAAATATTTTGGCCATGTTAAAAGACAGCACTTTTATAAAAACCACACTGGAAGGTAAGGTTGAAGGCAAGCCAGCAAGTGGTAGACAAAACAAGGGGAAGATAACATCAAGAGATGGATGAACAGCAATTTGACAGAATGTACAGTCAGGGTGAGAGACAGACAGTGTTGGAGATCCCATTACAGCCAACCTTCATTGTAGAGAAGGCACCAGATTCATTGCCAAGAATTGACCTTTGGCATCCTAATGCCATTCTTATGAAGATGCTGGGACCTACAGAGTGTGTTAGTTATTGTTTGGAAATGGTTGGAGTAGCTTTTCCTTGGTATTCGAACTAACAGGACACTTGAACAGAAGGTAACCGGCAGCAATTTATTTTTCCTTCTCTCACATTGAACTCAAGCGTAGTCCATACACATGCTACTACTTCAAGTAGCAGTGGACTGATTTTTGTGTGTGGATTAGCTTTCCCTATTACCAGTGTCCCTTGCCATTAGACGAACCCTCTCCGATTTCTGAGGTACTTCTAATTTACATCCCCAAGTCAAGGGCAAGAAGTCAACATTTTAGTCCAACTGACTAACAACAAGTAGTAGGTCCACTGAAACAAGCCAGCTCACATTTTACTGTAACTCAAGCATTGTAGATAGCTACATACACTGCCCTGTCACAAGTAGTAGGTTCACTGACAACAGCTAACTCACATTTTACTGTAACTCAAGCATTGTAGATAGCTACATACACTGCCCTGTCACAACAAGTAGTAGGTTCACTGACACAAGCCAGCTCACATTTTACTTTAACTCAAGCATTGTAGATAGCTACATACACTGCCCTGTCACAAGTAGTAGGTTCACTGACAACAGCTAACTCACATTTTACTGTAACTCAAGCATTGTAGATAGCTACATACACTGCCCTGTCACAACAAGTAGTAGGTTCACTGACACAAGCCAGCTCACATTTTACTGTAACTCGAGCATTGTAGATAGCTACATACACTGCCCTGTCACAAGTAGTAGGTTCACTGACAACAGCTAACTCACATTTTACTGTAACTCAAGCATTGTAGATAGCTACATACACTGCCCTGTCACAAGTAGTAGGTTCACTGACAACAGCTAACTCACATTTTACTGTAACTCAAGCATTGTAGATAGCTACATACACTGCCCTGTCACAACAAGTAGTAGGTCCACTGACACAAGCTAGCTCACATTTTACTGTAACTCAAGCATTGTAGATAGCTACATACACTTCCCTGTCACAAGTAGTAGGCCCACTGACACCAGCTAACTCACATTTTACTGTAACTCAAGCATTGTAGATAGCTACATACACTGCCCTGTCACAACAAGTAGTAGGTTCACTGACACCAGCTAACTCACATTTTACTGTAACTCAAGCATTGTAGATAGCTACATACACTGCCCTGTCACAACAAGTAGTAGGCCCACTGACACCAGCTAACTCACATTTTACTGTAACTCAAGCATTGTAGATAGCTACATACACTGCCCTGTCACAACAAGTAGTAGGCCCACTGACACCAGCTAACTCACATTTTACTGTAACTCAAGCATTGTAGATAGCTACATACACTGCCCTGTCACAACAAGTAGTAGGTTCACTGACACAAGCTAGCTCACATTTTACTGTAACTCAAGCATTGTAGATAGCTACATACACTGCCCTGTCACAAGTAGTAGGCCCACTGACACCAGCTAACTCACATTTTACTGTAACTCAAGCATTGTAGATAGCTACATACACTGCCCTGTCACAAGTAGTAGGCCCACTGACACCAGCTAACTCACATTTTACTGTAACTCAAGCATTGTAGATAGCTACATACACTGCCCTGTCACAACAAGTAGTAGGTTCACTGACACCAGCTAACTCACATTTTACTGTAACTCAAGCATTGTAGATAGCTACATACACTGCCCTGTCACAAGTAGTAGGTCCACTGACACAAGCTAGCTCACATTTTACTGTAACTCAAGCATTGTAGATAGCTACATACACTGCCCTGTCACAACAAGTAGTAGGTCCACTGACACCAGCTAGCTCACATTTTACTGTAACTCAAGCATTGTAGATAGCTACATACACTGCCCTGTCACAACAAGTAGTAGGTCCACTGACACCAGCTAGCTCACATTTTACTGTAACTCAAGCATTGTAGATAGCTACATACACTGCCCTGTCACAACAATAGGTCCACTGACACAAGCTAGCTCACATTTTACTGTAACTCAAGCACTGTAGATGGCTACAGACTTATCATGTGCCTTGCCAAATGATGAAGGTGTTTATGTCCCTCCACAGATCTCAGTCCCTGGTGTTCTGGATCAATTAACCTAATACTGAAATGTCCCTGAACCACCATCTTAGACATCAAGCATATTTTCTGTTGGTCGCCCCTGCCACTTCTACTGATGATCTTGCCAGTTGTTACAATGTGTTCCAATGCCTTTCTTTCCATTTTTTGGCTAAAGAACACTGTCTCTTTCTTATAAAAATGTAGTGGAAAAGCTAGTCTCTTGCTTATAAAAAGATAATGGAAAAGGTAGCCCCTTCCTTATAAAAAGGTAATGGAAAAGGTAGTCTCTTCTTTATAATAGGTAATGGAAAAGGTAGTCCATTATTTATAAAAGGTAATGGAAAAAATAGTCCTTTCCTTATAAAAGGTAATGGAAAAGGTAGTCCCTTCCTTATAAAAGGTAATGGAAAAGGTAGTCCCTTCCTTATAAAAGGTAATGGAAAAGGTAGTCCCTTCCTTATAAAAGGTAATGGAAAAGGTAGTCCCTTCCTTATAATAGGTAATGGAAAAGGTAGCCCCTTCCTTATAAAAGGTAATGGAAAAGGTAGTCTCTTTTTTATAAAAGGTAATGGAAAAGGTAGCCCCTTCCTTATAAAAGGTAATGGAAAAGGTAGTCCCTTCCTTATAAAAGGTAATGGAAAAGGTAGTCCCTTCTTTATAAAGATAATAGAAAAGTAGTCGCTTCTTTATAAAAGGTGATGGAAAAGGTAGTCCGTTCTTTATAACAGGTATTAGACAAGGTAGTCCCTTCTTTATAAAAGGTAATGGAAAAGGTAGTCCCTTCTTTATAAAAAGTAATGGAAAAGGTAGAACCTTCTTTATAAAAATGTAACAGAAAACATAGTTCCACAGCAGATGCTGCCATTGGGACTTGAAGTGTTAGTCTTCACAAACTTGGCCATGACAGATAGCACTCCACCTTATAGCTAGCTACATATAATGTTTTACTTTCATTAGCCTCTTCCAAGCAATCATTGTAAGTTACTTTGGCAGTTCAAGGAATTTACAACATTGCCTCATAAATCATAGATCGCTGTTTCCCCCAAGCTCTTCCTAATCTGTTCAATCATTTCCAAGGTTTGCTGCCATATAGCATAACTACAGACTAAAAACCCAAAATGTGGTAGATCTACCAACTGAAAGATCTAAATGTGGTAGATCTACCGACTGAAAGATCTAACTGTGGTAATTCTATTGACTGAAAGATCTAAACGTGATAGATCTACCGACTGAAAGATCTAAACATGAAAAATCTACAGACTAAAAGATCTAAATATGGTAGATCTACAGACATAAGGCATAAAACATAATAGATCTAACAACTGAAAGTTCTAAATGTGATAGATCTACCAACTGAAAGATCTAAATGTGGTAGATCTACCAATTGAAAGATCTAAATGTGGTAGATCTACCAACTGAAAGATCTAAATGTGGTAGATCTACCAATTGAAAGATCTAAATGTGGTAAATCTACAGACTGAAAGATCTAAATGTGGTAGACCAACCGACTGAAAGATCTAAATGTGGTAAATCTACAGACAGAAGGCATAAAACATGATAGATCTACCGACTGAAAGATCTAACTGTGGTAAATCTATCAACTGAAAGATCTAAATGTGGTAAATCTATCAACTGAAAGATCTAAATGTGGTAGATCTATAGACGGCTAGCATCAAATGTGGTAGATCTGCAGACAGAAGGCATCAGATGTCGTAGATCTACAGACTGATGAAAGACCTAAATGTAGTAGGTCTACAGAATTCAAGCCCCAAATGAAGAATTGAATACAGAATGGAAGCACCAAATGTAGTAAACCTTTAGAATGGATGCACTAAATGTAGTGATCTACAGAAAAATAATCACTCAGGGATATGAAGAGTAGATATCCTAGCACTGAAAGCACCTGCAGTGTGGACAACTATAATTAACAGGGAAGAGGTTTTCAAAATTAAAATGTGAACAAATATTGGATGGCGCTGGCCCATAGCAACCTAGCTTAGCAGCAACCTAGTTGGCTGGTTTCAGTGCTCTGATTATAAGCCAAATAAATCCATTTTAAACAATAAAAAAGATAACTTTGCAAAAAATGGAGGAGAATGCCAACAAAAATACAATGAAGTCTCACACTATGAGAAAAATAAACACTATGAGAAAAATAGAGTTATTCATGCTATCAGATGGGTGCAGAGCCAATGAAATGATGACTCCCACACATTTGACTGGCGGGGACAGATCATCACACTTCCCATTACAACGGGATATAACAGACTGTATAAACACATGCATAAGCTTAATTTCTCTGCTTTATCGCTATCTTTGTTTGGAAATAAAAGGGAAAATTCTTAACCAAGTGGATAACTTCAAATACTTACGGGCAATTACAACATCAGATGGAAGATGCACAACAGAGATTAAGAACAGAATAGGGCAAGCATAAGTTGCATTTCAGAAAATAAAAGGTATCTTATGCAATAAGTCACTATCACTGAATGTAAGGAAGAGAGTGCTGAAATGCTATATAGAACTTGTTTTGCTGTATGGCAGTGAATCTTGGAATGTAAATGAACAAATCAGGAAGAACTTGGAAGCAACAGAGATGTGGTTCCTGAGATGAAAGTTGGTAATTTGTTGAACTGCCAGACAACTGCTTGAAGGAGGTTAATGAAACTAGAATATTATATTCAACAATAAGAATGAGACAAACAGCTTTCTTTGGTCATGTGGTGAGAAGAGAGGCATTGGAGAACATCATGACGACTGGAAAGATCAAGGGGAAGAGAGGCAGACCAAGAGAAATGATGCTGGATGGACTGAGATAGTAGCGTGGATGAATATCATCAGCAGAGTTGACCAAAGACCAAGATGTGTGGAGAAACATAAACACACACGCCAACTGGCAAGGCACTTGATGATGATGATTTTTGGACTAAGCAAATAAACTGCTGAACGTGTTCTGCAGATTGTCCTTAGTACAGCGAACTAAGACAGGAATACTGGTCCACTGAGTCACAATTAATGTCAAGATGTATAGAACTAGTGGACACGTTACTGAAGTTGATAGGGATCTGCACTGATAATGTCATGAAAATGGTAAGGCGCGGATTCAACACCTGGGCTCGTCGCCTGCACCAGTGTTGTAAAGACTGGTCACCTATTCTTCCATTTATCCATCAGGCCTACAAAATGTGATGGTGCCAACACATCACAGGCCCAAAATGAGGAAACTGCTTCAGAATAAATTTGTAAAAAATAGTAGGGAACTAAAAGAACTTAAAAAAATGTTACGAGTTCATCATGAGAACTTGCTTGATGGTGTAATCACACAGGAGAAGAAGAAGAAGAAGAAGAAGAAGAAGAAGAAGAAGAAGAAGAAGAAGAAGAAGAAGAAATTGAGGTGTTATGCTTCTGGAAGGTTCAATCATGAATTGCAGGTCATGGAGTAGGGGGAAAACAGAAAAGATGAGGAAATGGCGGTCATAAGGACTGACAATCCAAATGTCAAAATAAACAGTCAAATAAATGTGTAAAACGAGCTGAAGATAAAAACAGCAGGTGTCAGAATTAGCCCTCAAAGGGGGTATCTGTAGTGAAGAGGTCAAGTCAATAAAATAAGTATATTTTTTATTGGGTCACAAACTGGGCACGCAGGCCTATCTTACATACGGCCCCTCCAACCACTCATCTTTGACACAGCAAATATATGCTACATGTTATGCATGTTAAATTCACATAGCATTAAGCATAATAATATGAACTCTGACCTTATACAATTTGGACTAAGCAAGTTGAGACATTCACAAATGTACAGCCACACACACACACACACACATAACCCAAAAATAAATACAGATAGACACAGACCCACAGATACATACACTCGCATACAGAGACAAAGACACACAGATACATATACAATAACATGCTTACAAGAAACATAGACAGACCCATATAAATATAGACACAAACAGATACTCATAGAGACCAAAAACAAAAAGGAATATCTACATACACAGACCGATACAAATATAAACACGCATACTCAGTTAGACAGACACAATTAGACACACAGACAGACACACAGAGACCAAAAAATGGGTATATCTACAAATACAGACACACACACAAAACACACATATAGAAAAAAAAAGTTAGTTAGTTAGTTAGTTAGTCGACAGATCATCCTCGTTGCACATCGGACCACTCAGTCCATAAGTGCTCGGATCCCCTCCTCAGCAAATCCCGCAGCGTGTAGCGGCTAACGACGCCAGTTCTGTGTTGGTTTATCAATCTTCTTTGGCTTCCTGCGTAGTGTTCTTGTTTGGCCACCCCTCTTTTAATTTGCTGCTCTCGCAGTCTGGCCATTGTTGTAGATTCACAGTCATCACTTGGTTCTTGCAAAAGTCTCACTTCTCGTAGAGCATTCAGAATGTCAGCCTGGTCCATGGCGCGTCCGCCCTCCACAGTAGCCTCACCTGCGAGCTTGTCAGCCCGCTCATTTCCTTGTACTCCCGCATGCCCTGGCACGAAGATGAAACTAATCTTTGCCAGCCGAGACCGCTTCAGAGGCAGCAACCATTCTCTTCGGATCGACCCCTCCTCTATCCTCTTGATCATGTTCATTGAGTCGCTAAGGAAACAAGCCCTAGTGAATGTCTGTGTCTCGAGCCATGTTATTGCTTTACTTACTGCCATGACTTCCATGGTCAGGCTACTTGTGGTTTCAGTGAAAGCACCAGAGTCCTCCTTCACAATTCTCCCTCCGGCCCGAGCTGTAAAGGCCCATGAGCTTCTCACATGTCGGACGACCGACCCATCTGTGTAGATGACCGCGTCACTGTCTAGCGAATTCTCGAAAATCAACGCTTGTACTTCAGCCTCCACAGCAGCCGGATTTTCTTGTCTGCATTTTCTATCTAGTTGGATGCAAACTGAAAAGGATGTGCAGAAGTCTGTTGGCACTTGCACCCACTCCTCGCCAGGTTCTAAGTCCTCAAGTGAACACACCTGTTGAAGAATGTCTTCGGCTTGACCCATCCATGACCGTCCTCTTTTTAACCTGCTGCCCTTCACCTTCCTAATTTCACTATGCAGTGGATGCTGTGTGTTTGCGTTAATTCTGAGGTAGGCGCGTGCCCTGCAAACTTGCATTCTCTCTTCAATGATTGGAAAATCAAGAATCAAATCAAGAAAAAAAAAGTATTTCTACATATAGTTAATAGATTAAAAAAATGTACACCTTATAGTAAAGCAATATGGTAATTCTACCTGAATTCAAAGAGGCATATAATCAGTATGAAATATGTATCAAAAAAACATTGTGGTTGAATGAGTAAGAAGTGTTTTGTAGTTTTATATATATAAAATGTTGCATTTCCTTTGTAGGACATTGATTAACCTGAACCCCAGATTGATTTACTAGGCTATTTTACGTTCAGGGCTTTGCCATTGGTTGAAATGTTGGGCCTTCATATATTCTCGGCTCCATGGCGAAGGGGTTACGGACGCAGTAAGTAATCTCGCATACCGTGTTTGAAATACAGCTGCGGGATTTGGCAGCAGACCGCCTTGTGTTGTTTTTTTAAAAATAAAATGATATAGGTGCCGGTCTTTTAGAAAGCAATGGCAAACTACTGAACGTAAACTTGCCAAGAGATCACAAACAGCCAAAAAATGCTGGGATTGACAGCGATGTCCTGTAAAGGATATGCAACTAACTTTTTCACATATTCTAGGTCAAAACATAATGAAGTAGGGGGTGACAGTTCCCTTTCTCATCATTTTTTCTTCCCAGACAGTTCCTAGACACATTCTTGAAATGATCCAATACCAGCTGTATGATCCTGGGTCGATTCCAGAGCCAAACTGGTTGAAACAGACACCAGCTACTGCAAGGTATTTTTTTTGGGCACTCTCTGGCTTTGAACTCAAGCGTAGTCCATATACACTACTTCTAATAGTGCTGGACCGAATTTTGCGTGTGGATTAACTTTCCCTATTACCAGTGTCCCTCGCCATCAGGCGGAGCCACTTCGACTTCAGAGGAACCAGGCCACTGACGTGATTTGCAAGCTGACCAACCACTACGCCAGTATGGCACCTAATAAATAACAGGCACAGGTAGATGTTGCTGTGTGGGTGTCAGATATCAGGTCTACACATATTCTATGGTGTGTGACATATGAAATGTCAGGTCTCCACATATTCTATGGTGTGTGTCATATGAAATGTCAAGTCTCCACATATTCTATGGTATGTCACATATGAAATGTCAAGTCTCCACATATTCTATGGTGTGTGACATATGAAATGTCAAGTCTCCACATATTATATGGTATGTCACATATGAAATGTCAGGTCTACACATATTCTATGGTATGTCACATATGAAATGTCAGGTCTCCACATATTCTATGGTGTGTGACATATGAAGTGGAGAGGCCAGTTCACTTCCTTGTAGTCTTTCCTTTCGGGACAATTCCCAGAATATTGTCTGGTACTCTTTTGTATGAGGCCTGGTTTATCCTAGAACCGTACTGGTTAGAAACCAGAATCCTGCCTCAGTTGAGTTGAGTCAAGGTCAAGAACCGACATCACTGCACTGGGGCAATCCCATAAGCACTCAGTCCTCATCCTTAACAGCTAGTGAAGAGTTCCAATATTAATGGTGCCCGCTGCCATCTGATTATATGTCCGTCTTGCTTTAGCTCTGAGTGACAACTGTCGACCAGATCCTTTGACCAACCCTTGCTGCTGCATTCTCTCTAGATCATGATAGTCTATCTGTTCCTCTACCTTATTCACATGCTACCAGAGGGCCTTCACCACATCTGCCTTATCAAGCATCAAATCATCCCTTAATGATACGGTATCAGCCAATCTATTGGCCTATTCATTTCCAACCACATCAAATCACCCCTTGATGATGCGGCACCAGCCAATCTGCCTACTTGTTCATTTCCAACCACACCAGAGTGTCATGGAAAAAAGATCCAGCGAATGCTCCCAACCCACGACCTCTGAATTGATGCAAGCTATTCAGCACGAAGCAAGCCAGTCTATACCTTTGTCAGCATGCGTTGTGAATCAGTTACAATCACAACATGCGTATAAAGTTGAGGACTGAACTCACATCACTGCAGCAAATGTACTAACCACCATTCTACTGCAGCTCACCTACAAAATAGCAAATTTAACAAAAATACAATGTATCTATCTTGTGAAAGTCATGCCTTTATGCAACAGAGAATTGCAGCACTAAAAAGTATAACTTCAGTAAATAACTTAATTGTTTATGCCCTGGCAATTGGGAACTTACAGAGTTGATTGTGAACTATGCTGGTACTTTCACGAGCAGGGTCAGACATGGTTCAAAACCTGTTTTTAAAAGTTCTTAAAAGTCGAGAGGATCGACTTCATTGCACCGGGTTTTATCTCATATGGTTCGCTCTCTTTCCACAGGGCGGAATGCCGAAAGCGCCACACAAAGCACGAACTCCGTAGTTCCAGTGACGACCCCCAGGAATCTCCGAGAAAAATGCACTCATGAACTGAGAGACATAGCCTGGAATCGAACCCACAACCTTCATAGCACGAGGCAGACGGCTTGACCACTTCACCACGGAGATTCCCTCGATTGCTCGCCGCTAGCGAAGGTCAAGGAAAGATTGGCCACCTATTTCTCTTTGCTCTCGAGTTTACAAAATGTAATGGCACTATCACATCACAAAACCACAGCAAGAAACTGCTACACCACAATTGATTTATGTTTATGCAATCAGAAACTTTGCTTTTCATGTATAAACAATATAAAATCTGGAGACAGAAACCTGTTAATGTGCAACACCAGGAAGTGATGTAGACAAACTTGACAGACACTCGCAATCTTCGACTTCCTGCATCTCCGAGGCATTTTTGCTAGCATCATCCATGGCTGGTAATGAGCTACCATCAAGTTGTTCAGAAGAACTGACTGCTATAATGTTTAAACACTGACAGATTTCATCAGAAGAACTCGGCTGGTTTAGTCTGGGACAGCCAGGTACATGTACTGTTGGTGAAACTGAATGATTATGTGAACTGTTGCCTGGTTGGCTGTTAGAAATGACATGCGCTGACACACTTTTTGATGGAGAGTCATTCTGGGGAAATGAAGATGTTTGGAAGTCCATCACAGCTGGGATAAAAGTTGTGGAGCTGCCATCATCTACAGCATCAAAGATTATTTCCTGGTCAACAGAGTCTGATGTTGAATGTGAAACTGAACTCAAGTATTGAGTTTGTGGGGAATGGCTGGTGCTCAATGCTGTGGTAAGATCATCAACCTGTAGCAAATGTACTTCCTGTTCGGGCAAAGCAGCAAATTTCTCTGAAGCAGACATGACCTCAAGATCGTGACCTTGTGTACTAGATAAAATATCATCATTAAAAATGATACATTCATTGTCTGGATGTGAAAAAGACATTTCATTTTGAAATGTTGAAAAACTGGAATTTCCATTTGGCTGAATCACAGATGTCAAACTAGCAGTGTTCATAGCCAAAGCTGAGTCTGTGCCAATGGTAATGTTTGATATAGGAGTCATGGGACGTGTTGTAATTATCACTGGTAAGGTTTTATCGGTCGCTGACTCTGATTTCCCTTTTGCATGTGTTCCTTTATCTTCCTTTCTGGGCATCACCTTTAGAAAACAGATTTTCAATAACATGAATTTCAAGAACTTCTCTTGGATACATCCTATGTGCACACATACTAATTACAATGATGCTTATGTTAAAGTCTATCAACAGTAGTATTGAAATGAAACAATATAGATAGAACCAGAGAAGTATACTGACTAAAGGCCACCCCTTGTACGTTACAACCTAGAATACGTGAAGGCCTAACAGTTCACACCCCAGCAGCAGTATCTGCAGGACTATCTTTAACTTGTATACAGACTTTGTCCAGAGTATCCAGTTATCAGAAAATATGACAGCACACATGACTTTACAGTTATAGAGTAATATGCTATAGGACTATCTTTAACTTGTATACAGACTTTGTCCAGAGTATCCAGTTATCAGAAAATATGACAGCAGACATGACTTTACAGTTATAGAGTAATATGCTACAGGACTATCTTTAACTTGTATACAGACTTTGTCCAGAGTATCCAGTTATCAGAAAATATTACAGCACACATGACTTTACAGTTATAGAGTAATATGCTATAGGACTATCTTTAACTTGTATACAGACTTTGTCCAGAGTATCCAGTTATCAGAAAATATGACAGCACACATGACTTTACAGTTATAGAGTAATATGCTATAGGACTATCTTTAACTTGTATACAGACTTTGTCCAGAGTATCCAGTTATCAGAAAATATGACAGCAGACATGACTTTACAGTTATAGAGTAATATGCTACAGGACTATCTTTAACTTGTATACAGACTTTGTACAGAGTATCCAGTTATCAGAAAATATTACAGCAGACATGACTTTACAGTTATAGAGTAATATGCTACAGGACTATCTTTAACTTGTATACAGACTTTGTCCAGAGTATCCAGTTATCAGAAAATATTACAGCAGACATGACTTTACAGTTATAGAGTAATATGCTATAGGACTATCTTTAACTTTTATACAGACTTTGTCCAGAGTATCCAGTTATCAGAAAATATGACAGCAGACATGACTTTACAGTTATAGAGTAATATGCTACAGGACTATCTTTAACTTGTATACAGACTTTGCCCAGAGTATCCAGTTATCAGAAAATATGACAGCACACATGACTTTACAGTTATAGAGTAATATGCTACAGGACTATCTTTAACTTGTATACAGACTTTGTCCAGAGTATCCAGTTATCAGAAAATATGACAGCAGACATGACTTTACAGTTATAGAGTAATATGCTACAGGACTATCTTTAACTTGTATACAGACTTTGTCCAGAGTATCCAGTTATCAGAAAATATGACAGCAGACATGACTTTACAGTTATAGAGTAATATGCTACAGGACTATCTTTAACTTGTATACAGACTTTGTCCAGAGTATCCAGTTATCAGAAAATATGACAGCAGACATGACTTTACAGTTATAGAGTAATATGCTACAGGACTATCTTTAACTTGTATACAGACTTTGTCCAGAGTATCCAGTTATCAGAAAATATTACAGCACACATGACTTTACAGTTATAGAGTAATATGCTACAGGACTATCTTTAACTTTTATACAGACTTTGTCCAGAGTATCCAGTTATCAGAAAATATGACAGCACACATGACTTTACAGTTATAGAGTAATATGCTATAGGACTATCTTTAACTTTTATACAGACTTTGTCCAGAGTATCCAGTTATCAGAAAATATGACAGCAGACATGACTTTACAGTTATAGAGTAATATGCTACAGGACTATCTTTAACTTTTATACAGACTTTGTCCAGAGTATCCAGTTATCAGAAAATATTACAGCAGACATGACTTTACAGTTATAGAGTAATATGCTACAGGACTATCTTTAACTTTTATACAGACTTTGTCCAGAGTATCCAGTTATCAGAAAATATGACAGCACACATGACTTTACAGTTATAGAGTAATATGCTACAGGACTATCTGTACTTTTATACAGACTTTGTCCAGAGTATCCAGTTATCAGAAAATATTACAGCAGACATGACTTTACAGTTATAGAGTAATGTGCTAGAGGACTATCTTTAACTTTTATACAGACTTTGTCCAGAGTATCCAGTTATCAGAAAATATGACAGCACACATGACTTTACAGTTATAGAGTAATATGCTATAGGACTATCTTTAACTTTTATACAGACTTTGTCCAGAGTATCCAGTTATCAGAAAATATGACAGCACACATGACTTTACAGTTATAGAGTAATATGCTATAGGACTATCTTTAACTTTTATACATACTTTGTCCAGAGTATCCAGTTATCAGAAAATATGACAGCACACATGAATTTACAGTTATAGAGTAATATGCTACAGGACTATCTTTAACTTGTATACAGACTTTGTCCAGAGTATCCAGTTATCAGAAAATATGACAGCACACATGACTTTACAGTTATAGAGTAATATGCTACAGGACTATCTTTAACTTGTATACAGACTTTGTCCAGAGTATCCAGTTATCAGAAAATATGACAGCAGACATGACTTTACAGTTATAGAGTAATATGCTACAGGACTATCTTTAACTTTTATACAGACTTTGTCCAGAGTATCCAGTTATCAGAAAATATGACAGCAGACATGACTTTACAGTTATAGAGTAATATGCTACAGGACTATCTTTAACTTGTATACAGACTTTGTCCAGAGTATCCAGTTATCAGAAAATATGACAGCAGACATGACTTTACAGTTATAGAGTAATATGCTATAGGACTATCTTTAACTTTTATACAGACTTTGTCCAGAGTATCCAGTTATCAGAAAATATGACAGCAGACATGACTTTACAGTTATAGAGTAATATGCTATAGGACTATCTTTAACTTTTATACAGACTTTGTCCAGAGTATCCAGTTATCAGAAAATATGACAGCAGACATGACTTTACAGTTATAGAGTAATATGCTATAGGACTATCTTTAACTTTTATACAGACTTTGTCCAGAGTATCCAGTTATCAGAAAATATGACAGCACACATGACTTTACAGTTATAGAGTAATATGCTACAGGACTATCTTTAACTTTTATACAGACTTTGTCCAGAGTATCCAGTTATCAGAAAATATTACAGCACACATGACTTTACAGTTATAGAGTAATATGCTATAGGACTATCTTTAACTTTTATACAGACTTTGTCCAGAGTATCCAGTTATCAGAAAATATTACAGCACACATGACTTTACAGTTATAGAGTAATATGCTATAGACTTCACATATACTAGTACATGGCTTATTGGGCAACCAGTATCGATTGTAAGCACTTCTTTCTTGACTCAGCTCAGAGAAAGCCAAGCATGGATCTGACCACTAAGTGTGATGCAACAATCCTGGGCTTTGGTTTTGAACCAACCACAATAAACATGGAAGTTGAACACTCCTACTAAATAAACTCAAATTATTTTGATGTCCTATGGAGAATGACATTGCTACAGCGGGAAGCCTGTCAGGAAACGTGCTAAACTAGACATGAGTTGGTTTGTTTTCTAGAATCATTGATACTGGATACAAATAAACCCATAAATATTCAGATGTCCTGTGTTGCCCGCACAAGCAGGTCCTACTTGAATCATGTCCTCAGTAAAGCGTATGAAGTATGTAGCACTGTCAAGGATTTCAATATGTACACAAGAATGACTCATCTTATTAACTTTGATTAGGTGGGTATGTTTTATAATTAAACATTTTGTCATACTAAACAAGAATGCAACAATCAGATAGCTTTTGTATTCAGTGTAAAATCTGTCTCCAGCTGGTGATACAAAAATCTCTGATATGCACAGACATAAAAAAAAAGAATCAAGATGATACATCTAATAATGTTAAAGGTAGTCGCATAGCAGATACTGCCATTAGTGTGAGAAGTGTCGGGCCATCAAATATTTCACGTTATAACATTCAGTACACTTCCTTTTCCTGTCCTTCCCTTCCCAGATAACTGCCAGAAAATAATTAAATTGTCAAGCACCCATTTTTTATCAGGCTGGGTGGACCCCAGATTTGTACTTAGTTAGTTAGTCTTTCCTCTTGAGCCTAAGGCGGCGCATAGGGCAAAAGTCCTGACTCTCCATGCCTGGCGGTTCGCTGCTACCTGTTGTAGATCTTGGATATTTACTTGGCCATTGAATGAGCCTTCTCTAATGATGGTTCTACGCAGGGTCTCTCTTGGTCTTCCCCGTACTGATTTGTACTGGTCGGAAATAATCATCTTGCCTCTGCTAGGGACTGAATCTAGATCCTGTCAGCGCAGGTAAGGAGGCTAACCACCATGGCTCCTGCTTCTCATCTCATTTCAACTTGTTCCTCTTGTACCTTGTGGTGTTGAGATAAAGTATAAACAGCAGAAGAGTGTCCGTTTATGGGGTTCATGTCACGAGATTCCCATGGACTCTGTTATTCCCTCTGTCCATCTTTTACATGGTCGGCCTCTTCTTCTGCTCTCATTTGGACTGTACATCATTGCTTGTTGTGGTATACTGTTAGTTGGAACCTAGTTACATGGCCAAACTGACTCCTGCTTCTCATTCATTCATTCAGTAGCCTGTCCTTTGCAGAACCTCGCTCCCATAACAACCTTCCGGAAAACCTCTCGATCATAAGCAAGATGTCCCGCTTCCGATACACCCATCTGGAGATCATCCGCCACATCCTGCACCCATCTTCTCTTTGGCCTTCCTCTTCCTCTCTTCCCAGGCATATACCCCTCCATTATTGTTCTCTCCAAACTTTTGTTATGTTTCAAGTGACCAAAATATTTCAATTTTCTTTGTTTTATCGTCTTTAACAGCCAACCTTCTTCAATATTCAGCTCTTGAAGTATGGATGCATTTGTTCTTTTCTTTACCCAAGATATTCTTAGAACTCGTCTATAACATTTATATTCAAAGGCATTTACGCGCATTTCAGCTTGTTTAGTAAGTGTCCAGGTCTCACAGGCATATGTTGCAATGGGAAAGATGCATGCTATTAAAAATCTAATTTTTGTAGTTCTGTCTGTCTCATTCCATAATGTATTCAGTTGTTTTAGTCTTTAAAGAGCAATTTATAGTCATCGTTTAATTTCTTTCATTGTGTCAGCGTTGTTGGTAATCTTCTTCTTCTTCTTTTCGTTCATCCGGAGTGTTTTTTCAGATGTGATTGCGGTGTGCGTTAGGCACCCTTGGGTTGAAAACCCTTAGGTCACACATCCGGCTTTCGCATGCATTTTTGACCAGGTTAGCAATCCTGGGAGACTCTCACTTTTGTGGTACCGTCCACATCCCAGCTGGTCAAGTTCGAACAGTCGAGGACTTCGGTCATCCCTCAAGAGAAGGAAGGCACAGTCCATAGCATTTTCCGCCATCCTAGGTTGCTTCCATAGTTGCAGGGCCGACACATAGCGCCCTGATACTGGGCTCACCGAGGGAATGGTCACGTCGTGCTCATGGCTGCTTTAGTTCCTCACTTCAATATATTGGGCTGTTCGTTCGCCCCGGGCCGTTCCCGCACAAACCAGACAGGTCTGCAGAAGGTATTCACTCAGCGAGTTTTCGCACATGTGCTTGTCGTTGCGCCCGTCAGAGCTGTTCCAGGCACGACAGACATTCGGAAAACTACCTAGTCAGAGCTGTTCCGAACAAGAGCGGCATTCGGAAACTAGGTAGTCAGAGCTGTTCCTAGCACGGGAGACATTCGGACGAGACATTTCACTCGGACGTAAATGCGTAGTGTCAGTTTTTAGTTTGCCACCCGTAGGTCGACACTTCCGACTTCCGGCGGGCATTTTTTAGTGAGGTTAGCCTTCCTCTGTGTTGGTAATCAATGACCCAACTCCTGCTTCTACAAGATGAAAGTATTCACCAATAAGTGTCCAAATACCTTCACACAATACCATTATGTTACCTTGAAAAGACAACTACTAAAACGTTGCTATGTTTGGTGATGATGATGATGAAACTAACCTGAGAGTTGACCACTGTGCCTGTTGCTTTAGTTGTTTTATCCCTTTCTGTGATGAGCCTCTGTGCCCAGCCCAAGAGTATTATACTAATCAATACTTTTGTTGACATCAAACTGTAAATAAACACAGAATTAAATATAGTCCCTCCCTAAAGCAGATGCAGCTCTGTGGGTGTGAACTGTCAGTCCTCAATTATACTAGATAAACGTCAAGATGACTGGTGACTTGCAGGATAACTGAGCCCGCCGCTCAGAAAGCAATGGCAAACTACTGAGCGTAATCTTGCCAAGAAATCGACAATCAGCTGAAAGATGCTGGTGTTGACAGTGATGTCCTGTAAAGGATATGCGAATACAAAATTAATAAAACGTCAAGATACCCACAGGTCAAAGGTCATAGACAAAGACCTAAAAACACATGGAGAAGAGAATTTGAGACAGAGGGGAATAAAAAAATGACGGTATGTCTCATAGAATGCCAAAATTTCTCATTCCACAAACACAAAGGTATGTGTCATGGAATGCCACGATTTCTCCAGACTGCATCTCATTCCACAAACACAAACGTATGTCTCATAGAATGCCACGATTTCTCCAGACTGCATCTCATTCCACAAACACAAAGGTATGTCTCATAGAATGCCACGATTTCTCCAGACTGCACCTCATTCCACAATCACAAAGGTATGTCTCATAGAATGCCACGATTTCTCATTCCACAAACACAAAGGTATGTGTCATGGAATGCCACGATTTCTCCAGACTGCATCTCATTCCACAAACACAAAGGTATGTCTCATAGAATGCCACAATTTCTCCAGACTGCATCTCATTCCACAAACACAAAGGTATGTCTCATAGAATGCCACGATTTCTCCAGACTGCATCTCATTCCACAAACACAAAGGTATGTCTCATAGAATGCCACGATTTCTCCAGACTGCATCTCATTCCACAAACACAAAGGTATGTCTCATAGAATGCCACGATTTCTCCAGACTGCATCTCATTCCACAAACACAAAGGTATGTCTCATAGAATGCCACGATTTCTCCAGACTGCATCTCATTCCACAAACACAAAGGTATGTCTCATAGAATGCCACGATTTCTCCAGACTGCACCTCATTCCACAATCACAAAGGTATGTGTCATGGAATGCCACGATTTCTCCAGACTGCATCTCATTCCACAAACACAAAGGTATGTCTCATAGAATGCCACAATTTCTCCAGACTGCATCTCATTCCACAAACACAAAGGTATGTCTCATAGAATGCCACAATTTCTCCAGACTGCATCTCATTCCACAAACACAAAGGTATGTCTCATAGAATGCCACGATTTCTCCAGACTGCATCTCATTCCACAAACACAAAGGTATGTCTCATAGAATGCCACGATTTCTCCAGACTGCATCTCATTCCACAAACACAAAGGTATGTCTCATAGAATGCCACGATTTCTCCAGACTGCATCTCATTCCACAAACACAAAGGTATGTCTCATAGAATGCCACGATTTCTCCAGACTGCATCTCATTCCACAAACACAAAGGTATGTCTCATAGAATGCCACGATTTCTCCAGACTGCACCTCATTCCACAAAAACAAAGATATGTCTCATAGAATGCCACGATTTCTCCAGACTGCATCTCATTCCACAAACACAAAGGTATGTCTCATAGAATGCCACGATTTCTCCAGACTGCATCTCATTCCACAAACACAAAGGTAAGTCTCATAGAATGCCATGATTTCTCCAGACTGCATCTCATTCCACAAACACAAAGGTATGTCTCATAGAATGCCACGATTTCTCCAGACTGCACCTCATTCCACAAACACAAAAGTATGTCTCATAGAATGCCATGATTTCTCCAGACTGCATCTCATTCCACAAACACAAAGGTATGTCTCATAGAATGCCACGATTTCTCCAGACTGCACATCATTCCACAAACACAAAGGTATGTCTCATAGAATGCCACGATTTCTCCAGACTGCATCTCATTCCACAAACACAAAGGTATGTCTCATAGAACGCCACGATTTCTCCAGACTGCACCTCATTCCACAAACACAAAGGTATGTCTCATAGAATGCCATGATTTCTCCAGACTGCATCTCATTCCACAAACACAAAGGTATGTCTCATAGAATGCCACGATTTCTCCAGACTGCATCTCATTCCACAAACACAAAGGTATGTCTCATAGAATGCCACGATTTCTCCAGACTGCATCTCATTCCACAAACACAAAGGTATGTCTCATAGAATGCCACGATTTCTCCAGACTGCACCTCATTCCACAAACACAAAGGTATGTCTCATAGAATGCCATGATTTCTCCAGACTGCACCTCATTCCACAAACACAAAGGTATGTCTCATAGAATGTCATGATTTCTCCAGACTGCACCTCATTCCACAAACACAAAGGTATGTCTCATAGAATGCCACGATTTCTCCAGACTGCATCTCATTCCACAAACACAAAGGTATGTCTCATAGAATGCCACGATTTCTCCAGACTGCATCTCATTCCACAAACACAAAGGTATGTCTCATAGAATGCCACGATTTCTCCAGACTGCATCTCATTCCACAAACACAAAGGTATGTCTCATAGAATGCCACGATTTCTCCAGACTGCATCTCATTCCACAAACACAAAGGTATGTCTCATAGAATGCCACGATTTCTCCAGACTGCATCTCATTCCACAAACACAAAGGTATGTCTCATAGAATGCCATGATTTCTCCAGACTGCATCTCATTCCACAAACACAAAGGTATGTCTCATAGAATGCCACGATTTCTCCAGACTGCATCTCATTCCACAAACACAAAGGTATGTCTCATAGAATGCCACGATTTCTCCAGACTGCATCTCATTCCACAAACACAAAGGTATGTCTCATAGAATGCCACGATTTCTCCAGACTGCATCTCATTCCACAAACACAAAGGTATGTCTCATAGAATGCCACAATTTCTCCAGACTGCATCTCATTCCACAAACACAAAGGTATGTCTCATAGAATGCCACGATTTCTCCAGACTGCATCTCATTCCACAAACACAAAGGTATGTCTCATAGAATGCCACGATTTCTCCAGACTGCATCTCATTCCACAAACACAAAGGTATGTCTCATAGAATGCCACGATTTCTCCAGACTGCATCTCATTCCACAAACACAAAGGTATGTCTCATAGAATGCCACGATTTCTCCAGACTGCATCTCATTCCACAAACACAAAGGTATGTCTCATAGAATGCCACGATTTCTCCAGACTGCACCTCATTCCACAATCACAAAGGTATGTGTCATGGAATGCCACGATTTCTCCAGACTGCATCTCATTCCACAAACACAAAGGTATGTCTCATAGAATGCCACAATTTCTCCAGACTGCATCTCATTCCACAAACACAAAGGTATGTCTCATAGAATGCCACAATTTCTCCAGACTGCATCTCATTCCACAAACACAAAGGTATGTCTCATAGAATGCCACGATTTCTCCAGACTGCATCTCATTCCACAAACACAAAGGTATGTTTCATAGAATGCCACGATTTCTCCAGACTGCATCTCATTCCACAAACACAAAGGTATGTCTCATAGAATGCCACGATTTCTCCAGACTGCATCTCATTCCACAAACACAAAGGTATGTCTCATAGAATGCCACGATTTCTCCAGACTGCATCTCATTCCACAAACACAAAGGTATGTCTCATAGAATGCCACGATTTCTCCAGACTGCACCTCATTCCACAAAAACAAAGATATGTCTCATAGAATGCCACGATTTCTCCAGACTGCATCTCATTCCACAAACACAAAGGTATGTCTCATAGAATGCCACGATTTCTCCAGACTGCATCTCATTCCACAAACACAAAGGTAAGTCTCATAGAATGCCATGATTTCTCCAGACTGCATCTCATTCCACAAACACAAAGGTATGTCTCATAGAATGCCACGATTTCTCCAGACTGCACCTCATTCCACAAACACAAAAGTATGTCTCATAGAATGCCATGATTTCTCCAGACTGCATCTCATTCCACAAACACAAAGGTATGTCTCATAGAATGCCACGATTTCTCCAGACTGCATCTCATTCCACAAACACAAAGGTATGTCTCATAGAATGCCACGATTTCTCCAGACTGCATCTCATTCCACAAACACAAAGGTATGTCTCATAGAACGCCACGATTTCTCCAGACTGCACCTCATTCCACAAACACAAAGGTATGTCTCATAGAATGCCATGATTTCTCCAGACTGCATCTCATTCCACAAACACAAAGGTATGTCTCATAGAATGCCACGATTTCTCCAGACTGCATCTCATTCCACAAACACAAAGGTATGTCTCATAGAATGCCACGATTTCTCCAGACTGCATCTCATTCCACAAACACAAAGGTATGTCTCATAGAATGCCACGATTTCTCCAGACTGCACCTCATTCCACAAACACAAAGGTATGTCTCATAGAATGCCATGATTTCTCCAGACTGCACCTCATTCCACAAACACAAAGGTATGTCTCATAGAATGTCATGATTTCTCCAGACTGCACCTCATTCCACAAACACAAAGGTATGTCTCATAGAATGCCACGATTTCTCCAGACTGCATCTCATTCCACAAACACAAAGGTATGTCTCATAGAATGCCACGATTTCTCCAGACTGCATCTCATTCCACAAACACAAAGGTATGTCTCATAGAATGCCACGATTTCTCCAGACTGCATCTCATTCCACAAACACAAAGGTATGTCTCATAGAATGCCACGATTTCTCCAGACTGCATCTCATTCCACAAACACAAAGGTATGTCTCATAGAATGCCACGATTTCTCCAGACTGCATCTCATTCCACAAACACAAAGGTATGTCTCATAGAATGCCATGATTTCTCCAGACTGCATCTCATTCCACAAACACAAAGGTATGTCTCATAGAATGCCACGATTTCTCCAGACTGCATCTCATTCCACAAACACAAAGGTATGTCTCATAGAATGCCACGATTTCTCCAGACTGCATCTCATTCCACAAACACAAAGGTATGTCTCATAGAATGCCACGATTTCTCCAGACTGCATCTCATTCCACAAACACAAAGGTATGTCTCATAGAACGCCACGATTTCTCCAGACTGCACCTCATTCCACAAACACAAAGGTATGTCTCATAGAATGCCATGATTTCTCCAGACTGCATCTCATTCCACAAACACAAAGGTATGTCTCATAGAATGCCACGATTTCTCCAGACTGCATCTCATTCCACAAACACAAAGGTATGTCTCATAGAATGCCACGATTTCTCCAGACTGCATCTCATTCCACAAACACAAAGGTATGTCTCATAGAATGCCACGATTTCTCCAGACTGCACCTCATTCCACAAACACAAAGGTATGTCTCATAGAATGCCATGATTTCTCCAGACTGCACCTCATTCCACAAACACAAAGGTATGTCTCATAGAATGTCATGATTTCTCCAGACTGCACCTCATTCCACAAACACAAAGGTATGTCTCATAGAATGCCACGATTTCTCCAGACTGCATCTCATTCCACAAACACAAAGGTATGTCTCATAGAATGCCACGATTTCTCCAGACTGCATCTCATTCCACAAACACAAAGGTATGTCTCATAGAATGCCACGATTTCTCCAGACTGCATCTCATTCCACAAACACAAAGGTATGTCTCATAGAATGCCACGATTTCTCCAGACTGCATCTCATTCCACAAACACAAAGGTATGTCTCATAGAATGCCATGATTTCTCCAGACTGCATCTCATTCCACAAACACAAAGGTATGTCTCATAGAATGCCACGATTTCTCCAGACTGCATCTCATTCCACAAACACAAAGGTATGTCTCATAGAATGCCACTATTTCTCCAGACTGCACCTCATTCCACAAACACAAAGGTATGTCTCATAGAATGCCACGATTTCTCCAGACTGCACCTCATTCCACAAACACAAAGGTATGTCTCATAGAATGCCACGATTTCTCCAGACTGCACCTCATTCCACAAACACAAAGGTATGTCTCATAGAATGCCACGATTTCTCCAGACTGCACCTCATTCCAAAAACACAAAGGTATGTCTCATAGAATGCCACGATTTCTCCAGACTGCACCTCATTCCACAAACACAAAGGTATGTCTCATAGAATGTCATGATTTCTCCAGACTGCACCTCATTCCACAAACACAAAGGTATGTCTCATAGAATGCCACGATGCCACGATTTCTCCAGACTGCATCTCATTCCACAAACACAAAGGTATGTCTCATAGAATGCCACAATTTCTCCAGACTGCATCTCATTCCACAAACACAAAGGTATGTCTCATAGAATGCCACAATTTCTCCAGACTGCATCTCATTCCACAAACACAAAGGTATGTCTCATAGAATGACACGATTTCTCCAGACTGCATCTCATTCCACAAACACAAAGGTATGTCTCATAGAATGCCACGATTTCTCCAGACTGCATCTCATTCCACAAACACAAAGGTATGTCTCATAGAATGCCACGATTTCTCCAGACTGCATCTCATTCCACAAACACAAAGGTATGTCTCATAGAATGCCACGATTTCTCCAGACTGCATCTCATTCCACAAACACAAAGGTATGTCTCATAGAATGCCACGATTTCTCCAGACTGCACCTCATTCCACAAACACAAAGGTATGTCTCATAGAATGCCACGATTTCTCCAGACTGCATCTCAATCCACAAACACAAAGGTATGTCTCATAGAATGCCACGATTTCTCCAGACTGCATCTCATTCCACAAACACAAAGGTATGTCTCATAGAATGCCACGATTTCTCCAGACTGCATCTCATTCCACAAACACAAAGGTATGTCTCATAGAATGCCACGATTTCTCCAGACTGCATCTCATTCCACAAACACAAAGGTATGTCTCATAGAATGCCACGATTTCTCCAGACTGCATCTCATTCCACAAACACAAAGGTATGTCTCATAGAATGCCACGATTTCTCCAGACTGCATCTCATTCCACAAACACAAAGGTATGTCTCATAGAATGCCACGATTTCTCCAGACTGCATCTCATTCCACAAACACAAAGGTATGTCTCATAGAATGCCACGATTTCTCCAGACTGCACCTCATTCCACAAACACAAAGGTATGTCTCATAGAATGCCACGATTTCTCCAGACTGCATCTCATTCCACAAACACAAAGGTATGTCTCATAGAATGCCACGATTTCTCCAGACTGCACCTCATTCCACAAACACAAAGGTATGTCTCATAGAATGCCACTATTTCTCCAGACTGCACCTCATTCCACAAACACAAAGGTATGTCTCATAGAATGCCACGATTTCTCCAGACTGCACCTCATTCCACAAACACAAAGGTATGTTTCATAGAATGCCACGATTTCTCCAGACTGCACCTCATTCCACAAACACAAAGGTATGTCTCATAGAATGCCACGATTTCTCCAGACTGCACCTCATTCCACAAACACAAAGGTAAGTCTCATAGAATGCCATGATTTCTCCAGACTGCATCTCATTCCACAAACACAAAGGTATGTCTCATAGAATGCCACGATTTCTCCAGACTGCACCTCATTCCACAAACACAAAGGTATGTCTCATAGAATGCCATGATTTCTCCAGACTGCATCTCATTCCACAAACACAAAGGTATGTCTCATAGAATGCCACGATTTCTCCAGACTGCATCTCATTCCACAAACACAAAGGTATGTATCATAGAATGCCACGATTTCTCCAGACTGCGTCTCATTCCACAAACACAAAGGTATGTCTCATAGAATGCCACGATTTCTCCAGACTGCATCTCATTCCACAAACACAAAGGTATGTCTCATAGAATGCCACGATTTCTCCAGACTGCATCTCATTCCACAAACACAAAGGTATGTGTCATGGAATGCCACAATTTCTCCAGACTGCATCTCATTCCACAAACACAAAGGTATGTCTGATAGAATGCCACGATTTCTCCAGACTGCATCTCATTCCACAAACACAAAGGTATGTCTCATAGAATGCCACGATTTCTCCAGACTGCACCTCATTCCACAAACACAAAGGTATGTCTCATAGAATGCCACGATTTCTCCAGACTGCATCTCATTCCACAAACACAAAGGTATGTGACATGGAATGCCACGATTTCTCCAGACTGCATCTCATTCCACAAACACAAAGGTATGTCTCATAGAATGCCACGATTTCTCCAGACTGCATCTCATTCCACAAACACAAAGGTATGCATCATAGAATGCCACGATTTCTCCAGACTGCATCTCATTCCACAAACACAAAGGAGGAATAAATATAAGAATAGGTGGTATTCTCAACATCAAGAAGCTGACACAATGTTATGCGACATTGTACAAGACCATCCTCTACCGAGCCAGAATGTAAGATTACACACAAAGTAATCACAATGACCACGGTCTGCTGACTATGTAGGAGCAAGTTTGATTTGACATCAGTACCTTTCACCAATAGAATACAGGTGGAAGTTGATAAGACCCCCAGGTCAACATATTGTTAAATTTTTTTTCTTTCAATGTGTTCCAGTTCCAGCACCAGTGTCTATTCCTTACATCTTGGTTCTCTAGAAGTTATGCAGTTCTCTCCACGAGCTCCACATTAGGATTCTGCCATACTATTTCAGTTCTGTTCTGCGCAGGCACAAGTTAATGGATGTGTGTGGTTCATTAATAAATGTTTGAGTCATTATCCATGTTCCTGATCGATACAACAATACTGATTTAACATTAGAGTCTGGTACTAGTTTGTATGCTATGGCATGTAAGCGGGCTGAATCGCCTTCTGTCTATTATCTCTCATTGAAGCATAGACTTTCAACATTCTCATGCCAAGCTCTCTCTCTCTCTCTCTCTTATGTAGTCTTCTTCACAATTGGTTCAATTTCGAAGCTAAAGTTTTCTATAGGTTGAGGTAGTCAATGTGACACCAGTCCTCCTTAGTCATCTTGTAGGGTAGTTACAGTGGAACTATTCTTGCTGCCCTTACTGGGCCCAGGAACACACAGGCGACAAATGCTATCTGACTGGAAAGGTGTAATTACACATGCTGACCTGATCTGTTGACCTAAAAACTAAAAAGTGCTGTCAAGAAAATGTAAACAAAATCAGAGATTTTATAGTATACAGCATTATGCCAAAATGCTGAATGTTAGTGCAAAGATCAAAGTTATCTCACTATCCAGCCATCCTACATCTTGAAGGTTTATTATTTACATCAACTTTACGCCTAACTTCAAAGATAATCAACATTGTTGTAACTGTAACCATGCAAGTTTTGAAACCAGTCAAGCATCAACAAATTATTATAGTGTTATTGTCAGTATGAGAGCAAACATTAAAGTACAAAAGCTGGTATTCTTGTATGTTCATCTCATTATTTTTCACCGAGCAGTAGAAACTGTATTAACTTGGGTTAAAGAATAGTTGAGAAATTAATTAGACTGCTTGATCATAATTAAGCAACCAATTATGTAGTGAGTAAATTTGGTCCAGTAGAATACTTCCTATTGCAACATACCTTTGGGAGTCTCTGTGGCGAAGTGGTCAAGCCGTTTGACGTTTGACTTGTGAGCCGAAGGTTGTGGGTTCGATTCCGGGCTGCGTCCTTCGGTTTACGAGTTAAATGTTTCGGAGACTCCCATGGGTCGTCGCTAAAAGCTACGGAGTTCGTGCTTTGTGCGACGCTTTCCGTACTGCGGAAAGAGACCGAGCCATATGGGATAAAAACCCGGTGCAATGAAGTCGACCCTGTCGACTTTTAAGCGACTTTTTTTTAAGCAACATACGCCTGTGAGACCTGGACACTTATTAAACAAGCTGAGCAGCACATAAATGCCTTTGAATATAAATTTTATAGACGAGTTCTAAGAATATCTTGGATAAAGAAAAGAACAAATGCATCAATATTTCAAGAGCTGAATATTGAAGAAGGTTGGCTATTAAAGATGATGACACAAAGAAAATTGAAATATTTTGGTCATTTGAAATTTCACAAAAGTTTGGAGAGAACAGTAATGGAGGGGTATATGTCTGGGAAGAGAAGAAGAGGAAGGCCAAAGAGAAGATGGGTGCAGGATGTGGCGGATGATCTCCAGAAGGATGAATTGGACGTGTGAGATCTTGCTTATGATCGAGAGGTTTTCCGGAAGGTTGTTATGGGAGCGAGGTTCTGCAAAGGACATGCTACTGAATGAATAAATGAAGAATACTTAGAAAACACATAAAGAAACATTTTATATATCATCAACATCATCCTTTTCATCATGTGCCCTGCTATTGACACAGGTAAGCATGTCTCTCAACAGATCTCGGTCCTTGGTGATCTGGATCAACTCTGCTGATGATATTTCTCCATGCCACCATTTCAGTCCATCCTGCATCATTTCTCTCAGTCTGTCTCAGTCCCTTCTCTCACTGATCCTTCCAGTTACCACAATGTCTTCAAATGACTCTCTTCTCATTACATTACCAAAGAATGAACTTTATATTCAGGTTAACCCAGTGTTTCACAACGTGGGGCACATGCCCCACAGGGGGGTACTTCAATTGTTAAGGGGGGCAATTCGAAAATTGAAGAAATCGGCTGGATATAACAAAACGGGCAGACTTAAGACTGAAGTTAACTAAATTGGAACCTGACATAAAATCTCTTTGCAGCAAGCATCAAGCACAAGGATCTCACTGAATTTAAATAATAAATAATTACTAATAATTAAAATAATATAGAAAAATCTTTCATTAAAATTATTGTGTACTTGAATTTCAGTTCTCCATTATATGTTTTGAAAATGTACTTACTGTGTTTGCTCAATAATTTTCTATTGATTTCTTCCTAAAACCTATCATTTAAGTTTCTTTAGTGAACATTTTAATTTTTGAATATTAAAAATAATGTATATGTTAGGTGTGTGTGTGTGTGTGTGTGGGGGGGGGGGGGGGCATAAGAATTTTAGAAAGGCTTAGGTGGGGCATAGCACAAAAAAGGTTGGCAAACACTGGGTTAACCCAAAAGCCATTATGGCCATGGAGTAGATCATTCCATACATGATTGTCAAGCTAGAAGTCAATACAGGGGAATTTATTTTGGATATCACAGGTTGGTTGATGCGGCATGAAACAGTCTTACCCCTCAAGATTATATGAATTCAGTAATTGCAATTTGTTACGACATCTAACTAACACAGGAGCATTTGGAGACCAGCATTTGGAGACAGTAGCTGGAAAGTAAACTTTGCAATGTTGAAGTCTTGTCTGAGGGAACATAATGACCCCACTGATGTAGAGGTTTTGCTTTAGAACAGATGTATAACTGTTTGTGTGATTAGTATTCACCTGTATTGCATTAGATTGGTGATAAATGACACCCATGGACAGGATAATAAATTAAAAGCACGATTGACTGACGCTGCTATGATATCACTTGTAGAGGACAGAGTGAACTATGATAGTTATCAGCTGTAGCTGATAAATGACACCCAGGACAAGATAAGAGAATAAAAGCATGGTAGACTGACACTGCTATGTTATAACTTGTAATAAAGACTCAAGTGCTGGAGGTCCCGGGTTCAAGCCCCGGTGAGGGCCGGTTTTTTTTTTCCACGTGGACTTCTAGTAACAAAATTTCCCCTGGTCTCTGGGTAGTGAGATTGGACATCCGTGTGTATTGTTGTGCACGTAAAATATCCCTAGGCAGTTGGGAATCAAAACTGAGTAGCCTAATGGCGCTGCCTGGGCAAAATTTTGAGTTAAAAATCTAACTCAAACTATTTCAGGATCCTCATCTGTGCTACGGAGTTTGTGCACTGAGCTGAGATTCTCCGGACTCAGGTTTGAGTCAGGAGTAAAACGGAGCACTTATGGGTTACACCCGTGTGCCGTGATGTTGATACAGCGACTAACTAAACTAAACTAAAGACCACGAGTAAAGTATAATAGTTATCAGCTGTAGCTTTCTGGCATACATTAAAATTCAATGGCTCTTTAACTCCCAAGCAATGCATGATGTGGTGCTTCCTCTTGAATACCAGCAATCTTGTCATATGTTCTCTGGCTTTATACATCTGGCTTGAGCATTCTATAGAAATCTGGCTTTATACATCTGGCTTGAGCATTCTATAGAAATCTGGCTTTATACATCTGGCTTGAGCATTCTATAGAAATCTGGCTTTATACATCTGGCTTGAGCATTCTAAAGAAATCTGGCTTTATACATCTGGCTTGAGCATTCTATAGAAATCTGGCTTTCAAAGTGGCTACTTCTGCTGTTGATTGTTTTCTCTTGACAAGCAATGCTTTTGAGATTGTTCACTGTGGTTATTACCCTCATTGAGCGTCTGTTGTGAAACCTTCTGGTACTGACAGATTTAATATATTCATACCATATATAATAACAAAATGTAAGCCCAAGAAATTGAAAAATGTTAGACAATGATAAAAGATCTACCTACCATAAGTAAAACAAGAAGACAAGCAGCCAAGGCAGAGGTCCATTAATGTTGAAACACCTATGGCACACTACAAATAGCAGACAGATCAGTGGCATTGGTGTGAAACCCATGCGTCTGCACACCTGATCACTAAAATTGGTAAAAGCCTATAACAAAAAAAGAAATTTCATAAAAAGAAATGACATAAAATAATACCTTGGACAACATTATTTTTAGTTGCATACTCTTTACAGGACATCACAGTCAACCCCAGCATTTTTTTGGCTGTTTGTGATTTCTTAGAAAGTTTACATGCAGTAGCTTGCCATTGAAACATATATTCAATAAAATCTGGAGTTATTATATACAAGAAATTAAGAAAACTACAGATACATTTAGCATAAGCAAACCAAAAATGTACTGATGTACTGAAAAATGGTGACATAGAACAGTAAATAAAAATATATTTGACTCAATTACAATGAAACATTCTGTGACCTAACAGAAATGAACGATCCAAAATTATATTTTTTAACAGGAAAATCCCCAGCAACACTCATTTTCATTTACTTGCTTGAGCTTTTTATTCAAGACTTCAATCACCAAATCAAATTTCATAAAATCAATTCTGATATACTGTTTAGATTGTTGTTGATGTTATCAGTGTTGTACAAAACCCATCAATCAAGTTGTTCAACCTCGTATGACATGAAGAATCTGGGTAGTGGTGTTTAGTGTTTCAAATCTGATAGACACTAAATTCAATCATATGGTCTCCAAGCATGAGTGCAAGACTTGGGTTCTGAATGTCTACTATCATGATGGGATTTGCTGTGACTCTCTGTCAGTCTTGGAGCATGTGTGGTCCTAAGCAGGCTTCATTAGAGACAGTTACTGTAGAAAGGGATGAGCAATGGAATGGGCTGATATAAAGAATGCCCTCAGAGAGGCAGTGAGATTAAACGAATCAAGTGATGACTGTGAATGAAACCTTCAACAGACTTAAATAACATCAAGCCTAAAGGGGTTAAGCTAGACAAGAGTGCTATGTAGGGAGCCAAAGAATAATAGCCAACCAACACATTACTGGTGTCATCAGCAGCTACATGCCAAGGCAGATACTGAGGATGGGATCCAAGCACTTATAGATTGAATAGACCAATGTGCAGTGAGGATAATCTGATGATTAACAATAGCGACCATGAAATTTAGGGAGGTTAAAGGAGATCACCTCATCCCAACATCACTTGTCATCATACTTAGAGCGTTTGAAAGGCAACGCCACACACAGCCTTTCGAGACAATGATCACCTGCAATGACCGAACGTCCTTATTCACCTCTAACAGCAGACTTTGTACATTATGGTGTTATAACTCTCTGCCTCCCTGGATGGCTCCAGTAACAAATACACGGAACTGTTTAAATAAGAAATCAACACTCACGTGCTTCTTCTGACTAGAGGCAATGTCCTGGGCCAGTCCTAAAGCAAAGTCTGCATATGACTGAAAGACAATTCAACAACAACAATTACAGATGTAATCATTTTTAGTAAATACAATAGTCAGATTTATTTGCTTTTGACATGAGTAGATGCCTTTTTATGGATTAAAAAGTAAAATAGTTTACATACATTATGCAATATATACAATATAAAATTAAATTATAATAAAGACTAAACATTGCAACAATTATTTAGATTTCAAAAGTCATATTTCTGAAATCCCATGAAATATGTCCCACACAACCTATCAGCAGGATAGTCTGAGGCAGATTAAGATGATATCAAAACATTTTATCATCACAAGTGTGATATGAAATGCCAGAGAAGCGACATTTTAAAGATTTTTTCATAATCATTAGTTCTTGGGAAATGATTTCTAATTAATGTAAAAGTTAAAGGTACTCCCATAGCAGATACTGCCGCTGGGGTATGATGTAGCAGATACTGCCGCTGGGGTATGATGTAGCAGATACTGCCGCTGGGGTATGATGTAGCAGGTCTTCTATAGCAGATACTGCGCTGGGGTATGATGTAGCAGATACTGCCACTGGGGTATGATGTAGCAGATACTGCCGCTGGGGTATGATGTAGCAGATACTGCCACTGGGGTATGATGTAGCAGGTCTTCTATAGCAGATACTGCCACTGGGGTATGATGTAGCAGATACTGCTGCTGGGGTATGATGTAGCAGATACTGCCACTGGGGTATGATGTAGCAGGTCTTCTATAGCAGATACTGCCACTGGGGTATGATGTAGCAGGTCTTCTATAGCAGATACTGCCACTGGGGTATGATGTAGCAGATACTGCTGCTGGGGTATGATGTAGCAGATACTGCCACTGGGGTATGATGTAGCAGGTCTTCTATAGCAGATACTGCGCTGGGGTATGATGTAGCAGATACTGCCGCTGGGGTATGATGTAGCACATACTGCTGCTGGGGTATGATGTAGCAGATACTGCCACTGGGGTATGATGTAGCAGATACTGCCACTGGGGTATGATGTAGCAGATACTGCCGCTGGGGTATGATGTAGCAGATACTGCCGCTGGGGTATGATGTAGCAGATACTTCCACTGGGGTATGATGTAGCAGATACTGCCGCTGGGGTATGATGTAGCAGATACTGCCGCTGGGGTATGATGTAGCAGATACTGCCGCTGGGGTATGATGTAGCAGATACTGCCGCTGGGGTATGATGTAGCAGATACTGCCGCTGGGGTATGATGTAGCAGATACTGCCGCTGGGGTATGATGTAGCAGATACTGCCGCTGGGGTATGATGTAGCAGGTCTTCTATAGCAGATACTGCGCTGGGGTATGATGTAGCAGGTCTTCTATAGCAGATACTGCGCTGGGGTATGATGTAGCAGATACTGCCACTGGGGTATGATGTAGCAGATACTGCGCTGGGGTATGATGTAGCAGGTCTTCTATAGCAGATACTGACTGGGGTATGATGTAGCAGATACTGCCACTGGGGTATGATGTAGCAGATACTGCCACTGGGGTATGATGTAGCAGATACTGCCGCTGGGGTATGATGTAGCAGATACTGCGCTGGGGTATGATGTAGCAGGTCTTCTATAGCAGATACTGCGCTGGGGTATGATGTAGCAGATACTGCCACTGGGGTATGATGTAGCAGATACTGCCACTGGGGTATGATGTAGCAGATACTGCCACTGGGGTATGATGTAGCAGATACTGCCACTGGGGTATGATGTAGCAGATACTGCCACTGGGGTATGATGTAGCAGATACTGCCGCTGGGGTATGATGTAGCAGATACTGCCGCTGGGGTATGATGTAGCAGATACTGCCGCTGGGGTATGATGTAGCAGATACTGCCGCTGGGGTATGATGTAGCAGATACTGCCGCTGGGGTATGATGTAGCAGGTCTTCTATAGCAGATACTGCGCTGGGGTATGATGTAGCAGATACTGCCGCTGGGGTATGATGTAGCAGATACTGCTGCTGGGGTATGATGTAGCAGGTCTTCTATAGCAGATACTGCGCTGGGGTATGATGTAGCAGGTCTTCTATAGCAGATACTGCGCTGGGGTATGATGTAGCAGGTCTTCTATAGCAGATACTGCGCTGGGGTATGATGTAGCAGGTCTTCTATAGCAGATACTGCGCTGGGGTATGATGTAGCAGGTCTTCTATAGCAGATACTGCTGCTGGGGTATGATGTAGCAGGTCTTCTATAGCAGATACTGCTGCTGGGGTATGATGTAGCAGATACTGCTGCTGGGGTATGATGTAGCAGATACTGCCACTGGGGTATGATGTAGCAGATACTGCCGCTGGGGTATGATGTAGCAGATACTGCGCTGGGGTATGATGTAGCAGGTCTTCTATAGCAGATACTGCTGCTGGGGTATGATGTAGCAGGTCTTCTATAGCAGATACTGCTGCTGGGGTATGATGTAGCAGATACTGCCGCTGGGGTATGATGTAGCAGATACTGCCACTGGGGTATGATGTAGCAGGTCTTCTATAGCAGATACTGCTGCTGGGGTATGATGTAGCAGATACTGCCACTGGGGTAGGATGTAGCAGATACTGCCACTGGGGTATGATGTAGCAGATACTGCCACTGGGGTATGATGTAGCAGATACTGCTGCTGGGGTATGATGTAGCAGATACTGCCACTGGGGTATGATGTAGTAGATACTGCCACTGGGGTATGATGTAGCAGATACTGCCACTGGGGTATGATGTAGCAGATACTGCTGCTGGGGTATGATGTAGCAGATACTGCCGCTGGGGTATGATGTAGCAGATACTGCTGCTGGGGTATGATGTAGCAGGTCTTCTATAGCAGATACTGCTACTGGGGTATGATGTAGCAGATACTGCTGCTGGGGTATGATGTAGCAGATACTGCCACTGGGGTATGATGTAGCAGATACTGCTGCTGGGGTATGATGTAGCAGATACTGCCACTGGGGTATGATGTAGCAGGTCTTCTATAGCAGATACTGCTACTGGGGTATGATGTAGCAGATACTGCTGCTGGGGTATGATGTAGCAGATACTGCCACTGGGGTATGATATAGCAGATACTGCTACTGGGGTATGATGTAGCAGATACTGCTGCTGGGGTATGATGTAGCAGATACTGCCACTGGGGTATGATGTAGCAGATACTGCCACTGGGGTATGATGTAGCAGATACTGCCACTGGGGTATGATGTAGCAGATACTGCCGCTGGGGTATGATGTAGCAGGTCTTCTATAGCAGATACTGCCGCTGGGGTATGATGTAGCAGGTCTTCTATAGCAGATACTGCCGCTGGGGTATGATGTAGCAGATACTGCTGCTGGGGTATGATGTAGCAGATACTGCCGCTGGGGTAAGAAGTAGCAGATACTGCCGCTGGGGTAAGAAGTAGCAGATACTGCCACTGGGGTATGATGTAGCAGATACTGCCGCTGGGGTATGATGTAGCAGATACTGCCACTGGGGTAAGAAGTAGCAGATACTGCCGCTGGGGTAAGAAGTAGCAGATACTGCCGCTGGGGTAAGAAGTAGCAGATACTGCCACTGGGGTATGATGTAGTAGATACTGCCGCTGGGGTAAGAAGTAGCAGATACTGCCACTGGGGTATGATGTAGTAGATACTGCCGCTGGGGTAAGAAGTAGCAGATACTGCCACTGGGGTATGATGTAGCAGATACTGCTGCTGGGGTATGATGTAGCAGATACTGCCACTGGGGTAAGAAGTAGTAGATACTGCTGCTGGGGTACGAAGTAGCAGATACTGCCACTGGGGTATGATGTAGCAGATACTGCCACTGGGGTATGATGTAGCAGATACTGCCACTGGGGTATGATGTAGCAGATACTGCCACTGGGGTATGATGTAGCAGATACTGCCGCTGGGGTATGATGTAGCAGATACTGCCACTGGGGTATGATGTAGCAGATACTGCCGCTGGGGTATGATGTAGCAGATACTGCCACTGGGGTATGATGTAGCAGATACTGCCACTGGGGTATGATGTAGCAGATACTGCCGCTGGGGTATGATGTAGCAGATACTGCCACTGGGGTATGATGTAGCAGATACTGCCACTGGGGTATGATGTAGCAGATACTGCCACTGGGGTATGATGTAGCAGATACTGCCACTGGGGTATGATGTAGCAGATACTGCCACTGGGGTATGATGTAGCAGATACTGCCACTGGGGTATGATGTAGCAGATACTGCTGCTGGGGTATGATGTAGCAGGTCTTCTATAGCAGATACTGCCGCTGGGGTATGATGTAGCAGGTCTTCTATAGCAGATACTGCTGCTGGGGTATGATGTAGCAGATACTGCCACTGGGGTATGATGTAGCAGATACTGCCGCTGGGGTATGATGTAGCAGGTCTTCTATAGCAGATACTGCCGCTGGGGTATGATGTAGCAGGTCTTCTATAGCAGATACTGCCGCTGGGGTATGATGTAGCAGATACTGCTGCTGGGGTATGATGTAGCAGATACTGCCGCTGGGGTAAGAAGTAGTAGATACTGCCGCTGGGGTAAGAAGTAGCAGATACTGCCACTGGGGTATGATGTAGCAGATACTGCCGCTGGGGTATGATGTAGCAGATACTGCCGCTGGGGTATGATGTAGCAGATACTGCCACTGGGGTATGATGTAGCAGATACTGCCACTGGGGTATGATGTAGCAGATACTGCCACTGGGGTATGATGTAGCAGATACTGCTGCTGGGGTATGATGTAGCAGATACTGCCGCTGGGGTATGATGTAGCAGATACTGCCACTGGGGTATGATGTAGCAGATACTGCCGCTGGGGTATGATGTAGCAGATACTGCCGCTGGGGTATGATGTAGCAGATACTGCCACTGGGGTATGATGTAGCAGATACTGCCGCTGGGGTATGATGTAGCAGATACTGCCGCTGGGGTATGATGTAGCAGATACTGCTGCTGGGGTATGATGTAGCAGATACTGCCGCTGGGGTATGATGTAGCAGATACTGCCACTGGGGTATGATGTAGCAGATACTGCCGCTGGGGTATGATGTAGCAGATACTGCTACTGGGGTATGATGTAGCAGATACTGCCGCTGGGGTATGATGTAGCAGATACTGCCGCTGGGGTATGATGTAGCAGATACTGCCGCTGGGGTATGATGTAGCAGATACTGCCGCTGGGGTATGATGTAGCAGATACTGCTGCTGGGGTATGATGTAGCAGATACTGCCGCTGGGGTATGATGTAGCAGATACTGCCGCTGGGGTATGATGTAGCAGATACTGCCGCTGGGGTATGATGTAGCAGATACTGCCGCTGGGGTATGATGTAGCAGATACTGCTGCTAGGGTATGAAGTAGCTGGTCTCCATATATTCTAGGCCATGACATATGAGGTGTAGTGTCCAGTTCCCTACCTCATCATCTTTCCTTCCCAGGCAATTCTGAAAATTGTCTGCTACTTGCATTTATTACCCTGGGCTGACCGCAGATGTGCTGGCTGGAAAAAAAAAACATCCTGCCTCTGCTGGAGATTTAACCCAGATCACAGTCTTGGCATGCAACTGCGACTCAATTAACTTATTCAAATTAGTTAATGTACAGTATAATTATTTGTGTGTTAAATCTTAGATATGTTATTTAATATAGTAATGAACAATAAATAAAGGACTTGCTGTAAATTATAAAAAAGTTAATTTAAAAATAACACACACACACAAAAGCAGCTAAGTAGTAAAACAACAATGGAGCACAGAACATGCTGTGGGAAGCATGAAAATGAATAAGATGTTTGCAACTCACATTGGCTGAAAGCTCATTAAACTTGGTAATAAACGCATGTTTAATCCAGTCCACTATTACTTCCACCAGGACCACGTTAAATCCCATGACAATTGTTGGGTGTACCAAGTCTGAAATACAAATGGCACATCACTATAATTATCACAGAGTTCCGTTGGGGCTTAGTTTCATTTGCTGGTGTAAAATCATTTCAAAGTCAAGTCTTAGTCAGATGTGACTGAGCTACTTTATGATAGTAGACAATACTAACTGCTTTCTGTTAGCGCCGAATATTGGGATGACAGATCTAAGTCAGATATGATTCAGCTACTGCATAACAATAGATGGTACTACCTGCTTTCTGTTAACGCTGAATGTTGGGTAGCGCTCATCAAACCCGACACCCCACATTGTGCAATTGGTTTTGGGCAAAGGAGCCCAAATGGGAAGGTTCCCTGGTGCGAGGAAATGCAACCTAAAGACTAAATGTCAAGGCAGGGCAGACCAGGCCCTAAGCCTTGGTCAGCAACTGGTCTAGTATGGAAGCTCCAACAGGTGGACAGTTAGAGAATTGCTTTGCTGATCCTGCAGCTTGTCTTGTTCCAGATGTATTGGTGTTACCTTTCCTCTGGAGTAAACTAGGCTGGCCAAGAGAAGGATCATGCTGCATGGGCAACTGATGTTCTCTAAATTCAGACCAGATTTTGTGCTTTGGAGAGCTATAACTTCATTTTACAAACTATCATCTGTAAAGACAGCAAGATGCCAGTAGTAAAATAATTTCATACATTTTCACCGTAACATATGAAACACATTATAACTGTAATAAGATGAAAGAAGAAAAGGAAGAACAAAGAAACAAATTGTAATTTTAAAGGGTTAAATATTAGGCACCCAAGCTTGACTAACATTCTGACGAGAAGAAGGAGGAGAAGAAAGAGGAGGAAGAAAAAGAAACAGATAAACAGATATTAAAATTTGTCACATTTTGTTAATAAATGATGAGCACCTGTGTTTCTTAATTACTTTTCAAGATTAAAATTTCTGATTCTTTAGGAGAATTTTGCTTATCTCAAATAGAGAGAGAGAGAGAGAGAGAGAGAGAGAGAGAGAGAGAGAGAGAGAGAGAGAGAGAGAGAGAGAGAGAGAGAGAGAGAGAGAGAGAGAGAGAGAGAGAGGGGGGGGGGGGGGGAACTACAAGTATAGTACCATACTACCATCTTCACGGGGACTGTGTTGCTGACCCCTCTTTTCCCTCTCCAAGCTCAGAAAGCAGCAGGGTGTGCAAGACTAGTACTGGAACTTCACATCAACAGAGAGGCATATTAAGATGTTGTCGGGTCATGATTCAGCACAACACATATAGACTAGCTGGGTTTGGGCCTACGCTGGTAGTCTTCCCTCCACAGGTTTCAGGTATTTCAACATCAACGGTCACTGCCCAGGGAGGTGGACTGGGTATAAAGCCTCCAGTTTTTTATTTAGTGTAATCTTGATTGTGAAATTTGATGTGAAATTAAATGAGTTGAGTCAAGAACCGATATCACAGCACTCGGGACATTCCTATCAAATGTAAACATGAAATCAAATTTGATCATGAAATCAGATGTGAACGTGACATAAAATTAGAATGTAAAATCAAACAGGAATATGAAATCAGACGGGAAATTACATGAGTACATAAAATCAATGGGAATATTAAATATAATGTGAATGTGAAATCAAATACAAATGCAACATAAAAGGTGAATGTAAAATCAAATTTAAATAAACTCTTACCCCAGTCCCACTTATAACCTTCCAAGTTCCGGATGAAAATAAACAGTAATATGACCAGGTAGTGAAACCTCTCCCTGACATCACTGTATGTGATCTGACACAGGTTGTTCTTGTCCAGGCGTTTGAATAAATTGCCTTTAATCTCTACAAACTGCAAAACAGGATTCAGTAGTTAATAAAATACTGCTAAAATCATAAATGGCACAGTTTATAAAGTAAAATTAACATTATTTTATTTTAGAGGATGGATAAACAAAGGACAATTTTAGCTAATTTTAGCATAATGAAAATATAACAACAATAAAAAAGGGTTACTATTTAAACTCAATACATATTTTACAATGGAGCCACATAGCTAGCTAGCCCTCTTGCCTGCCAGCCTGTAGATAATGAGTTTGAATCCCATTGAAGCAGACTTGTAAAATATCACCCAGGCTCCCTGGCCAACAAAGCCTAAAATGAGTACCAGGAAACACCCTGGACAGTAAAGGCAGCGGGTGAGAGTTTGACTACATCACTCATCAAGTGAGATTTTGATTATATCACTCATCAAGTGAGAGTTTGACTACATCACTCATCAAGTGAGAGTTTGACTACATCACTCATCAAGTGAGAGTTTAACTATATCACTCATCAAGTGAGATTTTGACTAAGTCACTCATCAAGTGAGAGTTTGACTAAATCACTCAATAAGTGAGATTTTGACTATATCACTCATCAAGTGAGATTTTGACTACATCACTCATCAAGTGAGAGTTTGACTATATCACTCATCAAGTGAGATTTTGACTAAGTCACTCATCAAGTGAAAGTTTGACTACATCACTCATCACATGAGAGTTTCTTCTTCTTCTTCGTTCATCCAGAGTTTTTTTTTCGGATGTGATTGCGTTGTGCCTGTTTACAGCAGAGCTGCGTTCTTGCGCCGTTAGGCCAACACATCCGACTTCTGCGGGCATTTGTTGACCGGGTTAACCTTCCCGGGGACATGAGAGTTTAATTACATCACTCATCAAGTGAGAGTTTGACTAAATCACTCAACAAGTGAGATTTTGACTAAGTCACTCTTCAAGTGAGAGTTTGATTACATCACTCATCAAGTGAGATTTTGACTAAGTCACTCCAAGTGAGAGTTTGATTACATCACTCATCAAGTGAGATTTTGACTAAGTCACTCATCAAGTGAGAGTTTGACTACATGACTCATCAAGTGAGAGTTTGACTTCATCACTCATCAAGTGAGAGTTTGACTGCATCACTCATCAAGTGCCACTGGGCTATAAAATAAGCGCTCACCTTATCTACAAACTGTAGCGGGGCCTGATACTTTTTAGAGACTTATAATAAATTGTTTCTTAGTTTCTTGATTTATAAGATACTGTATTGATTTCTAGATTTCTAAGATGTTATGTATCTCTTGAGTTTCAACTTAATTTTCTTTTTCAGCAGATCTGAATCTACGCCTGCACCTTTACAAATCTTCATGCACCTCTATGTCATGTAGAGATGATCTAAATTCCTTTTTAACGCAGATATGATCAATTTAGCTAGTTAGTTAGTTGGTCGCGGTTCCAACTTCACAGCAAAGAGTCACCCCATTATGCTCCAGAGCAAGAGTAATGAAGATGGATGGATTGAGACGGTGGCATGGAGAAATATCATCAGCAGAGTTGATCCAGAACACCAAGGACCGAGATCTGTGGAGAGTCATGTACGCCTCAGCCAGCCGGCATGGCACTTGATGATGATGATGATAATGCTCCTCACTGCCCCATGTGAAATGTGGAACAGACAGGAGTCTTGACAAACCAACAGCCTGCACAGGCATATCATGCACAGTACCTCTGCCAAAATTCCAACACAAACATCCGCCACGAAAAATACAGTTCATCGTCGATGGAAGCGGAAGTCGCTAGAAAATCAGCAGCCAAACATTACTGCATAAAGCAACCCAGTTAGTTCAGCGACCAGCCGCCCACCATTTTTCTGAACATGCAGTTCGCGCTACAAACAACCAAGGACAGATGTAAGAGTACTCCACACGAAATTCACAGCTCACAGTGTCGCTCCACGCACTCAACTCAGTAGCAGGGTGACGAAATCATGCACTACGAGTCCAACATGAGGAAAATGCGTAAGCAAACCATAGCCACAAGCATAAACACTCCAGAGGCCTTAACAGCTCAACCGTCTATCTTCTATGTTGGACCGGAAGTCCAAAGATGATCAATTTGATACTCTGTATTAGGGTTTGGTGATATCCAATTTTTTAATGTATTTCTTATGTAGAAAAACACTTCCTCCTAAGGTATATTGATTCACTGCACATACAACTGGTGAATAATTATCCATTTTCGTTCATTAGCCCAAGTCTATGTTTCATTATACTCACTTCATTACCCATATTATCCAATCCTATCTTAGAATTCAGGTCACCAATCAAAATGTTGATGTTGTTATTTCACTGATTACCTGTAGTACTTGAAAGTTGCATGTACAATTCCTCCTTAAGTGATTCCTCCTTATCATTTGTTGCTAATTAACACTGGATCATATTCATATTTACTTTCTTTATTGTGGTTCTAAATATTGTTCTTATTATAGAACTGTTTCCCACTCTTTAGTGCTTTTTCTCTGCCTCTTTAGACAGCATTAGGGCCACTCCTTCATTCACAATCCCGAATACCGTGATTGAAACACAACTGCAGGCAATTTGAAGCAGACCACCATGCACTGGTTTTCATACAATGATATGAGTGCTGATCATTCAGACAGCAATGGCAAAGCTACAGAAAGTAAACTTGCCAAGAAATCACAAACAGCCCCAAACACAAACACAAAATGCAAAAAACAATAAACTGTGATAAACCAACAAACTGTATAATGTAAGCTACAATATATTGTTTAAAAACATGTTGAGAGTCCTGCAGAAGGAACCTGCTGTGGACATATGTAGTGCTACGTCCATCACATTGTGTAGGTCTGAGTGCACGGAGGAATAGATGACCAGTCTTTCCCTCCTGTAGAAAGTTGCAAGTGCAATATATATTTGGGGAGTACAGGGGATGTGGTACACACTGAATGTGGAGGAATTCAATGGTTTCAACTGTTGCACGGGTTGCTCCTCTTTGGTGCATGTCAAAAGTGTGGTGGCCATCTTTAAACTGTCCTTATGATGTCACCTTGTTTGTCTGTCTGTGATGTCATGTGCTTAACACTCTTAACACCCTTAACAACAATACTGACAGGTTACAAGACAATGGCATGGTTGTTGAAATTTCTATCACACTTCTAAGGTTTTCATTTCAAGCCCCCTTGTATATTAGCAAAAATAATATAACAAAGAATAAGAAAAGTAAATGTCTGCGGTATCCTTTCACTGCTGTTACATCTACCTCTCTTGCCAGGCTTTCCTTTCACTGCTGTTACTTCTACCTCTCTTGCCAGGCTTTCCTTTCACTGCTGTTACTTCTACCTCTCTTGCCAGGCTATCCTTTCACTGCTGTTACTTCTACCGCTCTTCCCAGGCTTTCCTTTCACTGCTGTTACTTCTACCTCTCTTGCCAGGCTTTCCTTTCACTGCTGTTACTTCTACCTCTCTTGCCAGGCTTTCCTTTCACTGCTGTTACTTCCACCGCTCTTGCCAGGCTTTCCTTTCACTGCTGTTACTTCTACCTCTCTTGCAAGGTTATCTAATTGTTGTCTTGTATCTGCCCTTAAGCACTTCCAGGCTTGTTTATTGGCATCTGCTTATTTTTATTAGGCTTTGGCTTTACTAGCTCTAGTTTTGCTGTCATTTAAATCTGTTTTTTAACACTTTTTATTTTCTTTTGCTTGCTTGCTTGTGTTCGCTGGCTGTGAACTCCAGCGTGAAGTCCTGTATGCCGGATGAAGACATCCTGTTGTCCAACATCAGTGTGATGTCATACAGGACCTGAGGTTTGCGTGAGTATCCGTTGTCCCATGTCTGGCTTATTGGTGTGCCGACTGGTGGGTCCTCGCATTGCAGGCAGACACTCTCTGACTTCGGAGGAATCAACGATCCTACTGACTTTAGCCAGGACCCCAAAGGGCTGTTGCCCAGGACGCTCGGCGAGGACACATCAATAGGTCTTGGCCAGTATAGAACTGAGCCCTGGTACTTTGGAAACACCTTTGCATTCCTATTTTCTTTTAATTTTAAGGTTTTCAGAATTATCCATCCTTTATATTTTCATTCATTCTTTTCCAAGGACTTCTATACTTGATTCATTCTGAATATTGTAAAGACGTTGGGAAGTCTGTGACACGATGCTGACCTATAAGATCGAAAGAATGCTTGGGGATACTAATCTATCAGGGTAAAAATTTAAAAACCTGGCTGGCTCACAGCGTGTTCTCAAGGTATTCACTCAATTATCTGCAAGTCCTAAATATTCCTGGCAGACATCAGTAATGGTAATTCAATACCATAATTAAATATATTTTACATGAAGTCACTGGTTTGCTGTAAATGACAAACATCCACACTGGTTTACTGTAAATGACAAACATCCACACTGGCAACTTACATTACTCGACACAATTATCGTCAGCAGATTTTTACTACGAGAGTTGAAAGCCACATTGAGGATGATTGCCTGAATGACAATCATTGTTGTGTGAATCACTTGTTTTTGGTCAGGAAAGATATAAAAATTCAAACTTAAGACCAGGACTAAATTACAGGCAATGTAGAGGAGTCAGAATTTGTTGTTGTTGTTTAATTCTAGCCTGTACACAACACGGCCAGGGCTAATGGCCTTTATTCTACAGCCCAGAAAACTCTCATGGCAAATAAAAATAACCAGCAGTCGTACAGATGATGTAATGCAAAAAAAAAAAAAATAAAAAAGGCCTAAGGAATATCATGGAATAATAACATGAGAAATAAATAAGTCTTAAGCAAACTCAGAATCAAAAGAGAATAACTAAATGAGGTCAAAATGAGACAAATAAGATATTTCATAGTGGGTGGATTAGCAACGTTGATAGTGAACTGCACTGATAATGATATAGGCATAATAGGATTTGGATTTGATGCTTGGACTCGTCACCTGCGAAAGTGAGGGAACGAATGACCACATAATCCTCCATACTGTCACATGACAGAACCATAGCAGGAAACTGCTTTCATTGTTTGGTCAGATATTTCAAGGCATAAGAAGACAACACACACACTGCTAAGAACCATAATGGAAGGACAAGTAACAAATACATAAAACAAAGAAAGCGTTTCATGTGGGAGGATGGCATCGAGAGGGAGAGAAACATAATGTCTGACTACACCATAGTTACATATTTGGCCTACATCAGGCCTAGTTGGTAATGTTTGCTCCATGGCTTTAGGCATTTCATAGTTAACAGACTCCAACCCAATGCCCAGAGAATGAAGATAATGATGATGATTGTAAACTGTACATTAGAGAAGAAAACATCTACAATACTGCATATTTATATATATATACTCAATGTCCTGGCTGCAGGAAGGGAACAATGTAACCAGTATTGCCCATACCACTGGACCTTGTCCACCTTTTGACTTTCAAATTGGTAGTGAAACTACTCAAATCTGTTGCAGAAACTTCTCTAACCTGGTGGACACCACAGTGTTGGAAGGAATTGTGAAGGCACGGAATGCAGGACATGACACAGTTACAATGAAAGCCCTGCCAGAGAAATGCGACATATCCTGCAACATGAGAACTTGTAACCTGCAAGGAATGCATCTCTACGGATCTCACATGAACTCTTTAGCGTAATGATCTTCTCCAGAGTCAAGCAGAGAAGTAACCAAACCAATGGCTAAGAGATCATAGATAAAGACCTGCCTCACTGGGCCCTTTGGGGTGAAGATGTCCAACAAACAAGTTAACCGCATATCCTTTATAGGACACTGCAGTCAACCCCAGTATTTTCTGGCTGTTTGTAATTTCTTGGCAAGTTTATATCCAGTAGTTTGCACAAACTAAATAGCTCCAGAGATGAACCCCAGAGGCGTCTAAAAAATTATGTCACTCATTAACAGAATGATGTAGTCCAAAAATGAACCCACAAACTGCTCAACGTGAGTCAGAACGCTTGACCATCTCACCTTGGGGACCTCCATGAAGGAGACAGCCAAGCTTATAAGAGGCTAGACTGTCATTGCTGTGTGACCAGGACAGCATAGCTGACACAAAGTTAACTGTCGCCAAGTACAAAGTCACAAAATATGTGCCTAACTAAGATTCAAATATACTATTGCACAAGTTAAACAAAATCAGTGGGACACCTCACTATTCGACTTGTTAAACTAAGTTACATAGAATTGAACAAAGATAGTCAATGATAAGAAATTCTCCTTATAAGGACATGGAACATCCTCTAATCAGCCAGCATTAGGCTGTGATACACAGGTAAAAGGATACCAACATAAACAATTGCAAAAATCAAATGAAACAGTGTGCCAAAGTGTTCTCGTTTCCGCCCATGTGGTTCCACAGCTGTCCAGTACAAACTGTCCAACACGTCCTGACCAAAGCCAGATATCAGTTTGTCCATTACCTGCAAAATATGATCAGGTTAACAACAGTAAAAGTCATCCTTTGGTCAATTCTTCCATTAGTGTATGAAACGATAAGATTTCACATATGCTAGGCCACAACATCTTGAGAAGGGACGAGCAGTTTCCTTCCCCTGGGACTTTATTTCCAAGAGAAATCTCTGGTACGGACTTGCAGGTGCCAGGTACACCCAGATTTCATATGCAGTTAGACAAAGAATATCTTTCGACTGTGAATGAAACAAGCAACTACTGCTCTGGCAACCTACTGAGTATCTACAATGCTACGATTGAGTAAAATTAAAGGACCCTTTTCTTCACCTTGAGACAAATCAGGAGTACTAGGAGTGCTAGCCCATTATTTGTGTGGACCAACTAGCACTCAGTGGGTGATAGGATCAATACCTCACTGGCCGCCTTGACTTCCCAGAACATGTCCTGATACCCATGTTACTTTGGGTCAACCTGAGAGCCCAGGTCACTGAGAAAATAATACCTGCTCAATGGGGATTCAAACACACATTCATCATGGCTCCCATAGCAGAATTGCTTTTTGAAAGTAAGAATTCTGCTGCACTACTTGTCATCCTTTCCTTGGGTGCAATACAACAGTCATTGCATCTGGTCAAGTTAGTTGCATATCCTTTACAGGAAGTAGCAGTCAACCTCAGCATTTTTTGGCTGTTTGGGATTCCTGGGCAAGTTACGGGACATCTTGCTTATGATCGAGAAGTTTTCCGGAAGGTTGTTATGGGAGCGAGGTTCTGCAAAGGACATGCTACTGAATGAATGAATGAATGAATGAGTTCCATTGCGTTCTGAATGACCGGCACTCATACCATTGTATGAAAACCAAGGCAAGAAGGTCTGCTTCCAAATCGCCTGCAGCTGTGCTTCGAACGCAGTATGCGGGATTATGAACTGAGTCTGTAACCCCTTTGCCACAGTTTCGGTCTGGTAAAGTAGTAAAGTAACAAGGGCAGATAAAACAATTGTTTATATCACGTGGACAATTAGGGGGGAAAAAGGCAACTTAACCTGACAATTACTCTTCTTGTATCCCCTAATAACACATAGGCCATCAACCATCTCATGCCAACCCCTCTTATCTAACAACTGGTTTCTGACTGGCTGGAAACTACAGCTAAAGTTTTCTATAGAACTTTTTTGTTTTCGTTCCCCCTCTTTTAACTCAAGCGTAATCCATGCTGGACTGATCTTTGCATGTGGGCCAGCTTTCTCTATTACCAGTGTCCCTCACCATCAGGCGAACCCACTCCAACTTCTAAGGTGCTTGTAATTTACATCTCAAAGTCAAGGATGAGAAGACAACATTTTAATACAACTGACCGATGTAGGATATGAACTCCTATCTTGGTATCAGCACACCAGATGTAAGAGCAAGTGCCAGCTCATGCCAACCCCCCTCAGCCACCTATTACAACATGCTCAGTAGGTTATAAGCAGACACATTAGCCACACTGACAGGGGACTGCACTGATAAAGCCTCCAGCGTGGTCAGACAAGGGCTTGCCACAAGCTAAGATAGGGAAAGATTAGCCACCTATTTCTCCATGCATTCAGGCTTACAAATGTGATGGCTGTACCACAACACAGAGCCACACCAAGAAACTGCTTCAGGCCAGATTTTCTGTTTGTCCAGTACATCACAGTTTCCATTCTTTGCTGGCTGTATGGCGCAATTCATAATTCTGCAAACCACGTTCGAAACACAGGTGCGGGTGATTTGGCAGCAGACTGCCTTGCATTGGTTTTCATACAATGGTAAGAGCGCTGGTCATTCAGAAAGCAATGGCAAACTACTGAACGTAAACATGCCAAGAAATCACAAACAGCAAACAAAATGCTGGGGTTGAATGTGACATCCTACAAAGGATACGCAACTAACTTTTTCGTTTTATTCTTTGCTTTCCTTACACGCCCTGTGACACACAGACGAATTTAACAACTGGCAGACTACAGTCTTATTGATAATCAGAGAAACGGTGTAAATGGGTGCTTCATAGGAACACGGAGCTGATCCACGACTCTGGTGATCGAGTGAGATGGCAGAACATGACCGCCCACGCTTATCAGCATGGCACATGATGGATGGATGGATGGAGACTACTTAATGTACATCAAACCAACCTGAAGCATACACACTTACGTCCAACATGTTGTACACATACACACTTACGTCCAACATGTTGTACACATACACACTTACGTCCAACATGTTGTACACATACACACTTACGTCCAACATGTTGTAGAAGACGTAAAACTTGAAGATGGACTGTTTCCTGACCATGTGGTAGATCATGGACATATCGACCACATTGTCGATGATAATACAACTGACAACCAGGATGACACCTTTCAATAAATCGCAGACCTGAGCACCGTCCAGCACTCGTCTGTTCCTGTATCAAAACAAAGATTTACATTTTATTAAAACGGCTTAATCCTGTTTGTTATTAAAATAAAGAAAACAAACAAATTCCGAGGCAGGAACCTACTCATCATCCAGTCACGGAAGACCATACCTCTCCACAAATTAACAATCTACAACATCATGGGTCAATTCGTGCGTTGACTCCATTCCATGCTATGACACAAGACTGTCAAGAATCTTCTCACGCTGTCTTCATCTATCTCTCCTTCCGCAAATCTTTCCGGTTGTCACAACATGTTCCAGTTTTTGTCTTCTCATAACGTGGCCAGAAAACGATGACTGCTTCTTTCTTATGTTTGTGATAAGTTGTCTTTGCGACTCAACTTACCTAAAAACAGCCAGATTGCTCTTTTTGGGTGTCCAACTAATTTTCAGCATTCTTCTATAAAACCACATCTCCAAGGCTTCCAGAGATTTTTTCGCCTGTTTACTTATTGTCCAGGACTCGCAGCCGCATGTTAAAACTGGTTCTATGTAGCATGCAAGAACTATTTTTCTCACTTGCAAGGACAGTGATTTATTGCACAAAAAGTTCTTCATTTGATAGAATGCGGTTTTTGCTTGTCTTATTCTGTTCTTTAGCTCAGTGATGCATCTTCCATCTGATGTTATCCATGTGCCTCATCATCATCATCAAGTGCCTTGCCAGCTGGCGTGGGCATTCATGGCTCGCCACAGATCTCAGTCTTTGGTATTCTGGATCAACTCTGCTGATGGTATTCCTCCATGCCAATGTCTCAATCCATCCAGCATCATTTCTCTTGGTCTGCCTCTGCCTCTCTTCCTCTCAATCTTTCCAGTTGTCACAATGTTCTCCAATGCCTCTCTTCTCATCACATGACCGAAAAAAGGTGCTCCGTTTTCCTCCTAACTCAAACCTGAGTCTGGAGAATCTCAGCTCAATGCACAAACTCTGTTGCATTGGCGAGGATCCTGAAATACTTTGGGTAGATTTTTAACTCGAAATTTTTGCCCGGGCAGCGCCGTTAAGCTACTCTTTTTCGATTTCCAACTACCAAGGGATTTTTTACATGCGCAACAATACACACAGGCGTCCGATCTCACTACCCAGAGACCAGGGGAAATTTTATTACTGGAAGTCCAGGTGGATTTTTTAAATAAATCCCGGTCCTCACCGGGGCCTGAACCCGGGACCTCCAGCACTCGAGGCGGACACCATACCTTGAGACCACTTAGCCCCCTCTTTCTTATTGTTGTATATAATGTTCTAGTTTCATTAGCCTATTTCAGGCAGTTGTTGTTAGTTACTCTGGCAGTCCAAGGAATTCGCAACATTCGTTTCAGGAACCACATCTCTGTTGCTTCTAATTTCTTCTAAATTTGTTCATTTACATTCCACGATTAACTGTCATACAGCAAAACTGCTTCTACATAGCATTTCAGCACTCTCTTTCTTACATTCAGTGATAGTGACTTATTGCATAAGATACTCTTCATTTTCTGAAATGCGGCTTTTGCTTGCTCTATTCTGCTCTTAATCTCTGTTGTACATCTTCCATCTGATGTTATAAATGCCCCTAGGTAATTAAAATTATCCACTTGGTTAAGAATGGATTGATTGATTGATTGATTGATTGATTGATTGATTTAGGAGCAGACATCACAGCATTCGGGACATTCCCATAAGCGCTCCGTCCCCATCCTCAGCAGCCAGCGAAGAGTTCCAACACTAATAGTTCCAGTAGCAATCTGATTATATGTCCGTCTCACCTTTCCTCTGAGCGTCGAGCGCCGGCCAGATCCCCTCGTCACACCTTGCTGCCTCATTCTTACCAGACTATGGTGATCCATTTGCTCCTCCGAGGTGTACACGTGCTCCCACAAGGCCGCAACCACGTCTGTCTTGTCATGCATCAATACTCCACCAAGTTTTGCCGAGCCAGCCAATCTGTCCGCCTGTTCATTCCCCAGCACTCCAGCATGCCCCGGAGAAAAGATCCAGGTGATGCTTGCTACCCATGACCTCCGAAGCGAAGCAAGCCACTCTGCACGAAGCCTGCCTGTTAAGATTTTTCCTTCTATTTCTATTTCACATTTTGGTGTCACCATTTTCTTTGATATCACCATTGTTACTGTTATCTTGATATTCAAGGAGAGTCCTTTCCTTGCACTCTCTGTTACTACAATGTCCAGCAATTGTTTTAGGTTTTTTTAATCATCTTCTACCAATATTTGTAACCTCAACTAGTATTCCTGGCATCTCTTTGATCTCTCTCATTATTACTTCGCTTTTTAGGGAGAAGAGATCTGGTGACAAGACATACCCCTGTCGTACTCCTAGCTTTATCTGTTCATAACTACCCTCTTTATTTCCCATTTTAATTGCTGCTACTTGGTTCCAGTAAATATTCTTTATTATTCTTAAATCTTTCCCATCAATGTTGATATCTTCCAACATTTTAATCAGTTCATCATGTTTTACTTTATCAAATGCCTTAGTATAATCTATGAAGCACACATATTTGTCTTTTTGTTTCTCTATTGACCTTTATATTAGTGTCCATAATGTATATATTGCATTGTTTGTGCCCCTTCGCTCCACAAATCCATACTGTTCTTCACTAATTTCCATTTTTATTTTCTTTCTGGTTCTTCTCATTATGATTCTGAAAAGAAGCATAGTGATATGGTTTATGAGGTTAATTGTACAAATATCTTCACATTCAATTGCTCCTGGTCTTTTTGGTATAGCTATAAATACAGACTTCAGTATATCGCTTGGTATATATCCACTGCTGTAAATATCATTCAACATTTTGGTTAATAAATCTACTCCAAATTCTCCTAATACTTCTAATTCTTCTATTGTGATTTCATCTGGCCCAGCTGTTTTTCTTTTCTTCATATGTTTTACAGCGTCAGCGACTTCTTCTTTTAGAATAGGTGGACCTTCTAAGTTACTTTCTTCTGTTAATTCTTCCCTTTCTCCATCACATAATTCTCTTATATACTCATTCCACCTCTTCATTATAGCACCTTCCTCCAATAATATCTTTCCTGCTTTTGATTTAAAACACCCTGTATTTATTCTTATTTTTCTTCCCGTGAGCTCACTGATTTGTCTGTGCATATTTTTTGTGTCTTTAATGGAATTTAATTCAATTTTTTTGCACTGCTCGTTTAACCAACTTTCTTTTGCCTTCACACATTTAGCTTTTATTTATTTATTTATCTTAGCGTATTCTTGTTTGTCATTTTTAGTCTGTTTTCTTTTGTCCATCAACATTAAGATTTCTTCATTCATGCATTTTTTCTTAGCTATTTGGCTTCTCTCCAGTAATATTTCTTTGCTAGTTTGATGAATGGAGTCCCTTAACATTTATCGTCTGCTAGAGTAATTCTTTGTACTCCAAACAGAATGGTGTTATCAACAGAAGAATTGTTTTGGTTGAACAAGTGTTTTGAAATGGCGGTTGATAAACATGGATGGTTGTTCCGAGATTTATAGTAAGATTTTTTGATAAACAAATATTCATCACATCACAGTTTTAAAAATTTGTTGAATAAGTAAATTTTTTTTTTTTTCGCTCGCTCGCTTTGAACTCAATCGTAGTCCATACACACTATTTATGGTAGTGCTGGACTTAATTTTGCACGTGGGTTAGCTTTCCCTATTAACAGTGTCCCTCGCCATCAGGTGAACCCACTCTGACTTCAGAGGTATTTGTAATTAATGTCCCCAAGTCAAGGACACCAGGTCAACATTTTAGTCCAGCTGTCCGGTGTAGGGGTTGAACCGCTTACCTCAGCATCAGCACACCGTATGTTTAAGAGCACACATTCATACCCATTCTGCCATGCGGACCTGCGAATAAGTTATAATTAATACTTCACTGGTACTTTCCAGCTTTCTCAAAACAGCGTTAGACCATAGCAATAACTATTATAACTAATTTAATGAATTTGTTAGCACATTTTTTTTATTATGTCATGTACTTAATCTGTCAAAATTGTTCTACATACAAAGTGTAGTGAGACTTTATAAACACTGGGTATTATTCTATTATTATATAGCACCACATACTCAACACACCTTGAGTTGTGTACAAGGGTGATTTACTTGATGGTTCAACTGTGCAGTGTGTACCTGGCCAGATGCAGCAAAACATGGCGGGCAACACATTGTGCAACCTGTTGTTATGGCTTCATTTGTCTACATTCATTAAGGGAATACATTGTTTTGAAAACTCACAGAGATAGACAAATTAAGTACCAAACATTGTGAAAATCCTGCTTTTTCTAAGAGTTGAAAAAGACTGCACACAAAATGGTGTGCCACAAAGTTTAAAAGCATACGCATGTAAAACCTTTACTGATCTACTCACGACTTGTTTACTTCCAAAAGTTGGATATTCATGAAACTTACCTGGTGAACACAAAAGCACAAGGATAAGTCAACATTCTGATTAATATCACAATGATGCGCAGTGGAAGTAAGGTCACCATGTACAGAATTGAATCCAGACACTGAAGAAATCCAAATGCACAGAACTGAAAAAATAAAAGTGTACTTAAATTCCAAGCAAAAACTGAAATTAATGTTTCAACAATTCTGAAGCCTGTCAATGCACTGGATCATCATTATCATCATGTGCCTTGGTAACCAGCATGAGCAATCATGCCTCTCCACATCTTGCGATCTTCAACAGTATGTCCCACATTTTCCTTGGCCATGATAAAAGGCTGTTAGGAATCTTCACTCACTGGAAGAGCTGGGTGCACAGGCGGTACACACTTTAGAGATGATGGATTCCCATCAGCATACTTTTTATGTAGCTGTGCCAGTGCTGACAAAAGCTGTAGCCTCAACGTCCATTTTATGACTTTTGACAGTGTTCTAGTAAAGATTTCCAATTCTGTTTCTCGTTTTCATTGATTTCTTCAAGGCATTTTTACGACTTTACTGCACTTCTGCCAATTTCATTTGCTCCATTGGGAGATAAGAGGCACAATAATAAAAAGATCAGTTTAATATTGTAAGGTATCAATCTTATGGCTAAGATATCAATTGTACATACTTTTAAGTTATGAAGTTAATATATAGTGTGATTCTTTAACCCTTTACAGGGCAGACGCTTGTCCATTTTCTAGCCCTGAACGGGCAAGATTTATTCAGGTTCGGTAAAATTTCGGGTCGCGGTAGTAAAAACATCACAAATAAGGTGTTAGTCAACCGATTTTAGTTAAATAAACAACACAAGGAAGGGAAAAGCATGCAGAATATGTTACTCACGTGATTGTTGTCGGTAATCCATATATGAACACAAATATTTACGAAATACAGCATGTTGCTTGTGATTTTCCGTCATCTATACGGCAACTTACAAACACATTTTCAGAATCATAATCACTTTCTTTAAAGTCCAACTCAGACTGCTAAAGCAAAGTAACGCTTTGCACTGATATCTAGCTCCGATTAATAGTCAACTTCGTGCCCTTTAATGTCATTTAAAATGAACCTAGCGAAATCTCTGCTATCACTTGAAGAATCGCCGAAATCCATTTTGACAAACAGCGTAAAAATCCCGAAAACTATCAAAAATTGTCCTTAAAAGTCCGTTCACATTCATACTATCGCGTTTACAAATGGCGGCCACGTTGTCAAGCTGTCGGCGAAAGCGAAAGTAGTCGTCGGAAATGTCGGAAAGCCGAGAGATCGCGATTTTACAATGCATAATAGTATCGGCCGGGATCAGACGCTATGCGCGTTTTATGGCATCGGCCGGAATCGGACGCTATGCCTTGTAAAGGGTTAAACTTTAAACAAATGTATAGATAACCTTGACCTTCTGCATCTTCTACATTTTTTTGTTGGGTGCTCGCTCTGAACTCAATCGTAGTCCATACACACTACTTCTAGTAGTGCTGGGCTGAATTTTGTGCGTGGATTAGCTGTCCCTATTAACAGTGTCCCTCACCATCAGGAAAACCCACTCCGACTTCAGAAGTACTTGTAATTTACATCCCAAAGTCAAGGATTATAGGTCAACATTTTAGTCCAACTGTCCAGTATAGGAGTTGAACCCCTTACCTTGGCATCAGCACACTGGATGTTTAAGAATATGCGTTCTTATCCATTCGGCCATGCTGACCTATCCTCCCATAATTTCTTGTGATGGTCATTATTGTGTTATGCCAATTTACAGCACTGCTGTCTTTTGACCAACATGTCGAACTTCCTCCTTTATCTTTGCTGTTCTATCTACAGGTAGTTCAACCTAAAACGCCAACCAGAACTGCTGCAAACATGCTGCTAGGCCCTAAAGAGAATGCAGGAACACCACATGGGTATTCCCACCATTCAAGGAGGCTTCGATAAATGCAGAGTCAATACAAGTTGTTTTGGTATGGAGTTCACCAAAGAAATCGTGTTATGCCCTGCACATGGTTCTTTAGCCTCACATATACTGAATCTCCCATTCATCACGAGCTGCACCTATAAAGACCAGCAAGGTGCAGTCCATAGTCTTGGAACTTTGGTGATCACAAAATGAGCAGTTTGATCTTTAGTAAGATACATCAGCTCTAATGGTGCAATGTACTGTTAGTTTCCAGGATCAGGGTTTTGGTTAGAGCCTTCTGCTTTGGTCTCACAACAGCATGTTCCAAACAGAGCAGCAACCCTGGAAACACATGCCTCACTTCAGGTGCCAGTTATACCTCACATCAGGTGTCATTTGTACCTCAAATCAGGTGCCAGTTGTACTTCACTTCAGGTGCCAGTTATACCTCACATCGGGTGTCATTTGTACCTCAAATCAGGTGCCAGTTGTACTTCACTTCAGGTGCCAGTTATACCTCACCTCAGGTGTCATTTGTACCTCAAATCAGGTGCCAGTTGTACTTCACTTCAGGTGCCAGTTATACCTCACCTCAGGTGCCAGTTGTACTTCACTTCAGGTGCCAGTTATACCTCACCTCAGGTGCCGGCACAGCTGTCTTTTGAACAACACGTTGAGAGCAGCAATCCTGGAAACACATGCAGAGGGTGTCCAGATAACCAGCAGAGGTGAGATACAACTGGCACCTGAGATGAGGTACATCTGGCATCTGAGTTGAGGGACAACTGGTACCTGAGCTGGAGGTACAACTGGCACCTGAGTTGGAGGTACAACTGGCACCTGAGTTGAGGTATAACTGGCACCTGAGGTGAGGTACAACTGACACCTGAGGTGAGATACAGGCTGGCACCTGATGTGAAGTACAACTAGCAGCTGAGGTGAGGTACATGCTCCTTTCCTCTGGTAACTCAAGACAAAGCTAACATCCCATTCACACCTCTGTGCCTTGAAACAATTCACTGACCTGGTTTCAAACTGATCATATTTTCAGCACTGATAAAAGCTCCTTTTCCTTTACCACCCTCAGCATTCAAGCTACCCAGACACTCGGATAATTACCTTTTCTAAATTCTTAGGTGTATTAACAGAAGTGTACACTCTGTCCCTCCGTTCAACAAATTCTGAAGCATCTCCTTCTAGTCTGTAGTCCCTGGTGAGTTCTGTCATGAAGTAACTCAGCAGTGACTTGCCTGTTTGCAGAAAGCACACATGTATGTGGTCAGTTCAGGTTGTACAGTGAAACAGCTAGTTAGTTTATAATACACACTGAAACATTTGACTATTTCATGATACACACAAAAATATATGAGCACTTCATGATATACAGAAAACCATCAGGCCACCTCATGATACACAATGAATCAATCAATCAGTTCATGATAAAAACAGGCTAAATGAATGTACACAGTACAACATACAGACTAATCTATTCAAAATCTGATAGTAAAAGTACTATGATTGTTCCGTTACATTTGTATATATGAATTTTCCTATAAACATACAAATTTTTCAGAACTGTCAATATTTTAAACAACAATGTTTAATTCAGTGTGTGCTTTCACTGAAATATAATTCCCAAATCACAGTAAACATATTTACAAAGAAAATTTCACGTATAATCATGTCAAATGTAAGCACAAACAAATTAAATTACTGTTAATTTTGAGATACAGGATGAGAAAAGTTAACTCTGCCTGTAAATAATCAGAGTTTTGTTCCGAACTGCTGTTATAGCCAGGGGGAAAAGTACAACTCCTGGCCTTCTCTTGACGGAACTGTTTTAACTAAGAGGAGAAGGGTAGATGGCGAGTCTCTGTTGCCTTAAAATCAGACAGCTTTACATATGTTTATAGGTACATACATGTGCAGACACGTGTGTACATACATACATATCTAAACTCAAGTAAGACTAGTCTACCCTAGCAAAATAAAAGTGCTGAAGACAGAAGCAATAACCCAGGCGGCCCACAGCAATCAGGATGCCACCCAAACACGCTATGTAGACATTTCTGATTTAGACGAATTTCAAGTGAACAAAAGAAAAAGAACAGCAAAGATAAAAACCTGTTTCTGAAAATAAACAAGAAGAATAAAGACAAAACTACATGTGAATCAAAAGTTACAATCAGCAACAAAGAAATTGAAAAGGATACCTTGGCGCCATAATTATCAACAACTGGAACTGCCCAAAAGAAGCCAGAAGAAGACTGGCCCAAGCAATGTAGATGACACAGCACCAGCAAATAGATAAAAGTAAAAATATTGAGAACATGCATCTTTCCAGTGGCAATATATGTAACCGAATCATGAAATATTTGACAATCACTAAAGAATAAAACTAAAGCTTTTGGACTTAGATGTTGAAGAGGAGTTTTTGGAATCTGATGGAATGAGAGGAAGAAGGTTGCTGACATTTTTTGGGATCTGGGCATCAAGGATGGCTAATTCATGGATAACATCATGTCGTTGAAACACGGGGCTCTTCATGTTAAATGTCGCAGTAGTTTGAAGGGAACAAAGGTGGAGGGAGTGGTTACTGAATGAAGAGGCAGGGACTGACCAGCGTGACGGTGGACACAAGACATTACGGTACTTTTGCCTTAATTCACCCAAAACAAACGTCACCAGCTATATTTAGGGTCACCAGCTATATTTAGCACTGATGGTGATCTCCTCTGTGTTTGGGTACAGTTCGTGTCAATGCGTTTCAATTGCCCCAGTGTTTCTTTGGGCTTTGGCAACCGTTCTCTCTCTCTCTCTCTCTCTCTCTCTCTCTCTCTCTCTCTCTCTCTCTCTCTCTCTCTCTCTCTCTCTCTCTCTCTCTCTCTCTCTCTCTCTCTCTCTGATCATGAGTTTTCTGGAACTGGCAGCAGCAGCAGCAGCTGTCCACGACAAGCCAGAGTAGTGTTGCCTTTTTGCAGTAGCATCATGGCATCTGACATTCTGCTAGACACTGTTCTCATAATCATGTCATCATGGTGCTATCGCTGACTGAGCGTCAGGACAGATGGGAGATGCCGACGACGACATTCACCATGTATGTCGGCAGGACATCCTCCCGCTGAGACAAGGCGCACATGGCTGCAAGGTCTCGCGTCTCCCGTACAGACAGATCATCATCATTCTTTTCGTATACTGCTGGTCTCAAGAGTTGACAAGCATTTCATTTTGCCAGTTACAGTTGGGGGGATGTCGCAGAGAGCAACTGTTGCACACCGATAAAATTGCGCACCGAGATACGGCGCAACACAGGGAACCCCTGGATGTGACATCATACCCTGGGATTCCGTTTGTTTGGGGTGAATTAAGGCAAAAGTACCGACATTACAGATACTCTGATCATGAACATGCAAGAAGCAGGGACTAACCAGCATGACGGTGGACACAAGACATTAAAGATGCTCTGATCATGAAAATGGGAGAGGCAGGGACTGACCAGCATGACGGTGTACACGACATTAAAGATGCTCTGATCATGAAAATGCGAGAGGCAGGGACTGACCAGCATGACGGTGGACACAAGACATTAAAGATGCTCTAATCATGAAAATGCGAGAGGCAGGGACTGACCAGCGTGACGGTGGACACAAGACATTAAAGATGTTCTGATCATGAAAATGCGAGAGGCAGGGACTGACCAGCGTGACGGTGGACACAAGACATTACAGATGCTCTGATCATAAAAATGCGAGAGGCAGGGACTGACCAGCATGACGGTGGACACAAGACATTACAGCTGCTCTGATCATAAAAATGCGAGAGGCAGGGACTAACCAGCACGACGGTGGACACAAGACATTACAGATGCTCTGAACATAAAAATGCGAGAGGCAGGGACTAACCAGCATGACGGTGGACACAAGACATTACAGATGTTCTGATCATAAAAATGCGAGAGGCAGGGACTAACCAGCATGACGGTGGACACAAGACATTACAGATGCTCTGATCATAAAAATGCGAGAGGCAGGGACTAACCAGCATGACGGTGGACACAAGACATTACAGATGCTCTGATCATAAAAATGTGAGAGGCAGGGACTGACCAGCGTGACGGTGGACACAAGACATTACAGATACTCTGATCATAAAAATGCGAGAGGCAGGGACTAACCAGCATGACGGTGGACACAAGACATTACAGATACTCTGATCATAAAAATGCGAGAGGCAGGGACTAACCGGCGTGACGGTGGACACAAGACATTACAGATGCTCTGATCATGAAAATGCGAGAGGCAGGGACTGACCAGCGTGACGGTGGACACAAGACATTACGGATGCTCTGATCATGAAAATGAGAGAGGCAGGGACTGACCAGCGTGACGGTGGACACAAGACATTACGGATGCTCTGATCATGAAAACGCGAGAGGCAGGAGAGCTGCTGGGGTACAAGAATCTGTCCAGCAGGAGGACAGCCATGTTCAGCAAGACTTGCTACATGATCATGATATTTTGGGAACCCATGAAACAATTCAGTCCGGATATAATAAGCCAGCAGCAAATCTTCTAAAATGTTAGGGTCATTCTTCTTCTGCCTTTCATCTCTCAATGGATCATAGGCCCTCAACCAACCCACACCCAGCCCTTTGTAGACTCGTTCACGATTGGTTGGATTTTGCAGCTAAATTTTGCTACAGGATGAGGTATCCAGTCCCATGCCAACCTCTTTAGCCACTTGTACACCACATATGGTAGGTTAGAGTATTACTATTCTCTGCTTCCCTGTTGGGCTCAGTAAAACTTTGTGCCTGGAAGTAAGGGTTTGAATCTTTATCAGAACAGAATTTTTAAGACTGACCGGGGTTTCCAAGTCAACCCAGCATTAAATGGCTACCAGGGAATGTACTGGGGAGTAAAAATGGCTGCTGGACACTTTGATATCACCCCCAGTGCTGATTGGTCTATACAAACATGGGTATAGCACCACATGTCCAATGCGTCTTAAGACATGTAAAAGGGTCCGTTAATATTTGTTTAACACACAGGTGATAGGACATTCATCATCATCATGTGCCATGCCGATAAGCATGGGCGGCCATGTTTCGCCATCTCACATTATCACCAGAGTCATGGATCAGCTCTGTATTTTCATCTTGACCCTATCACATGGCCAAGCCATCCAGGTATTTACTTCTATGTCTTCCTCTTGTTGTTTTCCCCTCAATCTTGCCAGTTGTCACCAAGTTCTCCAATTTATTTCTTCTCATAACATGTCCAAACAAATTTTGACTGTCTACATCTAATTTCTCCAAACAGCTTACAGTTTTCATTTGTTTCTTGTAGGACTTGGTCATTGGTTTTTCTGTCTGACCATGGTATTCTTTGCATTTTCCTCAGAAACAACATTTCCATAACCATTAGATGTTTTTCAGCTTGTATACTAATTGTCCACACTTCACATCCATACAAAAGTATGTAGCACTTCAACACTCTTTTTCTCGCTGCAAAAGACATCTTTTTATTGGTCAGTATGTTTTCCATTTTGCAAAAGGCTATCTTCACCATGGCAATTCTTGTTCTAATCTCTTCAAGGCATCTCCCTTCAAATGATATGACTGTTCTGAGATAAATGTACCGATTCACTTGTTTAATAATATTCCCATTTAATTATATATTACAATGTTGCATTTCCTTCTTCCTAGTGACGACCATAATCAGTGTCTTCTGACAATTTAATTCCAATCCTAGCTGTTCACTGTGTGCAACAACTACATCTTATAAATAACAACTTCATCAAATTATAAGCAAACAACAATTAATAGGATACAGACGTCTTGTGAGATCTTTGAGCCAACATCCCACACTTTGTCTACATAGCCCGAGGAAGATGAACAACAGTGGGACAGATTCTATCAAGAGTATACAACACAAACTCAACACAGATTTAAGATGTAAAACTTCAACTCCTTCCTAGGGTTCATGGGATAGGTAGATCAAAAGTTACCATTCATTTTAAGACAGACAGACAAATTGATAGATGGATGGATAGATAGACAGACAGACAAATCGATAGATGGATAGATAGATAGATAGACAGACAGACAAATCAATAGATGGATGGATAGACAGACAGATGGATGAAGAGGTGGATGGAAGGACAGACAGACAGACTATGGGTATGATGGCCACATAACTTGCGAAGGATACTTGGTATTAGGGGGATGGAAGGACAGACAGACAGACTATGGGTATGATGGCCACATAACTTGCGAAGGATACTTGGTATTAAGTGTGAATAACATTAGTGGAACTGCAGTAAAGCTGTGGAAATGTAAACAATATAAAATAACACGAAGTAATACAGCTTCACAGAACAGAAAAATACAGGATATTGCGGCGACTAGCCTTCACCAGCAAACAAATACATACATAAAACACAACATATAATCACGGAGAAGACTGTAGTCACAGGAATGTAAGATCACCAATACCGAAGTAATGGAAAGATTGGGTGGTGTGGCAGTTTGTTCCATTCTCGGACTTCGTAGACTTAGATGGATAGGACATATTGAGAGGATCGACAATGGGAGCATACCAGAGAACATCTTTTTTGGTGAATTATAGATGGGTAAAAGATCTCTATAGTAAAAAGTTGTGTGTAAGCGGAACATGAATGATACAGGCAATGATATTGCACCATGGCAGCAAGTCACTGCTGATCGCATTGCATGGAGGCCAAAGATCAGAAATGGAATAAAGACAAAAGAGAACATAATGCAGATAGGTGATACATTGAGCATGTGAGACGACAGATGGTGCGTGATGGTGGAAATGACCATATGATCACATGCACTCAATGTGAACAAACATTTACTACGTGAATTAGTCTTTTCAGTCATATTCGCTACCGCCATCAGTTGCACTTATTCCTTTTTTAAAATTCCTTCTTTGTCAAGACGGCCAGGTGCCAGCAGTAGTAGGCAACATAACATAGTGACTGGATAATTTGACAATGCAACAGGATGTTAAGTAAGTAAAGGTCCCTATTACATGCTTATGGCTCACTGGACATATGTAGCTAGAACCCACATTTATATAAAGGGAACGGCACTGGATGTGGTCCGTATCACACTGCCCGTCTTTATTTCCCTAGACATATTCTGGTGTCCTTTTAAGCTGGGTCGACTTAGAAGCGCAGGTCAACTTTAAAAATTCATAAACTCAGGATTTTAAGTGGCAAAATGTTATTAGCACATGACAAATTTGCAACAATATATGACAAAAATATAGTTGTCAAGGAAAAATAACATCTTAAAATGCTAACACTGACTTTTTTCCTTTTGTTTCTCCTGATTATCAGTGTCTGCAGCTTCAGCTTCCTGTGCAACATCGCCATTTTTAACATTTTTTCTGCCAGCTTGTGACGAATCATTGTCTTCTACTGATGAAGATGGTATCTCTCCTGCGCAATTTTCAGATTCTGAAAGTCTATTCCTGTGACGCAATTTTGGTGCAACACCAGATCTGATTGGAGAATGTCTATCGATGAGAAATGATGCCATCTGCAGTAAAAATTAACAGTCATTTATGAAAATTATACAGAAGAATTATTTTCTTACACTCATTGAATAATTTATTTATCCTAGTTCCAAATGTTAGAGGGCAAGCTGTTGTCTACTGCTTAAAGTACCTTACGGTGAAGGACAGGGGGATCCTCAGCCTGAGAATTTAATACTGCCGGACTAGTGCAGTCGCCACAAACTATGCAGGTGAGGGTTTTTTCCCCTGGCAAAATCAAATCTGCACCTTACTGGGGATTTGAATCTGGGTCTCCTAAAGGAGAAACCGGCATTCTAGTCACTTGGCCAGTCGGTTCTCAGAAGACAAGCATTAGAAATAATGCAGTAAAAGACACCAGAATTGACTTAATCATGGCTAGCTGATTCAATAAGCTGAGAGAAAGGTGAGATTCTCCATGGTGAGGTGGTTAAGCCTCGTGCCTCATGCTCCAAAGATTGTAGGTTCATATCTGGGCCATGTTATTCAGTTCACAAGTGAAATTTTCTCAGAGACTCCTGGGGACCATCGCTGGAGCTAAAGAGTTTGTGTTCAGTGCGATGCTTTCAGTTGATCTCTTTGCAGAATGAGACAGAGCCATATGGAATAACACCTGGTGCAATGAAGTTTATTGTCTTACCATTAAACTCCCTTTTTAGAGGATTCATTTTGATTAGACCATGACGCCTACCGTGTTCAACCTCAATGAGAAGTTAAATAAAGGTCCATCCCTGGCTCAGATTAATGTGATAGTGCCAAACCAATGCATCTTGGTTTGGCCTGTCTCAAGATAAAAATCTGGACATCGCCGGAAACGCCACTTGTAACAAAGCAACTTGGAGATCTTTTTTTGGCTGAGGTCGCCCCCGGCTGGTTGGTGAAAACAAAAGTGTCGTCCTGCCCGGTTTGTGAAGATGAGAGATGTGGGCAGTGTACCCTGTTTCGGTTTGTTCAGTTGTGGGAACAATTCCCTGAGTTAATCTGTGATCAACTGAATTCTTTACAAAGCTGTAAGTTTAAAATGTTTAATTTAATAAAGATTTATTAAATCGCAGCACACACCAGGTTACCAACTTGAAAGTGTTTGCAGGTGAAACAGGCCTGGGTGAACAAAATTGTTAGTTGAGATGGTAGGGACAAAGAAGTATAAAATAAATAGTTAATATGAATAAGTGCTATTGAAATGGGCTGTTCTACAGAATGATTCAGTGTCCCTAAAGCGTTATAAAAATAAGATTTAACAGGTTAATATATAGAGGTACAAGCAATCAGGCATGGTGAGGTGAAGTGGGATATGATAAATTAAGATGTTTCCATAATTAAAATCAAATAGGCAGTGTGCTTGATGTTGTGGTTTCCCTAGGTAGACATTCCAAGCTAGAAGAAATGTGAGGCATACAATGTGTGGGGCCATAAATTATAGTTGAAAGTAAAGACTGAATCATGCCACATGGTGCATGCTGTTGGCAAGGGAGTGAATGATTGTGAGATTGCTAGAAATGACAGCTACATAATAACAGGCAGTGTTGAGAATCATATGTGTGTATACAGCAACATGATATGTTTGCAGGATTGTCATGTGATAATGATGGGTATACCCCTAAGTAATAGTGAGTAGGGACAATCATCATGATCATTGTGTAATATTCATAATATGTGTAAAGCAGAGGATATTTACATGCTATATGTGGCAATGATGTGTTAATGGTTAAGCTAGGTAGTTAGGACATGTGGGTGACAATAGAGGTGAAAGAAGGAATGTATTGGAGGGACTCCATGGACTGACAGCTACGGAGCGTAGGAAATAATGCACCTTTTACATACGCTGGGTGCGTATCAGCAATAATAATGTAATCATGATAACTGCGAATGGAGTGTGGCTTTACTGAGGGAGAACAGTCAGGTGTATCTGGAACTTTTAGTATTAGTAAAGGAGTTTATCAATTAGCATTGAAGTCTGGTAAAACCTCTGTTACTAGAATGCAGTAACGTTTGCACCAGTGTATCAGACTGGGATTGGAATCATATGGCGGAAGTTTTATGTGTAGTAAAACATGGTGCTTGTCGTACCATAAGAAGAATGTGATTTAGTGCTGCGGACCACCCTTTGCAAAGATATTAATATGTAATTGTCATGTGACATGAAGCGTAAGATAGCAAATTTTATAACCAGTGTATCACAGAAAGAATGGTGGGGAATAGAGGGCATAACTGTACATTTCCTGTCCACTCACAAATAATAGTACACTGGTGTGGTTGGCATTAGACAACACTGGTTGACATTAGTGTGTAATAATGATATCAGATATAGTACACTGTTTATTACATTAATACTAATGTTCTGTATCCAGCCATGGACATTGTTGTGCTTTGATCCTGTCTCATATGAATGATGCACTCTTACCACTATTTGTGTACCTTCACTTGATACTATTGTGTGTTTATTTATGAACTGTCTTAGTGGCCAACCGGTCTCTGTGGCTAAGGGCTTGCGAACGCGGTTTGTGAGCCCATATACCCGGGTTCAAAACACAGCGGTGCTGGTTTTTTCGAATATGGTATAGGGTCCGGTCGTTCAGAAAGCAATGGCAAACTACTGAACGTAACACTTGCCTAGTACATCAACAGCAGCTAAAAATGCTGGTGTTGACTGCAACATCCCGTAAGGGACATGCAACAAATTTTTTTTTTTCTTAGTGGCCTCAGAGAGTTCCTCAATTGAGTTCCTGTGTAATACATGTTTATCTTTAATTTTCTGTGAATGTTGTGATTCACCTATGTGCAAGTGTTACAGTTTTCCATCCATCCATCACGTGCCTTGCCAGTAAGCGTGGGCGGTCATGTTTTGCCATCTCACTCGATCACCAGAGTCGTGGATCAGCTCTGTGTTTCTGTCTCGACCATGCCACAAGGCCAAGCCATCCAGGTATTTGCTTCTAGGTCTTCCTCTTGGTCTGCTCCCTTCGATCTTACCCGTTGTCACCAAGTTCACCATTCATTTCTTCTCATAACATGCCCAAAAAATTTTGACTGTCTACGTCTAATGTCTCTAATCAATTTACGATCTTCATTTGTTTCTTGAAGGACTTGTTCATTGGTCTTTCTGGCTGTCCATGGTATTCTTTGCATTTTCCTCAGAAACCACATTTCTACAGCCATCAGATGTTTTTCAGCTTGACTGCTCATTGTCCAAGCTTCACATCCATATAAAAGTACAGGTTCTATGTAGCACCTCAACACACTTTTTCTCGTTTCAATTGACATCTTTTTATTGGTCAGTATGTTTTTCATCTTGCTAAAGGCTACTTTTGCCATGGAGATTCTTGATCTAATCTCTTCAAGGCATCTCCCATCAGATGTTATTAATGTTCTGAGATAATTGTACCTATTCACTTGTTGAAGAATATTCCCATTTACTTGTATATTACATTGTGGTATTTCGTTCTGCCTAGTGACGACCATAACCTGTGTATTTTTACAATTTAATTCTAACCCTCGTTATTCACTGTGTGTAACAATCGCATCTACTAAATTTTGCAGGTCCTGTTCATTGTCTGCAATCAAGACTGTATCATCTGCATATCTAATGTTATTGATGCATCGTCCCCCAATGTTTATTCCTTCCATATCTTCAATATTTCTGAAAATACTTTCACTATACAGGGGAAAGAGTTTTACATTCTACAAATTTGGTGGTTCCACTTTATATATGCGTCCATTGCCTTTTCATAGTTAGAAATGTTTTACTTGTTTGTTAGTTCGTAATGCTATTCAAATACTGTAACTTGTATGGTGTCATATTAATGCTGGTACCAGGAGAACTTTTAATCAGAGAGCGGTGGGAACGATTAGTAGTATGACTCTTCGCTGGCTGTTGAACGAGGGGACTGAGCATTATGGGAATGTCCTGAGTGCAGTGATGTCTTAACTCAACTCAACTCAACATTAATGCTGGTATTCTTCATGCAAACTTGGACATTGCAGTAGTAGTTTGTTCCATGTCATATAGCATCCCACATAATTTGAGGTAATTTAACTGCAGAAGATGGAGATGAAAATGCATTATACTGGTCTGCAGGGTTAGAGATATAAGTTCATGTATGTACCCTGATTTTCTTAGCTATGTGTTTACAGCTGGACAAATGAGATCAATCTTCCACTGCTTGTGTATGTAGGATCTGTGTGAGGTAGATACATTGAACTGAAGACATTCTGTAAGTGAATGCTGGGCTGTATGGGGAGGTGGAGCAGGCTGAGATTGTTGCATTAGAAGGTGTTCTATCCTAGCAATATCAAGTGTAATCTCATGACAGCAGTGGCACAACTAGAGAAGACAATAAAGTGGGTGATCTGATGAAGCAAAATTGATTGTTCCATTTAACAATTAGATATGTAGTCACCTTGAAGAAGAATGAGGCAACAAAATAATGATCATGCCAGACATCAAGGGTTACCTCAGAATAGCAGTAGTACAAATAGAGGGAATAGAAAAATGGATAATTAAATGTGGGATATTTATGATCTATGGGTTAATTCATATGTTACATTGTATGTGCTCATTGCTTGATGTGTTTAATTTGATTTCTTTACAATGTTAATCATAGATTGTGTTTTCCATTGTTACAGGAAAGGCTGACTAGTAAGTGTCAGCAGGCCTGGGTTCATGGTGGTGTAGTAATTTGTGTCACAGCTCTTTTGTTTATGTCGCGTCTTAAGATTTATGTTGTGTAACTTATGTTTTTGTAGTGTTTTATTGTTGTCTGTGTCAAAGTCCTTTATTGTGTCATTCTACTTAGCTACTGTTTGGAACATCTGTGTTGTGGTACTTGGTGTACCCTGTTGTCTTAAGTTTTGGTGACTAAATAGGGACCACCCTTGGTTGGTTCGATATATGCAGTTGTCTGTTTATATGTTATTGAACATCTCTTATTGGATGTATTATTCAATGTGTTTGGACACAAATTGTCACCAAAATGTTTAGTAGTTGATAAATAAAGAGCTATTTTTGTACTGTTTTTGATTTGTTTGTTTAGTCTCTTTTAGTTTTTACAACCACTATTTCTACCACAATCTAACACCTTAATTCACTGCTTGGGCTCTAACATGGTGTTTCCTGTGTGAACATCTATAAAATAGTTTTTGCCTCTGTCCAAGATCTTGTACCTTCTTATCTAATTAATGTATCTTTTTTGTCAGTTGAGGGCGGAGTGAGGATCTCTCTATTTTACTACTTCTCTTCTTTGGCCTTAACGAGAGTTACGCTCTACCTCTTAGCATTGTAGCAAAGGAAACATCAGTCTTTCCCTTTTCTCTTTTCCCCTTGGCTACATTAATAACCCTGTGACTGAGTTAGCCATAAATAGGATATTAATTTGAATGTTTGATTGTTCACCACAGGGGGCAATGGCCAAGGAAAGAGTTTGCTTTTATTATCTGAAAATGGTTGCAGATGGCTTTTATAGTTCTATGGGTCAAACGTAGTCCCAAAGCAGATACTGCCACTGGGGTGTGAAGTGCTAGGCCTTCACATATTCTAGATCATGACATATGAGATCAAGTAGCCAGTTCCCTTCCACATCACCTATTCCTCCCAGTAATTCCAGGGAAATTCAACAAATTGTCTGGAACCCTTTCTGAGGAGGCGGTGTCAATACCAAAGCCAGACTTGTCAGAAAAAAATCATCCTGCCTCTGTTGTGGATTGAGCCTAGACCAGTGTCCTGACAGACAAGTCCACTAACTACTATGCAACTGTGACATTATTTTCCAAAAATGAATACTTTAATTTTATTACAAGAGGTTTTAATAGCTATTTCCTTCAAATATCAATCTGTGAATTAATCAGAAAGTGGTCTGCCCCGCTTATGTCTAATATGTAAATTGTTTTTTCTTTGTTCGGTTTCTGTATTTTTAATAAATCAATGCATGGTATTTTGGTCATGTCTGTTTACAGGAAAGTTGTGATGATATACTGAAAGCATATTACTATTTAGTGAGCGAGTTAGCAAAGGCGATAGACAACTGTGCTGATAATGTTATGAGCATGACTGGATGCAGGATTGTCACCTGTGAAAGTGATGGAAAGATAAGGCACCTATTCCTGCATGCATTCAGGCCATTAAAATGTGACGGCGCTTTCAAGTCACAGATCCATGGCAGACACTGCTTTAAGACAATTATGTTTAAATATCACAATGTGGTTTCATCAAGACTAATTAATTCAACAAGTTTACACAAAGGAAGGATTTCACTTTAATTATCTTATAATGGTTGTAGATGGCTTTTTTAGTTTGATGGGGGGAAAAGTAGTCCAATGTCACATACTGCTATTATTACTACTATTAGTTGTATATACTTTACAGGATGTAACAGTCAACCCCAGCATTTTTTGGCTGTTCATGATTCCTGGGCAAGTTTATGTTCAGTAGTTCGCCATTGCTTTCTGAAAGACCGGCACCCATACCATTTCATAAAAATGTCAACGCAAGGAGGTCTGCTGCCAAATCTCCCGCATCTGTGTTTGGAATATGGTGGTCTCCGTGACAAAGGTTTGCGAACGTGGTTTGTGAGCCGCTTACCAGGCGTTCGAAGCTCAGCTGCGACCGATTTGTGCAGCAGACCGTGTCGCGTTGTGTTAACGTGCTGGTATGGGAGCTGGTCGTTCAGAAAGCAATGGCAAATTACTGAACATAAAACTTGCCTAGTACATCAAGAGCAGCTGAAAACTGCTGGTGTTGACTGCAACGTCCTGTAAGGGATATGCAACATTTTAAAATAAATATTACGCATTAGGAACTGCGTCCGTAAAACCTTCGCCACGGAGCCGGCTATAAGGGTTTGACATCAGTACCCATTTTTATGCAGACGCATCATCGGTCTACAATTGGATGCTAACTACAGTGAGTCTACAGCCACACGATGTTGTTTCAACTTTTGATTCTTGATCTTGCTTGATCATACTTGATGACTTGGCCGGTACGAACGGCGGCCGCGTAGTACGACAAAATTATAAAAATATTATAAATAATAAATATGTAACTGATAACTGGAAAATAGTTAAGTGTGCGATATTTATATCAGCAGCCCATACAAAATATATTATTCATTAACACTTGTAGATGCCATAATATCAAAACTGTAATGAGTATTTACAGGCAGATGCGAAACTTGGTGTACGTAGCACGTACAGAGGTACACGGTACACGACCACAGCTTGTGTTGTGATTCTGGAGAGATTTTGGCAGTGATGAAGAAGTACTTCCGGGGCATGGAGTAACATTGAACAGCTTGATTCATCATCAGCATCAGCATCATCATCATCATCATCATGTGTCAGGTTATTTGCAGAACGCCGATCTCATCACGGCCTGTCTAAAGATGCTAGATGATTTGCTTGTTCTTTTACCTCAGGCATGTTCATGTCCAGGTATCCCCTGTTCGTGTAAATGATCTACAGGCCCAGGTGTACGCTACTATAGTGTGTGTGTGTGTGGTTTTTTTTTTTTTTTTTTTTGCCTCAATATAAAATTCAATATCTCATTAACCAACTGAGGGAAAATGATGAGATTTCGTATATAACCTTATCATTATGTCCACCCAACAAAAATTTTTTTGTTCTGGAGATTTTACAGCAGATTTCAAAGTTAGTTTATATGCGGTATATTAATTACGACATAGAGATTACGTCCATGATTTTAACAGTATTACAGCTTCACCAAGAGACGTCTGGGCATTTTTTGAAATTTTCACGTGATTTCCGTTTTGAAACAAACAGCGCGAAGATTAAGAGGTGTCTCCAAATGGGGGTTCTTTCATGAAACGTGATTATATAAATAAACTAGCTGACAAGGCCCGGCTTCTGGCGGGGATCTATCTATCTATCTATCTATCTATCTATCTATCTATCTATCTATCTATCTATCTATCTATCTATCTATCTATCTATCTATCTATCTATCTATCTATCTATCTATCTATCTATCTATCTATCTATCTATCTATCTATCTATCTATCTATCTATCTATCTATCTATCTATCTATCTATCTATCTATCTATCTATCTATCTATCTATCTATCTATCTATCTATCTATCTATCTATCTATCTATCTATCTATCTATCTATCTATCTATCTATCTATCTATCTATCTATCTATCTATCTATCTATCTATCTATCTATCTATCTATCTATCTATCTATCTATCTATCTATCTATCTATCTATCTATCTATCTATCTATCTATCTATCTATCTATCTATCTATCTATCTATCTATCTATCTATCTATCTATCTATCTATCTATCTATCTATCTATCTATCTATCTATCTATCTATCTATCTATCTATCTATCTATCTATCTATCTATCTATCTATCTATCTATCTATCTATCTATCTATCTATCTATCTATCTATCTATCTATCTATCTATCTATCTATCTATCTATCTATCTATCTATCTATCTATCTATCTATCTATCTATCTATCTATCTATCTATCTATCTGAGACAGTATGGAAATGGTTTTCACATACCGCCTAAGCTTACCGGGAGAACATGAACTGGAATATTTTTGTGAAACAGAAAGTTCAAGGACCAGTTTGAGCGGGAGTGCATTGCCGAATAGCCGCAAGGTCATCGGCTATTGTTAGCTAGCAGTTTCTAAGGGAGAGGAGTGTCGGATGTAATCTATACTTTAGGTTCAAGCTGTCAGGTGGACAACAGGTGAACGTTGGAAGCAGCATAATTTATTAGTACAGGCGGCATTGGAAGTGACCTTGCCTGTCATGAAGGAACGCCATACTCCAAATTTATGGTAGCGGGAAAAAGTACATGAACTCAGGACTGAACTTGGCCGTGAACTCCAGCTAGCAATGTTGATTTGGGTTAATGCAGAGTGAGTATGCAAATTAAGCAGGGTACGCGAGGTACTGATTGGATGACCGTAGCGAGATGAGAGAAGCATGGTCACGTGATTCAAGAAAGGCGCCAACTCAAGAGGTGATATATACTTTGGATCCAGTCAGTTTAGAGGAGTGTGGAACGAGCAAGAGTGCGGTAGCAACAGGGCCGAGGGCTGGGCTGTCGCCCAGCCCAGGAAGTGTGAGTTGGGAACTTCATCAATGGTGATGTCTATATCCCAGGCTGTTTAGTGTCTAAGAAGATGGAGGGGCGGTATTAAAAACGGAAAAGATGCACATATCACGGTTTCGTCTAGACCGCCGAAGAAAAGTAGGATGGTCAAGGATCTGTGAACCATTTATTCCAGATAGATAAATCTGATGGAGTGGAACGCAAATTCCGAGGATCACAAAATGGCGTGCAAGCCATTTGAGAGGGACTGTTGGCTAAGAAGACCACTCGTTACTTGCAGTAGATGGCTAAACGTCAAATAGGACAACCACTAGCCAGAGACACTGCAATCGGAACCACACAGGAGACTAAGGTCAACCGGAACCACACAGGAGACTAAGGTCAATCGGGATCACACAGGAGACTAATGTCAAATACGACTGGAAACCGTGTGGTGGGATCCACGACAAACGAGAGGTTGAAGAGAGCAATCGTATTTCAAATATGAAACCCAGAAGGACAATGGGACGGCAGAAGAAGAATGCATTGCCTGGGTAAACTGGAGTTGCCTAGACATACCGGGCATAGCTTAATAAACAGTTACCCGCTGAACAAGTTGGATGGGAGCGAATTAATTCCCTGGGTATATGGGTTGATGGATCAATCTATGGATCAATGGGTATTTGGGCTGAATACATGTACCACTAATAAGCCTACGGAGAGATAGTTATGAAACAAAGGCCGGTGTAATTCCTAGCTTTAGTCCTTTTCTTCGTGCGGTTAGGAGGTGATAGTAGGTAATATTTCCCTAACATCCGGTTGCATGGTATATTATATTTTCTACCTCCCCCTTGTGACGTCATGCAGTATGGTGTTGTTATTGGAGTCGATTATACATAGATGTGTCTGCAATGCATGTACTGATTACTCTATGCGATTATGTTGTAGATTGTCACTCTGTTACTGTTCAAAAGGGAAGAAATATACGTTTGAGTTGCCTTTTATTTCGACTTGTCAGTCTGAGATTGTGTAGATTAGAGTAGTTTAGAGACATTGGGAGGTGGGCTGTGCATCTCTCCTATAACCTGATAACATACACCGCGAGACATTGATGGTGCAATAGTATAATTAACTATTGTTCTCACGCGGAGACACGAACCTAAATCTGCCGTATCCCTTACTCTCATCCTCTTTCTCATTCTCTCTTTCTCTCTTCATTTTTCCTTATTATCAAAGATAGTGCGTTGTAGGCAGAGTTCGACTGAGGAACGAACTTTTAGGCTTCACACTATTTATATCATTTCCCTCAATTTCCTCTTCTTTCTCTTCTCTCTCTCCTCCCTTCCCCTCCTTCTTCTTCCTCTTTTTTTCTCCCTGTCACAAATGGCGTCGTCGGCAGGATCTGTTTCCAGAATTTTCTGGGCCCTTCCAGCTTAGTCTGGGAGCTCCCAGGAGATTCCATGTGACCTTTGTCTCGGCGGTGTCAGGTTATACTATATAGTAAGATCGTATACATAGATTTGTCGCTTACAGTCAGTAGTTCGTGATTGCCTGCTCGATAGTTGTCTCAGTAAGTGCTCCTTTACTATGCTACTTAGCTCATAGCTGGTTGGTAAATTGTCTGAACTGTCTGTCGGCGAGGTTTCTACTAAGTCTGTTCAGTTAGAAACTCTTGTGTAAAGTACACCGCCCAAACCACCTTGCTACAAGAATAAAGGAAAACCCACTACAACAAAATACCCAGGGGGAAGCCAACTCAGAGGGAGAGTCAGCGCAGCGGAATCTGTCCGAAATGAGCTCAGACAATAGCCGAGCAGTGCAAGTCAACGTAGGGGTGGCCTTATCTTGTTATCGTTAAAGGACCAAGGTCCTAATGTCAGTGCACGTTAAAGACTAACTCAATGATTAAAGAGTATTAGAATAAAATACTCCACCGTTATACAAAGGTCACCCACTCTTCGTCCAGGAAGTCAGAGTCATGATTGACGACAGGGTATGGCAGGTGAAACCCAGAGCCATGCAAAGTGTAAGAACACAATTCCTACACCCCATATTCAGAGCAAGCCAAACCTGTAGCTGTACGGGGACGAGTGTGACTTAGTTTGTCGGGAAGGCAGCTGTTTGCCTGGCTGAACTCAATACGTCTGGTGGCAGTGGCAACATCTGAAGCCATCAGGATAATATGTTTCTCCCCCCCCCCCTTTTTCTTCTGCAGAAGAGAACAGCGCGAGATGGGCTGTGCCGAACGTTATCAATGGCACATGTGGCGTACCAGAAATGCACGCAGGAACAATTAGATCATCAAGCGGGGTTGTTCCCCTCTGTTTTATGCAGTGAGTTAATTATGGCTGTTTTGAAGAGACCGATGACAGTGTCACTCGTGGTAGTTAGAAAATCCCTTCTTTAGAGGCGGGAACAGAGGTGGAATTCATCATATCAGCGTGTTCATGATACCAGAATTAGGTATGTTAACGGTATTGGGCAGTGAATGACAAGTGACGCCCCGTATTTCTGCTCGTGCATATAGAATAGACACAGAAAGACAATCGTAGAAATTCAGTGAAGAAGATCGGAATCCAGAGAGCACCATCAAACAGAAGCATATGCGATATATATTTCAGCATAACAATGAACATTAGTTAAATAATTAGTTAAACATTCGTGCTATGGTGTTGGTTCATAATTGAATGACATTTTTGTTGGAGGGCCATATGTGTAGTCACGTTTAGCCATCCTTTGTTTGTTTTACAGGTTGAACTTAGTTAGAAACATGTTATTTTGTTGTTTAAATGAATATGACTACTTGAGGGGATCAACTGTTGTGGAGCAGTTAGCTCCCTTGTTGTTTCCATAGCAGCAGTTGTCAAGTCGGGTATGCGAATGTTTTTATTTTTGCGTGGGCCTCACTCTATTGTGTTCGGGGCAGACACAACTGTAGTATTGGGTGTCATAGTGACAACACACAGTTCAACATCGCGCCAGGAGGCCAAGGAGGCCATTTATAATCTGAGATTGCCCGAGTAGATGTTAATGCGGGTACATGTTTGTTTTTAATGTGAAGGGGCAGGGCGAAGAATAAATGTTAGAGCATGATATCCTAGAATTGGGCACACATTTTTTTTTCAGAGTTATTTCAGCGCCAAGAGAATAGGGCATGATGTCCAAGAACTGGGCATACCATTTTTTTTTAGAGTTATTTCAGCGCCAAGACGATAGCGCATGATGTCCAAGAACTGGGCACACATTTTTTTTTATGTCCAAAGCTGTTTCGTGATATATGTTTGGTTTGTTTCTATGGCCACTAAATGTTGTTTACTTACAGTAGGGGCTGATTTGTTTTTGTGTTCATTGGCACCTTTCCGTCTTGACAGACGATAGTTTGGTACATTGTGCTTCAAAAAGGCTTAATAACTACGATCCATGGCGGTGGCGAGTGTGGCTGGTAAGGCCAATTCTTGCTGCAAATGTTTGCCCACAGTAAGTGCATGTGAAAACATGGTCACTTCCACCATTTTGCACCATCTTACGTCTCTCACGCTCTATGTGGGCTTTATCTGCAATCATTTTCTCCTTTGTCTTTATTCCATTTCTGATAGTTGCCCTCCATGCAACACGTTCAGCGGCGACGTGCTCCCAATGTGCATTATCAATGCCTGTATCAATCATGTCCCGCTTACACACATCTTTGTATCGTAGTAGAGGCCGACCCTGAGATCTCCTACCCGTCTGTAATTCCCCAAAAAAGATGTCCTTTGGTATTCTACCATCATCCATCCTCCTAACGTGTCCTATCCATCTAAGTCTACGAAGACTGAGCATGGAATACACCGTCACACAACCTGATCTTTCCAATACTTCAGTATTTGTGATTTTGTCTTGCCACTTAATACCAAGTATTCTTCGCAGACACCGCATATGAAAGCTGTTTAAACGTTTCTCTTGGCGTGAGTAAGTTGTCCAGGTTTCACTGCCATAAAGAAGAGTACTAAGGACACAGGCTTGGTAGACGAGGACTTTTGTTTTGGCAGTAAGCTTCCTGTTCTCCCAGACTCTTTTTGCTAACATGTTCATTGTTGTTGCTGCCTTGCCAATCCTGATGTTGATTTCCTGATCGAGGGATAATTTGCTATTTACCTCTGATCCTAGATATGTAAAATGGTCTACTATCTCCAGTTCGGCGTCGTCAATAAAGATTGATGGTACACCATGTGCACCTTGTGACATAATCTGTGTCTTCTTTTTGTTAATTGTTAAACCAAATTCAGAACAAGCATTGGAGAATGCAGATAGTAGATGTTGTAATTCTTCCTCAGAGTGGGTCGTAATCGCAGCATCATCCGCAAGAAGCAACTCTCTGATTAGTACCCTGCTAATTTTGGTCTTGGCCTTCAATCTCTGAGCATTATAGAGACCACCATCTGAGCGTGAGTGAATGTATATACCGTCATCCTGATCACGAAAGGCATATTTCAGTAGAAGTGAAAAGTATATCCCAAAGAGGGTGGGGGCTAGTACACAACCTTGCTTAACTCCACTCTTGATTTCAAACTCTTCTGAAGTTGAGCCATCAAACTTTATTATACCCTTCATGCCTGTGTGGAACGATTCCACAATGGACAGAAGAGTTGGTGGGCAGCCAATCTTCTTTAATGCTTTGAACAGACCCTCACGACTGACCAAATCGAATGCCTTTGTGAGGTCGATGAAGGCAATAAACAGTGGCTGATTTTGTTCACGGCATTTTTCTTGCATCTGTCGCAATGAGAATATCATATCAATGGTAGACCGGTTCTGACGGAAGCCGCACTGTGATTCGGGGTAGACTTGATCTCCCAGGACTTGAAGTCTGTGCAGGACAATTCTGGCAAATACTTTCCCAACAATACACAGTAGTGAGATACCCCTATAGTTGTTACAATCGCTCCGATCTCCCTTGTTCTTGTACAGCGTTTGATGTTTGAATCTTTGAAATCCTTTGGGACTTGTCCTTCTCGCCAGCATAGCTCTATTAGCAGGTGGATCTGTAGAGCGAGTGTGTCTTGCCAACTCCTGATAACCTCTATTGGAATCCCATCCTTACCTGGAGCCTTGCCAGATGCAAGCTCATTTATAGCACACTTAACTTCTGTTATTGTGGGAAGTGTGTCCAGGTGGTCAAGAGTTGGCAGGGCCTCTATGGCGTTGAGGGCATCATCCGCTAGCTTGGTCTCACTTGAGTAAAGCTCTAAATAGTGCTCGACCCATCTATCCATCTGCTGTTTCTTATCAGTGATGATTTCTCCAGTCAAGGTTTTCAGAGGTGCACTTCTTTTGATCATTAGACCACAGGCTTTCTTTATCCCTTCATACATGCTTCTGATGTTTCCCTTATCACTTGCGATTTGAATGCACTCACATAACTTGATCCAATAGTCATTCGCACACTGCCTGGCAGCCTTTTGTACATCCTTCCTCGCTTGCTTCAGCTCACTCAGAGTGTTACGCGTTGGTCTTTCCTTGTTTCTTAAGAGAGCTATTTTCTTTTTATCAATCAAGGGCTGCAGTATCTGGCTGTTTGCCGCAAACCAGTCCTGCCTCTTATGACATTATGTTTTTGTGTACATCGGCGGTGATTATGAAGATTGCAGCTGCAGGCTGATGTGTCCTTGCGAATAGGGGGGAAGTGATTATTTTATTATGTGTGGTGACCAGGCATTTGCCTGTGGTGTCACAGGAATTGTTACAATGTTTTTTTCAGATTCAAGGATGACTGGGCACATTGATTTACAGATGTCCTAGTGGGTAGCACCTATGTGAATCCGATTTTATTTTTTTTTTTTTTTTTTGTTACAGGGGAGTGGCATATTAAGTGAATGCCTATATTGACATTCTTCTTCTTCTTCTTCTTCAGCGTTCCGAGCCATTGAGGTTCTTTGCTGCAAATACAATCCGTCTCCATTCGTCTCTCTGGTGGACCTTCTCTTGCCAGTCGTTGATTCCAAGTGCTTGTAGGTCTGTACATGTATTATCTCTCCACCGTCTTCTTGGTCTACCTCGGGGTCTACGGCCATTTATTTCCTGAGTGTAAGCGAGTTTTGTTTCCCTATTATCTTCCATTCTTTCTATATGCCCCAGCCATTGTAGTCTATTAGCCTTCATGATACCAGTGATTAGCGGGGACTTAAACAGATCATAAATGTCTTTGTTACTTCTTCTTTTCCACTCTCCACTTTGTGTATCCCTAATGGGTCCAAAGATGCGTCTTAAAATCTATATTGACATTGTTTTATTAATTTTGGTGCCCCTAAGTATTGCACCCATTGATTGATGATTTTGTTTTCTGGGGAATCCCCAGCATGCAAGGGAGTGAACTGTCTTTATTGATAATATTAGTTGGTTACAATGTTGTTACGATGCACGTCATAAGACGAACAAGTTTTAACTGCCTTATGCACTGGGAGAGCAGGGGATGCAACCAGTATTTTTTTATTATTATTATTTGGGGTGGAAGTTCCAAAAAGAGTTTTCCCCTTAGGCATCCAATATTGTTTATGAGGGATGTCAGATGCGGAGCCAGGGCTTCGATCTCAAGGAGGAATGACGCTATATTGATGGTGGGACCCATCAACTTTTGGTAGGTGGGTATGAGACAGTATGGAAAATGGTTTTCACATACCGCCTAAGCTTACCGGGAGAACATGAACTGGAATATTTTTGTGAAACAGAAAGTTCAAGGACCAGTTTGAGCGGGAGTGCATTGCCGAATAGCCGCAAGGTCATCGGCTATTGTTAACTAGCAGTTTCTAAGGGAGAGGAGTGTCGGATGTAATCTATACTTTAGGTTCAAGCTGTCAGGTGGACAACAGGTGAACGTTGGAAGCAGCATAATTTATTAGTACAGGCGGCATTGGAAGTGACCTTGCCTGTCATGAAGGAACGCCATACTCCAAATTTATGGTAGCGGGGAAAAGTACATGAACTCAGGACTGAACTTGGCCGTGAACTCCAGCTAGCAATGTTGATTTGGGTTAATGCAGAGTGAGTATGCAAATTAAGCAGGGTACGCGAGGTACTGATTGGATGGCTGTAGCGAGATGAGAGAAGCATGGTCACGTGATTCAAGAAAGGCGCCAACTCAAGAGGTGATATATACTTTGGATCCAGTCAGTTTAGAGGAGTGTGGAACGAGCAAGAGTGCGGTAGCAACAGGGCCGAGGGCTGGGCTGTCGCCCAGCCCAGGAAGTGTGAGTTGGGAACTTCAGCAATGGTGATGTCTATATCCCAGGCTGTTTAGTGTCTAAGAAGATGGAGGGGCGGTATTAAAGACGGAAAAGATGCACATATCACAGTTTCGTCTAGACCGCCGAAGAAAAGTAGGATGGTCAAGGATCTGTGAACCATTTATTCCAGATAGATAAATCTGATGGAGTGGAACGCAAATTCCGAGGATCACAAAATGGCGTGCAAGCCATTTGAGAGGGACTGTTGGCTAAGAAGACCACTCGTTACTTGCAGTAGATGTCTAAACGTCAAATAGGACAACCACTAGCCAGAGACACTGCAATCGGAACCACACAGGAGACTAAGGTCAATTGGAACCACACAGGAGACTAAGGTCAATCGGGATCACACAGGAGACTAATGTCAAATACGACTGGAAACCGTGTGGTGGGATCCACGACAAACGAGAGGTTGAAGAGAGCAATCGTATTTCAAATATGAAACCCAGAAGGACAACGGGACGGCAGAAGAAGAATGCATTGCCTGGGTAAACTGGAGTTGCCTAGACATACCGTGCATAGCTGAATAAACAGTTACCCGCTGAACAAGTTGGGTGGGAGCGAATTAATTCCCTGGTTATATGGGTTGATGGATCAATCTATGGATCAATGGGTATTTGGGCTGAATACATGTACCACTAATAAACCTACGGAGAGATAGTTATGAAACAAAGGCAGGTGTAATTCCTAGCTTTAGTCCTTTTCTTCATGCGGTTAGGAGGTGATAGGAGGTAATATTTCCCTAACATCCGGTTGCATGGTATATTATATTTTCTACCTCCCCCTTGTGACGTCATGCAGTATGGTGTTGTTATTGGAGTCGATTATACATAGATGTGTCTGCAATGCATGTACTGATTACTCTATGCGATTATGTTGTAGATTGTCACTCTGTTACTGTTCAAAAGGGAAGAAATATACGTTTGAGTTGCCTTTTATTTCGACTTGTCAGTCTGAGATTGTGTAGATTAGAGTAGTTTAGAGACATTGTGAGGTGGGCTGTGCATCTCTCCTATAACCTGATAACATACACCGCGAGACATTGATGGTGCAATAGTATAATTAACTATTGTTCTCACACGGAGACACGAACCTAAATCTGTCGTATCCCTTACTCTCATCCTCTTTCTCCATCTCTCTTTCTCTCTTCATTTTTCCTTATTATCAAAGATAGTGCGTTGTAGGCTGAGTTCGACTGAGGAACGAACTTTTAGGCTTCACACTATTTATATCATTTCCCTCAATTTCCTCTTCTTTCTTTTCTCTCTCTCCTCCCTTCCCCTCCTTCTTCTTCCTCTTCTTTTCTCCCTGTCACATATCTATCTATCTATCTATCTATCTATCTATCTATCTATCTATCTATCTATCTATCTATCTATCTATCTATCTATCTATCTTTCTTTCTTTCTATCTATCTATCTTTCTATCTATCTATCTATCTATCTATCTATCTATCTATCTATCTATCTATCTATCTGTCTGTCTGTCTGTCTGTCTGTCTGCCTGCCTGCCCCCCGCCTGCCTGCCCGCCCGTCCGTCCGTCCTACCGCCTGCCTGCTTATATATCTATCTATCTATCTATCTATCTATCTATCTATCTATCTATCTATCTATCTATCTATCTATCTATCTATCTATCTATCTATCTATCTATCTGCCTGCCTGCCTGCCTGCATGCCTGCTTATCTATCTATCTATCTTTCTTTCTATCTATCTATCTATCTTTCTATCTATCTATCTATCTATCTATCTATCTATCTATCTATCTATCTATCTATCTATCTATCTATCTATCTATCTGTCTGTCTGTCTGTCTGTCTGTCTGCCTGCCTGCCCCCCGCCTGCCTGCCCGCCCGTCCGTCCGTCCTACCGCCTGCCTGCTTATATATCTATCTATCTATCTATCTATCTATCTATCTATCTATCTATCTATCTATCTATCTATCTATCTATCTATCTATCTATCTATCTATCTGCCTGCCTGCCTGCCTGCATATCTATCTATCTATCTATCTATCTATCTATCTATCTATCTATCTATCCACCTGCCTACCTGCCTGTCTGCCTGCCCGCCCACCTGCCCTCCTGCTTATCTATCTATCTATCTATCTATCTATCTATCTATCTATCTATCTATCTATCTATCTGCCTACCTGCCTGCCTGCCTGCGCGCCCGCCCGCCTGCCTGCCTGCTTATCTATCTATCTATCTATCTATCTATCTATCTATCTATCTATCTATCTATCTATCTATCTATCTATCTATCTATCCATCCATCCATCCATCTATCCATCCATCCATCTAATCTATCTAACTATCTATCTATCTATCTATCTATCTATCTATCTATCTATCTATCTATCTATCTATCTATCTATCTATCTGCCTGCCTGCCTGCCGGCTGGCCGAACGACCGACCGACCGACCGATATCTATCTATCTATCTATCTATCTATCTATCTATCTATCTATCTATCTATCTATCTATCTATCTATCTATCTATTTACCTGCCTGCCTGCCGGCCGGCCGGCCAACCAACCGACCCACCCACCCACCCAATCAGCCAGCCAGCCAGCCATCCACCCACCCACCTACCTTTCTGCCTATCTACCTACCTATCTACCTACCTACCTACCTACCTACCTTTCTGTCTGTCTGTCTGTCTGTCTGTCTGTCTGTCTGTCTGTCTGTCTGTCTGTCTGTCTGTCTGTCTGTCTGGCTGTCTGTCTGTCTGTCTGTCTGTCTGTCTGTCTGTCTGTCCGCGCTATTAAATATTGATAAAAGTTACTGGAAAAAACGTCAGGAACATGTGTTGAAAGAGGAAGAGGACTATTGGAGAAAGGATGGTTTGAAGGTTGTATGTTCGATTCCGGGCCGCGTCCTTCATTTAAAGAGTGAATTTTTTCCCGGACACTCCTGAGGGTCGTCGCTGGAGCTACGGAGTTCGTGCTTTGTCCGACGCTTTCCGCGCTGCGGAAAGAAACTGAGCCATATGGGATAAACACCCGGTGCAATGCAGCCGACCCTGTCGATTTTAAGCTAATTCTTTCATTGCACCCACTCTCATACGAATCCGGATACTCCTTTGTGTGTCAACAGAATTGACATGTCTCACATTACCGTAAAAATAACTTCGTTAGCGAGAAATCACTAGTTGTTCAGCAAAAGATCAAAGGAATGTCGCCGCTTTCAATCATTTAAGTTGTTTTTGGACCTTTCAAAGACATATTCCTTGGGTGGGGGTAAATATAAGACGGCTGGAAAAATTTCATAACGATGCAACAGACAGTTTTCAAAATAATTGATCGTGAATGACGGCATTCGTTTGTGGACATACTATAGTTGTTCTTTGTCAAAGGTGTCGTGATTGATACACCCTATGACAACCGGCGATAAGATGGACGCCTTTTTATTGAGCGCTAGCAATAATTTATACGTTGTGAAGAGAAACCAGGAACTAGGTCGTCCATTTTGAGGAAAGGCTTTAACATCGTGCACGGAGCTTGCAGTGTTTAAACATTGTATATATTGCATTAACAAGTAAATTTTATTCATTTTTAGCATTAAACGTATTTGAAACTTTAGGATGTCAAATTATTGTGTTAAATGTGAATAAATTGTGTCATTATATTAAATATTTAACAATTAATGCAACTAATTGCTTCTGTAGAAAAAACGTTGGCGAGTTATGTCCCTTGCAAACTATAAAATAAATATTATTTTCCCATGAAAAAGAGGTATCTTGTTTCCCCTTAAATTTCGCTTACCAAGTGCTCGCCCAGTCCGTCGAGAGCACGCACGGTAGTTGTCGACTTCGCAGTGGCTGTTGTTTCGGTCTCATTGTGAGGCGATACTCTTCTGGAGAGGTGTTAGTGTTTCTGAAGTTGTTCTTCTTGAGAGACGGTGACTAACATTGCAGGCAAAGTTGAACCATTTACTGCATATCCTTGTTGCACCCCGTATTGCGCTTGCTCCATAGCCAGCTCGAGGCCCTTTCCGCTGCCTCACCCAGTCTTTTAAGTGCCCGTGTTCTTGCTTGTCCCTTTACACCTAGTTGTTTCACCACATTATATGCAGAGTTGAAAACAAGGCCTCTCGCAGCTATCTCAATGGCGAAAAGCCTGACGGTACATCCTTCTTGTCTCAGGATTGCGACCATGTCATTGTATTTGTCCATCTTATAGGTGTGCTATATGAACAGGACCTGCAAAATTTAGTAGATGCGGTTGTTACACATAGTGAACAACAAGGGTTAGAATTAAATTGTAAAAAGACACAGATTATGGTCGTCACTAAGAAGAACGAAATACCACAGTGTAATATACAAGTAAATGGGAATACTCTTCAACAAGTGAATAGGTACAATTACCTCGGAACAGTAATAACATCTGATGGGAGATGCCTTGAAGAGATTAGAACAAGAATCGCCATGGCAAAAGTAGCCTTTAGCAAGATGAAAAACATACTGACCAATAAAAAGATGTCAATTGAAACGAGAAAAAGAGTGTTGAGATGCTACATAGAACCTGTACTTTTATATGGATGTGAAGCTTGGACAATGAGCAGCCAGGCTGAAAAATATCTGATGGCTGTAGAAATGTGGTTTCTGAGGAAAATGCAAAGAATACCATGGACAGCCAGAAAGACCAATGAACAAGTCCTTCAAGAAACAAATGAAGATCGTAAACTGATCAGAGACATTAGACGTAGACAGTCACAATTTTTTGGGCATGTTATGAGAAGAAATGATTTGGAGAACTTGGTGACAACTGGTAAGATCGAGGGGAACAGACCAAGGGGAAGACCTAGAAACAAGTATCTGGATGGCTTGGCCTTGTGGCATGGTCGAGACAAAAACACGGAACTGATCCACGACTCTGTTGATCGAGTGAGATGGCAGAACATGACCGCCCACGCTTACCGGCATGGCACATGATGGATGGATGGATAGGTGTGCTGCCCCTCGACTTTTGACTCGAACGAAATAGTCAGCTCGGTTATTACTAACAGTTGAGTCGACGGAGAGCACACTACAATACCTGGTCGCAGCTGAAACTTCAGGATTTCCGCCGGGTATTTGCCACGTCCTTGCAGATCTACTGTCTTCAGCGCCGCCGAGGATGGATGGTAGGCTGTCAGGACAGTCGAACCTACTGTTCGAGTTTTTTCCAGCTTTTACGACGCAGTCCCCTTGTTTGCCTGGAGTCTTGCTATATCTACTACCTCTTGGCGTGTTGCTACACAGGGGACATGTTGGGTCTTCGGATAAATCCCACCTGACCAGGTTAACAGCTGATGGCAGGAGGTCGTAAAGTGATCTGACAAAGAAGCTTATTCTCAATGGCGACAAACACCATATATCATTCCACGAAAAGGACTTCTGCTGGATGCACCCCCCCCCCCCTCCATGACACCCATTGCTGCTGCACAGCTTTCAGCACTCGCTTCTCGTCCTTGTCTTCTTTTCTGCGCTCGCTTCTCGTTCTCGCCTTCGCGAATCTCCTTGACTGCCATGCAGGTCTGTGTTAGAGTCGCCTGGGTTTCCTTTTTGCGTATGATTTATCATAGATATCGTTGTTTTTTTTAACATATGCTGTATTAATTTATAATGTATGTATAATGAAGTTTTGTCTATAACATAGTTGTGAATGTTTATTCTGATTATCATATGTTATATATAAATTTACATATCTTTTGAATATAAATTGCTGGACTCGAGACACAGACATTCACTAGGGCATGTTCCCTTAGCGACTCAATGAGCATGCTCAAGAGGACAGAGATGGGGTGGATTCGAAGAGAATGGTTGCTGTCTCTGGAGCGGTCTCGGCTGACAAAGATTAGTTTCATCTTCGTGCCGGGGCATGCGGGAGTACAAGGAAATGAGCGGGCTGACAAGCTCGCAGGTAAAGCTACTGTGGATGGCGGACGCGCAATGGACCAGGCTGACATTCTGAATGCTCTACGACAGTGGTTCTCAACCTTTTTTGGTCCGTGCCCCCGTTCACCATATTTTCAGAACGTCATTTCCCCCCCCCTCCCTATAAAAAATTTGGCCCTTGCCCCCCTTCACCGTATTTTCAGATCGTCATTCCCCCCTTTCATATTTCATATCTAAAAATACCCCCACCCCTACACTGTATACGTAAAAATTGAAGGTAAATTTAATAGCATATACTAAACCAAGTCTAAACATCCACATAAAACATGATTTGTGGGTCTACTTACTTTATAAAATGAATTTTAGAAAGATGAGACGTACATAACTGTAAAGTATGAAGGGAAAAACAATATAAAGTAATCGGTTCTTGTATTAACGCGATTTTGAAATGGTTTTCACCCCCCCCCCCTCCCCTGGAAACCCTAAAATTCCCCCCTGGGGGGAATTCCCCACCGGTTGAGAACCACTGCTCTACGAGAAGTAAGACTGTTGCGAGAACCAAGTGATGACTGTGACTCTACAACCATGGTCAGACTGCGAGAACAGCAAATTAAAAGAGGGGTGGCCAAACAAGAACACTACGCAGGAAACCAAAGAAGACAGATAAACCAACACAGAACTGATTAATTCAGATTAATTTCTCTGGTGTCGTTAGCCGCTACACGCTGCGGGATTTGCTGAGGAGGGGATCCGAGCACTTATGGACTGAATGGTTCGATGTGCAATGAGGATGATCTGTCGACTAACTAACTAACTAACTAACTATAAATAATAATTATAAATTTACATATAATTTTCAAATTTGGTGTACGGAATTTTCTCCATCAATCAAGTCACTTCCGGCTTGTCGTTTGGCGGCTCTCTTGAATAAACAACGCTACAACAGTAAATTGTCAACAAGTGTCTTTAAATTACAGTTGTGACGGTACCGGAGTTTGATTTTGAATTAATTTTAACTTCTCTAATGTTTCGAAACTTGTGTAAAAATCTGTTGGATGGAGATCTACTTCTTGTCTTCCTCCATTTACCTCAGTGAAGTGTTTGGAGAGGGGAGGAAGGGGGAAAAACTAAAGAAATGATGTAATTGTAAAGTTAAAGCTGTAAAGTGTAAAGATCTTGGATACGCTATAAATAATTTAATATATAACAGCGGTACTTTGATATTAATGCCATGCTCTTTGACACTTTGTGGCAAGTGACTTTGTTATTTCAATTTGTAAGCTGATATTCATTTCTCTGCCGGCCTCCCTGGCCGAGGAGGTTAACGTAATCCTGTAGTGTACTGTACTTGTAACTGTATATTCTCGCGAGTAACGTGACCAGCGCGAGAATCGGTAGCGGTTCTCTCCGCGTCGGTAACTTAGGGGTATGTGAACCGCTCGCTCAGAAAGCAATGGCAAACTACTGAGCGTAATCTTGCCAAGATATCAACAATCAGCAGGAAGATGCTGATGTTGACAGCGATGTCCTGTAAAAGGATATGCTGGGGGGGGGGGGGGGAATTCATTTCTCTGAGGTTTTGGATACCATCACTCCATCTTGTACGTGGCCTTCCCCAGGTTCGGTATCTATTTATAATATAATAATTAATAGTTGTATATATCTCTCTTTTGTGTGTGTGGCAGATGGTACCTACCAGGGCACTATTGTAAGGTGACAAAACCATTGAATCTGTTGTTCTTCAGTGAAGTGCATGACTGGTTTCAGACCTCGTCATCTTCTAATTTCATTGTTCCTAAGTCTATGTCTCACAGTTACTCCCACAGTTCTTCTAAGGCGGTCTAGATGTGGGCGTTGTATTTGTTTTACTGCATTTTCCATTCGATCCCAGAGACCCTTTACCCATCAGCCTTTCATAATATTATTTAATATAGCTGGCAAGACCCCGCTGCCATACACCGCAAGGTTACTATATTTGCAGTAAATGACAGTTTCTTTTGACAATATGGGCAGAAAACCCAAAACCTGCTCCCAACCCTCGTCTCACCAAAAGCTGGAAATCACGCCATGTGGCACATACCGGTTTCTATTTTACATAGGATGCTTTGCGAGTCAGTCACAAACATGTTATTCTGTGAGTCTGTCACAAACATGTCACTCAGTGAGTCTGTCACAAACATATTCTGTGCGTCTGTCACAAACATGTCATTCTGTCACAAACATGTCATTCTGCAGGCCTGTCACAAACATGTCATTCCATACTACTTTGTAGCCATTGTTGCAGCCTCCACATCCATTCTCATGGTGGCAGTAGTGATATCACACTATTTATGTATTAGTTCCTGAATGTCTATCATTGAACTTAACATTTGGTTGTGATTTTGTTGTATTTACATCTACAGTGCCCATCCACATCACATAATGGATGAGCTGCAGATCTTGCTATCCAAACTGCAGGAGTTCCGTCAACAGAAGGAGGTGCAGTGTCAACACATTCTAGCAGTGGCTGCTGGGCAGGATCAGGATAAAGCTTTGCAAAGTAATCACCCGATTGAATTCTCTTCATAATATCCATAAGGTGCCAGTAGGCAGCCAACAGCCTCTCATACAATTTGGTTTCTTTCTATAGAACATCCATGTTCGTTGTAATGATAAATTACATTTTTCTTTGTAACAGATTCAGTGCCAAAAAAAAATAGATTTCCACCAAACAAAAATTTGATGGCGGAAAATGGGAAGTAGAGATGTGTCACAGTTATGACATAACAGTTGTTGATATGGTAGCAGACATGTACCATATGGTCAGGGGAAAATATCCTTGTCTACTTAGGGATTCATCTCATCTCAAATCATCTTATTCCTCTCATACTTTGTGTTGAGGTGAAGCATAAGTAGCAGGAGAGTGCCCGTTTATTGGCTTCATATATCAAGATTCCCATGGACTTGGTTATTCCCTCTGCCCATCATCTACATGGTCAGCCTCTTCTTCTGATTCCATTTGGTTTTGTACATCATTTCTTGTGTTTTACTGTTAGTTCGTAGCCTAATTAAATGGCTGAACCATTTCACTTGCTCTATTTTTTTCTAATGAAATATAATGCAGCTAAAACCCTCACTTTAGTCATGATTTCATCTTTTCTGTGTTTCTCTCATCTTGATACATTGAGTATTATTCTCAGGAATCTCATTTTCGTTTAAATTTTTCTTTTCTCTTTTTCTGTCATTGTTCAGGTTTAGCATTAGTAGCATAGAGTTGGTAGAAAGATTGTGTTGTAGAATGCCTTTGTAGTGTCTACTGATACATGTTTGCTTTTAGTATTGGTGCCATTTGTCCAGGTTGGTTTGCCTTATTGCATCTATTTTCAATCTCGTCTTCTAGTTTGCTGTATGATGATATTATACTTCCTAAGTACTTGAAGCTCTTTACTTGTTTCATAGGGTGTTCTTTTAGATGAATCTTTGTTGTTTTTCTTCTTTGGTTTGGGGCTTGAACCAGGAAAATAGAGTGGGTATGTTAGAGTAAGTCAGAATACTGACTGACTGGCACCTTCCCGTCTTGACAGACGATAGTTTGTAAAATAGAGTTATACCTCTCCATAACACAAAGCCTGGGCTGAATTTAGAGTCCATGTATTGCCCATGCAGCATGATCCATCTTTCTGCCTGTTTAGTTTACTCCAGAGGAAAGGTAACACCAATACGTCTAGAACGAGACCAGCTATAGAAACTGCTGGATCAACAAAGCAATGCTCTAACTGCCCGCCTATCGGAGCTTCCATCCTAGACCAGTTGCTGACCAAGGCGTAGGGCCTGGTTTGCCCTGCCATAACATTTAGTCTTTAGGTTGCATTTTCTCACACTAGGTAAGGGTTAAACCCTCCCAATTGCATTCCTCCTTCCAAAGCTGTTGGCACAAAGTCAGCTGTCAGGTTTCGTGAGCGCTGCCCAACATTTGGCGCTAACAGAAAGCAGGTATTACCGTGGCTCAGTCATATCTAAGACCTGACATCCCAACATTTGGTGCTAACAGAAAACAGGTAGTACTGTCTACTGTCATACGATAGCTCAGTCATAACTGACTAAGAGAGATGGAATACTAAGAGCAGGTATATATCCTGTGACAACATGCAGGTGGTCAGTTTGCATATTTAACAAATCAGCTTAGAAGTACATAGCCACTTTTGAATATGAATGTTACAAGCGAATATTAAACATTAAAACTCCCTCTTGCCCCATACACAAAATCAGATGTAAGATAAATTGATGGGAGATTACAACTATTATGTGTAAAATTTCGTAGGGAAAAGACAAAGATAATGAGAATTAATCATTAGTCGTGGTTCCAACTTCACGGCGAAGGGTTGTCCCCATTATGCTCCGTTCCTGTACCAGTGAATATCACACAAAATTCTCCTCACTGCCGTATCTGAACAATGGAATAGACAGGAGTCTCGGCAAGCCAACAGCCAGCACAGGTACACTGCGCATAATGCCGCCATCATAATGCCAACACAAAAGTCCTCCACGGAAAATACAGTTCATCGTCGATGGTAGCGGCAGTCACTAGAGATAATGAGAATAAACCAAGCAAACGATAGCCTGAACTCCTATGGTGAAACCTCACTTTAAGAGGTGAAATCATGCACATATTTAGGTAGCAATGTATACAGGGATGGGGGAACAGTTAGGGATATATATGTAGCAATGTATACAGAGATGGAGGGGGGAATAGTTAGGGATATTTGGGTAGCAATGTATACATAGATGGGGGGGGGCAGTTAGGGATATTTAGGTAGCAATGTATACAGAGATGGGGGGGGGGGATAGTTAGGGATATTTAGGTAGCAATGTATACAGAGATTGGGGGGAGGGCAGTTAGGGATATTTAGGTAGCAATGTATAGAGATGGGGGGGGGGGCAGTTAGGGATATTTAGGTAGCAATGTATACAGAGATTGGGGGGGGGGCAGTTAGGGATATTTAGTTAGCAATGTATACAGAGATGGGGGGGGGGGGGCAGTTAGAGATATTTAGGTAGCAATGTATACAGAGATGGGGGGGGACAGTTAGGGATATTTAGGTAGCAATGTATACAGAGATGGGGGGGGGGGGGACAGTTAGGGATATTTAGGTAGCAATGTATACAGAGATTGGGGGGGGGGCAGTTAGGGATATTTAGTTAGCAATGTATACAGAGATGGGGGGGGGGGCAGTTAGAGATATTTAGGTAGCAATGTATACAGAGATGGGGGGGGGACAGTTAGGGATATTTAGGTAGCAATGTATACAGAGATGGGGGGGGGGGACAGTTAGGGATATTTAGGTAGCAATGTATACAGAGATGGGGGGGGGGGGACAGTTAGGGATATTTAGGTAGCAATGTATACAGAGATGGGGGGGGGGGAACAGTTCGGGATATTTAGGTAGCAATGTATACAGAGATGGAGGGGGGGGGGAATGTATACAGAGATGGGGGGGAACAGTTAGGGATATTTAGGTAGCAATGTATACAGAGATGGGGGGGGGCAGTTAGGGATATTTAGGTAGCAATGTATACAGAGATGGGGGGGGGGGACAGTTAGGGATATTTAAGTTGCAATCTATACAGAGATGGGGGGGGGGGGGAACAGTTAGGGATATTTAGGTAGCAATGTATACAGGGATGGGGGGGGGGGCAGTTAGGGATATTTATGTAGCAATGTATACAGAGATATGGGGGGGGGGAATGGGAATAGTTAGGGATATTTAGGTAGCAATGTATACAGAGATGGGGGGGGGGCAGTTAGGGATATTTAGGTAGCAATGTATACAGAGATGGGGGGGGGGGAACAGTTAGGGATATTTAGGTAGCAATGTATACAGAGATGGAGGGGGGGGAATGTATACAGAGATGGGGGGTGGGGCTGTTAGGGATATTTAGGTAGCAATGTATACAGAGATATGGGGGGGGGGAATGGGAATAGTTAGGGATATTTAGGTAGCAATGTATACAGAGATGGGGGGGGGCAGTTAGGGATATTTAGGTAGCAATGTATACAGAGATGGGTTGGGGGGCAGTTAGGGATATTTAGGTAGCAATGTATACAGAGATGGGGGGGGGGGGACAGTTAGGGATATTTAGGTAGCAATGTATACAGAGATGAGGGGTGGGGGGGGACAGTTAGGGATATTTAGGTAGCAATGTATACAGAGATGAGGGGTGGGGGGGACAGTTAGGGATATTTAGGTAGAAATGTATACAGAGATGGGGGGGGGGGACAGTTAGGGATATTTAGGTAGCAATGTATACAGAGATGGGGGGGGGGAACAGTTAGGGATATTTAGGTAGCAATGTATACAGAGATGGGGGGGGGGGATAGTTAAGGATATTTAGGTAGCAATGTATACAGAGATGGGGGGGGGGGGCAGTTAGGGATATTTAGGTAGCAATGTATACAGGGATTGGGGGGGGGGAACAGTTAGGGATATTTAGGTAGCAATGTATACAGGAATGGGGGGGGGGGAACAGTTAGGGATAGTGGAATAAGAATGCAAAAGGAAAGAGGAGCTTTCATAGCAAAAAGAAATTTCTGGAAGTCAAAAGAAATTAAATATAGAACCAAAGTTAGAATATTTAACTCTATAACATCAAATCAGCACTGCTGCATGGATCAGAAACCTGGAGAATGACTAGGACAATTACTAATAAACCACATACATTCATCAACTGGTGTCTGTGCAGAAAAGGACTAAAATAGTATGACTCATGTGGAGCTCACCGAGTACAGAAAAGGACTAAAATAGTATGAAAGAATGACTCACGTGGAGCTCTCTGAGTGCAGTAAAGGACTAAAATAGTATGACTCATGTGGAGCTCACCAAGTACAGAAAAGGACTAAAATAGTATGACAGAATGACTCATGTGGAGCTCTCCGAGTACAGAAAAGGACTAAAATAGTATGACAGAATGACTCACGTGGAGCTCTCTGAGTACAGAAAAGGACTAAAATAGTATGACAGAATGACTCATGTGGAGCTCTCTGAGTGCAGTAAAGGACTAAAATAGTATGAAAGAATGACTCACGTGGAGCTCTCTGAGTACAGAAATGGACTAAAATAGTATGAAAGAATGACTCATGTGGAGCTCTCTGAGTACAGAAAAGGACTAAAATAGTATGAAAGAATGACTCATGTGGAGCTCTCTGAGTGCAGTAAAGGACTAAAATAGTATGACAGCATGACATGTGGAGCTCTCTGAGTACAGAAAAGGACTAAAATAGTATGACAGAATGACTCATGTGGAGCTCTCTGAGTACAGAAAAGGACTAAAATAGTATGACAGCATGACTCATGTGGGCTCTCTGAGTACAGAAAAGGACTAAAATAGTATGAAAGAATGACTCACGTGGAGCTCTCTGAGTACAGAAAAGGACTAAAATAGTATGACAGCATGACATGTGGAGCTCTCTGAGTACAGAAAAGGACTAAAATAGTATGACAGAATGACTCATGTGGAGCTCTCTGAGTACAGAAAAGGACTAAAATAGTATGACAGCATGACTCATGTGGGCTCTCTGAGTACAGAAAAGGACTAAAATAGTATGAAAGAATGACTCATGTGGAGCTCTCTGAGTACAGAAAAGGACTAAAATAGTATGAAAGAATGTCTCATGTGGAGCTCTCTGAGTGCAGTAAAGGACTAAAATAGTATGAAAGAATGACTCATGTGGAGCTCTCTGAGTGCAGTAAAGGACTAAAATAGTATGAAAGAATGACTCATGTGGAGCTCTCTGAGTACAGAAAAGGACTAAAATAGTATGAAAGAATGACTCGCGTGGAGCTCTCAGAAGTACATCAAGAGCTGAGAAAAAGATGCTGGGGGCTGGAAAGGACAGCACATTGAGAAAACCTCTTAATAGTATAACTGCAAAGTCCTTTCTTTTGAACCCACGGGACACACGGCATAGAGTGAGACCTAAAAACACATGATGAAGAGAATTAATGATTTTTGAATAACATGCGGAGAACATGCAGATGGCTGCAGGAGATGGCAAAAGATAGGAGGGCTTGACATGATTTGTTTGAGGGCCCATGCGGGAGGTAACAGGAAGAAGAGGAGAAAGTATGGTAAAGCCATCATGTTTTATTTATTTCTGTTTGTTCATCTTTTATTATAAACATTTTTTATGCAAACAAAGGGTGAGTCTTATTAATCCTTTGAATTTTGTTACATATCTATGCCGTTTTCCTCAGAAAAACTAAACGTACTGGAAACTACAGTTGGAGAACAGCACAACAAACATATGAAAGGTGACTATTATTTTTTTCTTTGAGCCACAGAAATAACTTTCTTTGTGTTTTTGTTATATAATAAAAGCAAATATATGCAGTGTCAAATAGGAGTGATTTTGAAAAATGATCTCAGTACAGTCTAATACTAAATGGCTTCTTTTGATTAATATCATCACCCCGGGAAGGTTAACCCGGTCAACAAATGCCCGCAAAAGTCGGATGTGTCCGCCTGACGGCGCAAGAACGCAGCTCTGCTGTAAACAGGCTTAACGCAGTCACATCTGAAAAAAAAATCCGGATGAACGCAGAAGAAGAAGATTAATATCATCAAAATGGATATATTGCATGCTGAATACGTCCATCATCATCATCATCATCATCATCATCATCATCATCATCCAGTGCCTTGCCAGCTGGCATGGGCAATCATGCTCTCCACAAATTACAATCTCCGACATCATGAATCAGTTCATGTGTTGACTCCCTTCCGTGCCATGACACAAGATGCCAAGAATCTTCTCACACTGTCTTCCTCTATCTCTCTTTCCACAAATCCATAGGTGTTTAGATTTCCTTAGGTTTTTATGAGTGTCAATTGAACATCCTGATTTGGATCTGATTCACCAGTTTTCTTTCGTTTCTTGCAAGCCTTCTAGTCTTGCAGCTCCTTGCTTGACACCAATGTCTCTCATCCAGAGAAGGACATTGTCTCACCAGTGTCTCTCATCCAGAGTAAGGGCAGTGTCTCACCAGTGTCTCTCATCCAGAGTAAGGGCATTGTCTCACCAGTGTCTCTCATCCAGAGTAAGGACATGTCTCACCAGTGTCTCTCATCCAGAGTAAGGACATGTCTCACCAGTGTCTCTCATCCAGAGTAAGGACATGTCTCACCAGTGTCTCTCATCTAGAGTAAGGGCATTGTCTCACCAGTGTCTCTCATCCAGAGTAAGGGCATTGTCTCACCAGTGTCTCTCATCCAGAGTAAGGGCATTGTCTCACCAGTGTCTCTCATCCAGAGTAAGGACATGTCTCACCAGTGTCTCTCATCCAGAGTAAGGACACGTCTCACCAGTGTCTCTCATCCAGAGTAAGGGCATTGTCTCACCTGTGTCTCTCATCCAGAGTAAGGACATTGTCTCACCAGTGTCTCTCATCCAGAGTAAGGACATGTCTCACCAGTGTCTCTCATCCAGAGTAAGGACATGTCTCACCAGTGTCTCTCATCCAGAGTAAGGGCATTGTCTCACCAGTGTCTCTCGTCCAGAGTAAGGACATTGTCTCACCAATGTTTCTCATCCAGAGTAAGGACATGTCTCACCAGTGTCTCTCATCCAGAGTAAGGACATTGTCTCACCAGTGTCTCTCATCCAGAGTAAGGACATTGTCTCACCAGTGTCTCTCATCCAGAGTAAGGGCATTGTCTCACCAGTGTCTCTCATCCAGAGTAAGGACATTGTCTCACCAGTGTCTCTCATCCAGAGTAAGAGCATTGTCTCACCAATGTCTCATCCAGAGTAAGGACATTGTCTCACCAGTGTCTCTCATCCAGAGTAAGGACATTGTCTCATCAATGTCTCATCCAGAGTAAGGACATTGTCTCACCAGTGTCTCTCATCCAGAGTAAGGACATTGTCTCACCAATGTCTCATCCAGAGTAAGGACATTGTCTCACCAGTGTCTCTCATCCAGAGTAAGAGCATTGTCTCACCAATGTCTCATCCAGAGTAAGGACATTGTCTCACCAGTGTCTCTCATCCAGAGTAAGGACATTGTCTCACCAGTGTCTCTCATCCAGAGTAAGGACATTGTCTCACCAGTGTCTCTCATCCAGAGTAAGGACATTGTCTCACCAGTGTCTCTCATCCAGAGTAAGGACATTGTCTCACCAGTGTCTCTCATCCAGAGTAAGGACATTGTCTCACCAGTGTCTCTCATCCAGAGTAAGGACATTGTCTCACCAGTGTCTCTCATCCAGAGTAAGGACATTGTCTCACCAGTGTCTCTCATCCAGAGTAAGGACATTGTCTCACCAGTGTCTCTCATCCAGAGTAAGGACATTGTCTCACCAGTGTCTCTCATCCAGAGTAAGGACATTGTCTCACCAGTGTCTCTCATCCAGAGTAAGGACATTGTCTCACCAGTGTCTCTCATCCAGAGTAAGGACATTGTCTCACCAGTGTCTCTCATCCAGAGTAAGGACATGTCTCACCAGTGTCTCTCACAGTGCTGCCAAGATAGGTGAATTTGTCCACAATACTTATACTATGACCATTCACTTTGATGTTCGGCATAGCGTGATTATTCCCTGGAGCTGGCTGGCACATAACTACTGTCTTCTCCAAATTGATATTGAGCCCAAAGTTGGCACAGGCATGTGAGACAGCTGAAACATTATGTTGCATGTCTGCCTCTGAGTTAGCGTATAAAGCGCAATCATCAGCAATCAGGAGCTCTCTGACGGTGTCACTGTCAATTTTGGTTTTATCTTTTAACCTTCTGAGATTGAATTTCCATCCATGTGGTAGTTGATGTCTATTCCAATGTCGTTGTTCTCAAAGGCATTCGTCAACATAGCCGAAAACATGAGGCTGAACAGTGTTGGTGCCAGGACACATCCTTTTTTCACTCCATTGGTGACAGGAAAGGGCTCTGACAGTTCACCATTTTCCTGTACTCTTGCCTGCATGCCATCATGAAATAGCCGCACCATTTGGACAAACTTTCGTGGACAGCCTATTTTGCCACAATCTTCCACAGTCCTTCTCTGCTGACTGTATCAAAAGCCTTAGTGAGGTCAATGAAAGTGGAGAACATTTCGCAGTTCTGTTCCTGGCATTTCTCTTGCAGCGAAAATTATGTCAACAGTTCCACGTTCTTTTCTGAAGCCACACTGAGTCTCGGGAAGAAGACCTTGATCGAGATGGGCTGTGAGGCGATTGAGAAGTATTCTGGCGAGTATCTTCCCTGCAATTCTTCTTCTTCGTTCATCCGGAGTAATTTTTTCGGATGTGACTGCGTTGTGCCTGTTTACAGCAGAGCTGCGTTCTTGCGCCGTTAGGCCGACACATCCGACTTCTGCGGTTCCCTGCAATTGAAAGCAAGGAGATGCCTCAGTGGTTGTCACAGGATTGGCGGTTTCCTTTTTGTTTGTAAAGGTGGAATATTGACTAGGAGCCACAGGCGTGAGCTGTGTGTCAGGTTTAGACCAATGGGGGAATGGGTCCTGAAAAGGATATGAGAGTCATCCTTACCAAAGGTGCTACCAATGCCTGACACCCCGTACCCCCCTAAAGACACAAGATATACAAGTTGATGTAGAGACAAGATACACAGGTTGGTGTAGAGACAAGATACACAGGTTGGTGTAGAGACAAGATACACCCGTTGGTGTAGAGACAAGATACACCCGTTGGCGTAGAGACTAGATATGCAAGTTGATGTGGAGACTAGATATACAAGGGTGGGTCAATAAGTAAGTCACACAGTTCTGTAGGATGGCAGGTAAATGAAGTTGGTGTTTTCTACAGGTGTCATTAGGTAACAGCAATATTAAACTTTATATTCCCATTCGTCAGGTGGCGCTAGGTGTCTCATGTGCATCCATCCATCCATCATGTGCCATGCCGGTAAGCGTGGGCGGTCATGTTCTGCCATCTCACTCGATCACCAGAGTCGTGGATCAGCTCCGTGTTTCTGTCTCGACCATGCCACAAGGCCAAGCCATCCATGTACTTGCTTCTAGGTCTTCCCCTTGGTCTGTTCCCCTCGATCTTACCAGTTGTCACCAAATTCTCCAATCCATTTCTTCTCATAACATGCCCAAAAAATTTTGACTGTCTACGTCTAATTTCTCTAATCAATTTACGATCTTCATTTGTTTCTTGAAGGACTTGTTCATTGGTCTTTCTGGCTGTCCATGGTATTCTTTGCATTTTCCTCAGAAACCACATCTCTACAGCCATCAGATGTTTCTCAGCCTGACTGCTCATTGTCCACGCTTCACATCCATACAAAAGTACAGGTTCAATGTAGCATCTCAACACTCTTTTTCTCGTTTCAATTGACATCTTTTTATTGGTCAATATGTTTTTCATCTTGCTAAAGGCTACTTTTGCCATGGCGATTCTTGTTCTAATCTCTTCAAGGCGTCTCCCATCAGATGTTATTACTGTTCCGAGATAATTGTACCTGCTCACTTGTTGAAGAATATTCCCATTTACTTGTATATTACATTGTGGTATTTCGTCCTTCCTAGTGACGACCATAATCTGTGTCTTTTTACAATTTAATTCTAACCCTAGTTGTTCACTGTGTGTAACAATCGCATCTACTAAATTTTGCAGGTCCTGTTCATTGTCTGCAATCAAGACTGTATCATCTGCATATCTAATGTTATTGATGCATCGTCCCCCAATGTTGATTCCTTCCATATCTTCAATATTTCTGAAAATACTTTCACTGTACAGGGAAAACAGATCTGGAGACATTACACATCCCTGTCTCACACCCCTTTTAATAGGCTGATATTGGCTTACTTCATTATCAACTCTTATGGCAGCTTGTTGTTTCCAATATATGTTTTTTACAAGTCTAAGATCTTTTCCATCAATTTGTAGATCTTCAAGCATCCTTATCATGTTGACATGTCTCACTTTATCAAAAGCCTTTGTGTAGTCAATAAAGCAAAGGTGTAGATCTTTGTTTACTTCTATAGAACGTTCGATTATGCTTCTCAGTATATATACAGCATTTACTGTACCCTTGCCTTCCACAAACCCACATTGTTCTTCTCCTATTTCAGGTTGTATTTTCCTCCTAACTCTTTGCATGATAATTCTTAGCAAAATCTTCGTGATGTGACTCATTATACTAATTGTTCGATGTTGATCACATTCCAAGGCTCCTGATTTCTTTGGGATTGCAATAAATACAGAATTACATAACTCCTGAGGTATATTTCCAGTATCATATATTGTATTGAGCAGACTGGTAACTTGATCTATTCCATATTCTTCTAAAGCATTAATCATTTCTGTTGTGACGCTGTCTGAACCGGGGGTCTTGCCAGATTTCATATGGTTGTGCATATATAGCACATAATCAACATGGCGACTGTACTTATGAAGTGTACAACCAAAGAGCAACTTGCTGTTTGTGTTTTTTGTGGGCAAAAGGACTGTCTGCAAAGGACATTCATAAGGAAATGCTTCCTGTTTATGCTGACAAATGTTTGTCCCGTAAAGTGGTGCATAGCTGGATAGAAAAATGTTCTCAAGGATGCTGTAAAATTGTTGATGAAATCCGATCTGGTCACTCTGTTGAGATTGCAACAGAAGCATCCGTGCAGCGGGTGGAGGAGATGATTAGAGGTGACAGGCAATTGACGATAGACTCTGTAGCATCTGCAATAGGATGCTCACATGGTTCAGCATACAGCATAATGCATGATCGATTGAAATTTAAGAAAGTGTGCTCAGGGTGGGTACCCAGATAATTGAAGGAGGAACACAAAATGAACCGATTTGGCCTGTCCTTGCATCATCTCAGTTGATACGAAGATGAAGGAGAAGACATGCTGAACAGGATTGTTGCTTGGAATGAATCATTTTTAACCAATGAATTAGCTTTTAACCAATTTCGAGAAGAAAGGTGACAATGTAAATTCTGAATCATACTGTGAAGTTCTATCGATGCTTCATGATGCAATTCGAAGAAAACGTCCAGGACTGCTGACTAGAGGAGTGTTGCTTCTTCATGACAATGCCAGGCCACATACGGCTCGATTAACTCAGGAGAAAATTAACCAAAGGTGGGAAGTTCTGGAACATCCACCTTATAGCCTCAACTTAGTTCCTAGCCATTTCCACCTTTTTGGTCCACTGAAAACTCACCTTGGCGGGAGACATTTCGCGAATGACGCCGAAGTTGAATGTGAAGTGAAAATGTGGTTTAGAAAACAGAGCACGCAGTTCTATGCAGTCGGTTTGGGAGGACTGGTAAAACGATGGGATAAGTGCATCAATGTTGGTGGAAATTATGTTGAGAAATAAAGGGACAATGTATGTGTAAAAATAAACTGGTTTCAAGTTGTTATCATATTTAGTTATTTTTCTATACCAATTTGTGACTTACTTATTAAATTCCCCTCGTACACGTTGACATAGAGGCAAGAGACGTAGAGACTAGATATACAATTGCAAGAAGAGACAAGATACACAAGTTGACGTAGAGGCAAGATACACACATTGACGTAGAGACTGGGTATACAATTGCAAGTAGAGACAAGATACACAAGCTGATGTAGAGATTTGATACACAAATTGATATAGACAGTAAGTGCACAAGTTGATGTAGAGACTAGATATACAATTGCAAGTAGAGACAAGATACACAAGTTGATGTAGAGACTAGATATACAATTGCAAGTAGAGACAAGATGCACAAGCTGATGTAGAGATTTGATACACAAATTGATATAGACAGTAAGTGCACAAGTTGATGTAGAGACTAGATATACAATTGCAAGTAGAGACAAGATACACAAGTTGATGTAGAGACTAGATATACAATTGCAAGTAGAGGCAAGATGCACAAGCTGATGTAGAGATTTGATACACAAATTGATATAGACAGTAAGTGCACAAGTTGATGTAGAGACTAGATATACAATTGCAAGTAGAGACAAGATACACAAGCTGATGTAGAGACTAGATATACAATTGCAAGTAGAGACAAGATACACAAGATGATGTAGAGATTCGATATACAAATTGATATAGACAGTAAGTGCACAAGTTGATGTAGAGACTAGATATACAATTGCAAGTAGAGACAAGATACACAAGTTGATGTAGAGACTAGATATACAAATTGATATAGACAGTAAGTGCACAAGTTGATGTAGAGACTAGATATACAATTGCAAGTAGAGACAAGATACACAAGTTGATGTAGAGACTAGATATACAATTGCAAGTAGAGACAAGATACACAAGCTGATGTAGAGATTCGATATACAAATTGATATAGACAGTAAGTGCACAAGCTGATGTAGAGACTAGATATACAATTGCAAGTAGAGACAAGATACACAAGCTGATGTAGAGACTAGATATACAATTGCAAGTAGAGACAAGATACACAAGCTGATGTAGAGATTCGATATACAAATTGATATAGACAGTAAGTGCACAAGTTGATGTAGAGACTAGATATACAATTGCAAGTAGAGACAAGATACACAAGTTGATGTAGAGACTAGATATACAATTGCAAGTAGAGACAAGATACACAAGATGATGTAGAGATTCGATATACAAATTGATATAGACAGTAAGTGCACAAGTTGATGTAGAGACTAGATATACAATTGCAAGTAGAGACAAGATACACAAGCTGATGTAGAGACTAGATATACAATTGCAAGTAGAGACAAGATACACAAGTTGATGTAGAGACTAGATATACAATTGCAAGTAGAGACAAGATACACAAGTTGATGTAGAGACTAGATATACAATTGCAAGTAGAGACAAGATACACAAGTTGATGTAGAGACTAGATATACAATTGCAAGTAGAGACAAGATACACAAGCTGATGTAGAGACTAGATATACAATTGCAAGTAGAGACAAGATACACAAGATGATGTAGAGATTCGATATACAAATTGATATAGACAGTAAGTGCACAAGTTGATGTAGAGACTAGATATACAATTGCAAGTAGAGACAAGATACACAAGCTGATGTAGAGACTAGATATACAATTGCAAGTAGAGGCAAGATGCACAAGCTGATGTAGAGATTTGATACACAAATTGATATAGACAGTAAGTGCACAAGTTGATGTAGAGACTAGATATACAATTGCAAGTAGAGACAAGATACACAAGCTGATGTAGAGACTAGATATACAATTGCAAGTAGAGACAAGATACACAAGATGATGTAGAGATTCGATATACAAATTGATATAGACAGTAAGTGCACAAGTTGATGTAGAGACTAGATATACAATTGCAAGTAGAGACAAGATACACAAGTTGATGTAGAGACTAGATATACAAATTGATATAGACAGTAAGTGCACAAGTTGATGTAGAGACTAGATATACAATTGCAAGTAGAGACAAGATACACAAGTTGATGTAGAGACTAGATATACAATTGCAAGTAGAGACAAGATACACAAGCTGATGTAGAGATTCGATATACAAATTGATATAGACAGTAAGTGCACAAGCTGATGTAGAGACTAGATATACAATTGCAAGTAGAGACAAGATACACAAGCTGATGTAGAGACTAGATATACAATTGCAAGTAGAGACAAGATACACAAGCTGATGTAGAGATTCGATATACAAATTGATATAGACAGTAAGTGCACAAGTTGATGTAGAGACTAGATATACAATTGCAAGTAGAGACAAGATACACAAGTTGATGTAGAGACTAGATATACAATTGCAAGTAGAGACAAGATACACAAGATGATGTAGAGATTCGATATACAAATTGATATAGACAGTAAGTGCACAAGTTGATGTAGAGACTAGATATACAATTGCAAGTAGAGACAAGATACACAAGCTGATGTAGAGACTAGATATACAATTGCAAGTAGAGACAAGATACACAAGTTGATGTAGAGACTAGATATACAATTGCAAGTAGAGACAAGATACACAAGTTGATGTAGAGACTAGATATACAATTGCAAGTAGAGACAAGATACACAAGTTGATGTAGAGACTAGATATACAATTGCAAGTAGAGACAAGATACACAAGCTGATGTAGAGATTCGATATACAAATTGATATAGACAGTAAGTGCACAAGCTGATGTAGAGACTAGATATACAATTGCAAGTAGAGACAAGATACACAAGCTGATGTAGAGACTAGATATACAATTGCAAGTAGAGACAAGATACACAAGCTGATGTAGAGATTCGATATACAAATTGATATAGACAGTAAGTGCACAAGTTGATGTAGAGACTAGATATACAATTGCAAGTAGAGACAAGATACACAAGTTGATGTAGAGTCTAGATATACAATTGCAAGTAGAGACAAGATACACAAGATGATGTAGAGATTCGATATACAAATTGATATAGACAGTAAGTGCACAAGTTGATGTAGAGACTAGATATACAATTGCAAGTAGAGACAAGATACACAAGCTGATGTAGAGACTAGATATACAATTGCAAGTAGAGACAAGATACACAAGTTGATGTAGAGACTAGATATACAATTGCAAGTAGAGACAAGATACACAAGTTGATGTAGAGACTAGATATACAATTGCAAGTAGAGACAAGATACACAAGTTGATGTAGAGACTAGATATACAATTGCAAGTAGAGACAAGATACACAAGCTGATGTAGAGACTAGATATACAATTGCAAGTAGAGACAAGATACACAAGATGATGTAGAGATTCGATATACAAATTGATATAGACAGTAAGTGCACAAGTTGATGTAGAGACTAGATATACAATTGCAAGTAGAGACAAGATACACAAGCTGATGTAGAGACTAGATATACAATTGCAAGTAGAGGCAAGATGCACAAGCTGATGTAGAGATTTGATACACAAATTGATATAGACAGTAAGTGCACAAGTTGATGTAGAGACTAGATATACAATTGCAAGTAGAGACAAGATACACAAGCTGATGTAGAGACTAGATATACAATTGCAAGTAGAGACAAGATACACAAGATGATGTAGAGATTCGATATACAAATTGATATAGACAGTAAGTGCACAAGTTGATGTAGAGACTAGATATACAATTGCAAGTAGAGACAAGATACACAAGTTGATGTAGAGACTAGATATACAAATTGATATAGACAGTAAGTGCACAAGTTGATGTAGAGACTAGATATACAATTGCAAGTAGAGACAAGATACACAAGTTGATGTAGAGACTAGATATACAATTGCAAGTAGAGACAAGATACACAAGCTGATGTAGAGATTCGATATACAAATTGATATAGACAGTAAGTGCACAAGCTGATGTAGAGACTAGATATACAATTGCAAGTAGAGACAAGATACACAAGCTGATGTAGAGACTAGATATACAATTGCAAGTAGAGACAAGATACACAAGCTGATGTAGAGATTCGATATACAAATTGATATAGACAGTAAGTGCACAAGTTGATGTAGAGACTAGATATACAATTGCAAGTAGAGACAAGATACACAAGTTGATGTAGAGACTAGATATACAATTGCAAGTAGAGACAAGATACACAAGATGATGTAGAGATTCGATATACAAATTGATATAGACAGTAAGTGCACAAGTTGATGTAGAGACTAGATATACAATTGCAAGTAGAGACAAGATACACAAGCTGATGTAGAGACTAGATATACAATTGCAAGTAGAGACAAGATACACAAGTTGATGTAGAGACTAGATATACAATTGCAAGTAGAGACAAGATACACAAGTTGATGTAGAGACTAGATATACAATTGCAAGTAGAGACAAGATACACAAGTTGATGTAGAGACTAGATATACAATTGCAAGTAGAGACAAGATACACAAGCTGATGTAGAGACTAGATATACAATTGCAAGTAGAGACAAGATACACAAGATGATGTAGAGATTCGATATACAAATTGATATAGACAGTAAGTGCACAAGTTGATGTAGAGACTAGATATACAATTGCAAGTAGAGACAAGATACACAAGATGATGTAGAGACTAGATACACAAATTGATATAGACAGTAAGTGCACAAGTTGATGTAGAGACTAGATATACAATTGCAAGTAGAGACAAGATACACAAGTTGATGTAGAGACTAGATATACAATTGCAAGTAGAGACAAGATAAACAAGTTGATGTAGAGACTAGATATACAATTGCAAGTAGAGACAAGATACACAAGATGATGTAGAGATTTGATACACAAATTGATATAGACAGTAAGTGCACAAGTTGATGTAGAGACTAGATATACAATTGCAAGTAGAGACAAGATACACAAGCTGATGTAGAGACTAGATATACAATTGCAAGTAGAGACAAGATACACAAGATGATATAGAGATTTGATACACAAATTGATATAGACAGTAAGTGCACAAGTTGATGTAGAGACTAGATATACAATTGCAAGTAGAGACAAGATACACAAGTTGATGTAGAGACTAGATATACAATTGCAAGTAGAGACAAGATACACAAGCTGATGTAGAGACTAGATATACAATTGCAAGTAGAGACAAGATACACAAGATGATGTAGAGATTCGATATACAAATTGATATAGACAGTAAGTGCACAAGTTGATGTAGAGACTAGATATACAATTGCAAGTAGAGACAAGATACACAAGATGATGTAGAGATTTGATACACAAATTGATATAGACAGTAAGTGCACAAGTTGATGTAGAGACTAGATATACAATTGCAAGTAGAGACAAGATACACAAGTTGATGTAGAGACTAGATATACAATTGCAAGTAGAGACAAGATACACAAGTTGATGTAGAGACTAGATATACAATTGCAAGTAGAGACAAGATACACAAGATGATGTAGAGATTTGATACACAAATTGATATAGACAGTAAGTGCACAAGTTGATGTAGAGACTAGATATACAATTGCAAGTAGAGACAAGATACACAAGCTGATGTAGAGACTAGATATACAATTGCAAGTAGAGACAAGATACACAAGATGATATAGAGATTTGATACACAAATTGATATAGACAGTAAGTGCACAAGTTGATGTAGAGACTAGATATACAATTGCAAGTAGAGACAAGATACACAAGTTGATGTAGAGACTAGATATACAATTGCAAGTAGAGACAAGATACACAAGCTGATGTAGAGACTAGATATACAATTGCAAGTAGAGACAAGATACACAAGATGATGTAGAGATTCGATATACAAATTGATATAGACAGTAAGTGCACAAGTTGATGTAGAGACTAGATATACAATTGCAAGTAGAGACAAGATACACAAGTTGATGTAGAGACTAGATATACAATTGCAAGTAGAGACAAGATACACAAGCTGATGTAGAGACTAGATATACAATTGCAAGTAGAGACAAGATACACAAGATGATGTAGAGATTCGATATACAAATTGATATAGACAGTAAGTGCACAAGTTGATGTAGAGACTAGATATACAATTGCAAGTAGAGACAAGATACACAAGATGATGTAGAGATTCGATATACAAATTGATATAGACAGTAAGTGCACAAGTTGATGTAGAGACTAGATATACAATTGCAAGTAGAGACAAGATACACAAGTTGATGTAGAGACTAGATATACAATTGCAAGTAGAGACAAGATGCACAAGCTGATGTAGAGATTCGATATACAAATTGATATAGACAGTAAGTGCACAAGTTGATGTAGAGACTAGATATACAATTGCAAGTAGAGACAAGATACACAAGTTGATGTAGAGACTAGATATACAATTGCAAGTAGAGACAAGATACACAAGATGATGTAGAGACTAGATATACAATTGCAAGTAGAGACAAGATACACAAGATGATGTAGAGATTCGATATACAAATTGATATAGACAGTAAGTGCACAAGTTGATGTAGAGACTAGATATACAATTGCAAGTAGAGACAAGATACACAAGATGATGTAGAGATTCGATATACAAATTGATATAGACAGTAAGTGCACAAGTTGATGTAGAGACTAGATATACAATTGCAAGTAGAGACAAGATGCACAAGTTGATGTTGAGACTAGATATACAATTGCAAGTAGAGACAAGATACACAAGTTGATGTAGAGACTAGATATACAATTGCAAGTAGAGACAAGATGCACAAGCTGATGTAGAGATTCGATATACAAATTGATATAGACAGTAAGTGCACAAGTTGATGTAGAGACTAGATATACAATTGCAAGTAGAGACAAGATACACAAGATGATGTAGAGATTCGATATACAAATTGATATAGACAGTAAGTGCACAAGTTGATGTAGAGACTAGATATACAATTGCAAGTAGAGACAAGATACACAAGTTGATGTAGAGACTAGATATACAATTGCAAGTAGAGACAAGATACACAAGTTGATGTAGAGACTAGATATACAATTGCAAGTAGAGACAAGACGCACAAGTTGATATAGACAGTAAGTGCACAAGTTGATATTGACAGTAAGTACACAAATTGATATAGACAGTAAGTACACAAGTTGATATTGGCAATAACATATTCAGATATCATAAATATTCTTGGACTAAACAAATGTCATGCTCATGTCTGTCTCCAGCCAATACAAATAACAGACAGCTGCTGAAGAACCTTCTGGCTGACATTGACCTGAAGACGAAGTTGAAGGCAGCGAATGATAAATTGATTGCAGATCTCCAAGAAGAGTTGGCACACCTCAGCACTGAAAAGACGTCCCTCAGAGAAGGTCATCATCTGGAAATAACTGTATTTGTATTTCTTCTTCTTCTTCTTTGGTCATGCCAAAACAGATGTATGTTGCATGTGTCCATTTACACTGGCGCTGTTATATTTCTTTCAAACAACACATCTGACTTCTGCATGCCAGTTATTGGGGCTGCATTTGTCAACCTCGCTGGTATGTAGGTCAGCATGGCAGAATTGATAAGAACGTGTGTTCTTAAACATCCGGTATGCTGATGCCGAGGTAAGGGGTTCAACCCCTACACCGGAAAGTTGGACTAAAATGTTGACTTATCGTCCTTGACTTGTGGATGCAAATTACAAGCATCTCTGAAGTCGGGAGTGGGTTAACCTGATGGCGAGGGACACTGTTAATAGATAAAGCAAATCCAAACACAAAATTCAGTCCAGCACCACTAGAAGTGGTGTGTGTGGACTACGCTTGAGTTCAAAGCGAATGAGCACCCAAAAAAAAAACCTGACTGGCATGTTACCGGATCCCATAAGAGAAGCACAGAATATTAACACTGCAACCTAGCATGCATGGCTAAGGAGGGCTGGCGTGGGACTGGATACCACATCCTCTAGAAGAAACATGTCTACAGAGGAGGTGAGTTGAGGGACAATGGTTCACTGGAAGATACAGAGGAAGGCTTGGTGTGAGTTGGTTGAGGGACAATGGTTCACTGGAAGATACAGAGGAAGGCTCGGTGTGAGTTGGTTGAGGGACAATGGGTCACTGGGAGATACAGAGGAAGGCTCAGTGTGAGTTGGTTGAGGGACAATGGTTCACTGGAAGATACAAGGCTTGGCATGAGTTGGTTGAGGGACAATGGTTCAGTGGGAGATACAAGGCAGCAGAAGAGACAGATTTGCCCACCTATTTTATTTCACCATTGATGACCAGTCTATGTTTTCACCACTTGGAGGTGGAGTAGAGCCTTGGTCAGCTCTCCTGCACTGCCCAGACAGAAGCGTTCAAAATAAGAATTTTGCACTCGATCCACCTCATTTTTGTGACTTCTGTCTTGTATCTGTGTTTTGTCTTCCCCAAAAGACCAAACTATGAAACAAGAACAAGTAAATAAATGCAGTTACCATCACATGGCACTGTGGCTCAAGAAGTGCAAGTAATACTGAATCAGTAACAATGGCATGGGAATGTCCAGCGTCCATTGATGCCTTTGAGCTTAACAATAACATCAGTCTGATTTTGTACATTTTTCTATTGGTTTTATAATTGTAACAAATTCTGCTGAGTCTTCAGAATAAGTTTCCAAATGAAATAACACTTTTTTTTAGTAATGCCTGTAACTAAAAACCTAGTAACAACTGGCAAACTCGATGGAGAAAGAGTGAGGAGACAAAAGCGATAAATACTTGGATAGCCTGGACACATGGCACTGCTGGTTCAAGAACACAAACCTGACTCGAAGCTCTGGTGATTGTGAGAGAGAGTGAATAATGACTACCCTTGTTTATTAGTATGACACATGAGAATGATGATAACTTTAAAAAAAAACAGTAGGAGCTTGTCCAATTACTGGGTGTGACCACAGGATGGCGGATGGTGGCATGATTTCTAAATATAGAGGTTATCAATAAATATCCCTCAAGCGGCTGTGGACCTGCACAGGCGGTGGTCATCGAGAGGAGGTCAGGTAGTTGTGTGCAGCAGCTTTATCTATAAAATACCCCAAACACTGAAATGACCAGTGAGGGGTGCCTGGTGCCATAACCTCTCCCCCTCTGTTGCCTTGCAGGGCGTGTCTCTTTAGATAGAGGCTGACAATGGTTTGATAGAGTCAAACTGTAGCCAAAACAGCTGAAGGCAAGGGGAAACCATCAGTGTACATCTCTAGTATATTATTGATTGAGAGTGCACACAATTTCTTGCTTGTTAAATGGCATAATTGGGACAAAACAAAAATACTTGGTCTGAGACTCCGATGATCGTTTAAACCATAAACACCCATTGACATTGCACGTGATGGTGAATTGTAAAAGTTATAGGTGAATGCAACTGAGAATAATTAGGAAGCCAGTGAAGGCATAATTGGGTAGTAAATTTGTCATCTACCTTCTTGGACCAGGGCAAACAAATAGGAAATTCTGCGTGGACCTTGAAAATTCCTTGTCAATTGAAAATTGTAGAGAGTAGGCTGTTGTGGACTCTGTCCTAGCAAAATTTCATTATGAGAAAATATACATAAGAAATATTACTGACAGTATGTAGAGAAGAAGGAGGAACAAAGTCTATGGGAATTTAAGATTATAATCATTTTTGTACACAATTTAATTCGTAATCCCACATACTGCATTCAAAACACAGTTGCGACCACAAACAGCCAGAAATTTCTGCGGTTGACTGCGGCGTTCTGTAAAGGGTATGCAACTTAACTTGTTTCTCCCTCCCTCTCACTCAGCAACAACGAGATTACTGACGGTACGTAGAGGAGGAGGAATGAAGTCTGTGGCAATGTAATTGTGATCAGTTTTATACACAATTTTTCAGCACCCACTAGTGAACCAAAGACAAAACAGCTGGAGCAAGAGGAGACTTTTTCTGCCAAACATTTGGCATTGGACATTAAAAAAGTGAAAGGTATAACCGGTTGTTTTGTACACATGACATTTATAACTACTAGACTACTGTTGTTATAATCTAGAATGAATGTTATCTTAGTCTCTTCTCTTGTTATAATCTACAATGAACATTGTATTCTCAGCTCTTATCATCTACAAAGAATATTTTCTTCTGTGCTCTTGTTATAATCTACAGAGAATGTTATCTACTTTTGTACTCTTGTTATAATCTACAGTGAACATCATCTTCTCAGCTCTTATTATAACCAACAAAGAATGTTTTCTTCTGTATGCTTGTTATAATCTACAGTGAATATTATCTTCTTCTACTATCCTTCATACTGCATTGAAGCACAGGTTCACAAGCAACTCACACATACCCTACTTTCTCTACTGATATCTTGCAGTCTTCACATGCCAGGGATGTCAAACTCAATTGCTCAGCGGGCCAAAACTCAAATCACACGTAAGGTTGGAGGCCGAACAGGATAAACATTCAATAGGCTGAAAATTAAACCTGTTTTAATTTTACAAAAACATTAATATAAATTAAAACAGTAAAAATAGCTGCGCAGTGTCAGTCGTGTCATTACTTTCATCGACAGCAAGGGAGAATGCAACAAAATCTTTGCCTTTTTTGATCAGCTGTGTTTTCACATCGGTGGCCATCTCACAAACCTGATCAACAACCGTATTTCTGCTAATGCTTACCTTTGCAAACATCTGCTTTTTTTGTCTGAACACAAGACGTCACACACTTTCATCATGCAGAGCTTCGGAAACTCTCCTTCTGTAAATGGGCGGCCTGATTTTGTGATCTCCTCCGCCACAATAAAACTTGCTTTCACAGCAGCTTCAGTTTGTGATTTTGCTTTGGTGAAAAACGTCTGTTGTAATGTTAGATGCCTCTTCAATAGCTTCAATACCTTCTGTAGCTTCTGCTCTGCATTCAGGCTGTGTAACTTGTTTTGATGTTTAGTCTCGTAGCGCTGTCTCAGATTATATTCTTTAATCACAGCCACAATATCTCCACAAATTAGACATACAGGTTTACCGCCAATATCAGTAAACATATATCCAGCCTCCCAGCGGCTTTGAATGTTCTGTTTTCAGAATCAATTGTTCTCTTTGTCATTTTAAAGGCTAGCTTTGATTTTAAAAACATTGTGCATCTACCGACAGACGCTTGATTGGTATCAGGTTAGCCATAGCGGGAAAAGGTGATGTAATGTCCAGTCATTACACTACTTTCATTTCATGTGCGCCAATCCAAAATGACTAGCTGAACATTGCTAGGTCACTATAACGACGAATATCCACTCGCTACACAACTTTTATTTTCACGTATTCTGATCGAAGCGAGAACGCTCTCAGGTAGCCTATCATTCGGCAAGGCTGCTAATAAGGGAATTTGATTTACACTTTATATCTTGGCCATTAAAAAATATCTGTGCCTAAAATTATCTCTCGGGCCGAATATATTTGTACGTCGGTTGAGACCACTCAGGCCTGAAATGATTTTACGCCGGGTCTGATGTGGCCCGCGGGCCTTGAGTTTGACACATGTGTCTTATGCTCTATGTCTTTTCCTTGTGGCATGTTTGCCTCAATCTTTGTCAACATTGTTGCCTATGTATGATCCCGTCTCTTGAAGTGAGCTTTCAACAAGGGAGATTGGGTTATCATTTGCTTGATGTATTTTTATCTTTGTCTCTTCCCTTGGAATTTGAGACCTAATTGTTGTGACCTCCCAGTTCTGCAGGCTAGATGTCTCTCTTTCTCTCTATCTCTTCCCCCCCCCCCCCAACCCCCCCACACACACACACACACATCACCACCACCACACACACCCATTACCCCAAACACACACCTCTCTTTCTCTTTCCCCCCCCCCCCCCCCCCCCAATGTATTATTGATTATTGCTCATTTTCCATGATTTATAAAGCATATATTGTTTCTGTTGTCTTTGTTTTCTAAGATTAACTTCATAAGTAATATATGAATGAAATAATGTATGAGAGTAGAGAGACATGACAGGCAGAATGTCACATGGGTCTGCGTGTCCAGTTGTTAACCCTTTGGAGATACAGTTTCTCTCTCTCTCTCTCTCTCTCTCTCTCTCTCTCTCTCTCTCTCTCTCTCTCTCTCTCTCTCTCTCTCTCTCTCTCTCTCTCTCTCTCTCTCTCTCTCTCTCTCTCTCTCTCTCTCTCTCTCTCTCTCTCTCTCTCATCACACACATACACCATCACAAACACACACCGCTGTGACTAAACCACACCAGGTTGAAGATTGGTTCATTGCTTCTCTATGTGATTGGTAACGGTTCCACAGTGGCCAGGCACTTACCACAGGACTTTCATTTTTACAGTAACATGAAAACAGGACCCTTTTACAAGCCTTGAAAACAAATTGTAATTGGGTATATGGTGCCCCATATTTGTATAGATCAGTGGTTCTCAACCTTTTTTGGTCCATGCACCCCTTCACCATATGTTCAGAATGTCATTCCCTCCTTTCGTATTTCCTCCCTTTAAATCCCCCCCCCCCTCCTTCCCCATCCCCACACACACAGTATACACAAAAATGGAAGCTAAATTTAATAACACATACTAGCATAAGTCTAGACGTCTAAATAAAATGTGATTTGCGGGGCTATTTACGTTATAAAATGAATTTCAGACGGCCGAGAAGTACAGAACTGTAAATTATGGAGGGAAAAACAATATCAAGTAATCGATTCTTGTATTAACACAATCTTGAAATAATCTTAATTCCCCCACTGGAAACCCTAAAATTCCCCCCTAGGGGGGAATTACCAACCGGTTGAGAACCACTGGTATAGATCAATGGACACCTGATGGGTGAAGTGGTCAGCTGCCATGATTTCCCATTACATATCCTATTTTATGTTGTGCACCCGGGAATTCATGTCAATAGAATCTGTCATGATGGGGATCTGACTAGCGTGTCACATGACTAGCCTCATGACCCAGAAACAAAATACTGCTTTCATTGGAGTCATTCACATGGGGATCTGAACACATGGCTGGCGTAACGACTCAGAAGCTAAATACTGATTTCGTTAGAGTAATTCACATGGGGATCTGAACATATGCTTAGCGTCATGACCCAGAAACAAAATACTGCTTTCATTGGAGTCATTCACATGGGGATCTGAACATATGCTTAGCGTCATGACCCAGAAACAAAATAGTTCTTGGATAAGGGCATATAAATAGGACATCCTGCATCGACCTTGACAATTTCTTGCCGAGAAAATGTACATAAGAGTAGGTTTTCCTGATTGCTTTCCCTATTACCACTGTCCCTTGCCATCAAGTGAACCCACTCTGACTTCTGAGGTACTTGTAATTTCTGTCCCCAAGTCAAGAATGAGAAGTCAACATTTTAGTCCAATTGCCTGGAGTAGGGGTTGAACCCCTTACCTCGACATCAGCACACCGGATGTTTAAGAACACATGTTTTTATCCATTCGGCCATGCTGACCTCCCATATTAGGTATGTGATGCTCATTCATTCATTCATTAGCATGTCCTTTGCAGAACCTCACTCCTATAACAACTTTCCAGAAAACCTCTAGATCATAAGCAAGATGTCCCGCATCCGATACACCCATCTGGAGATCATCCACCACTTCCTGCACCCATCTTCTCTTTGGCCTTCCTTTTCCTCTCTTCCCAGGCATATACCCCTCCATAATAGTTCTATCTAAACTTTCGTGACATTTCAAGTGACCAAAATATTTCAATTTTCTTTGTTTTGTCATCTTTAATAGCCAACCTTCTTCAGTATTCAGCTCTTGAAATATGGATGCATTTGTTCTTTTCTTTATCCAAGATATTCTTAGAACTCATCTATAACATTTATGGGAGTCTCTGTGGCGAAGTTGTCAAGCCGTTTGACTCGTGTTCTGAAGGTTTTGGGTTTGAATCCGGGCCGCACCCTTTGGTTTACGAGTTAAATGTATCGGAGACTCCTGTGGGTCGTCGCTAAAAGCTACAGAGTTCGTGCTTTGTGCGACGCTTTCCGTTCTGCGGAAAGGGACTGAGCCATATGGGATAAAACCCGGTACAATGAAGTCGACCCTGTCGACTTTTAAGCGACTATAACATTTATATTCAAAGGCGTTTATCCACTGTTTAGCTTGTTTAGTAAGTGTCCATGTCTCACAGGCGAATGTTGCTAAGGGAAAGATGCATGCTCCTAAAAAATCTAATTTTTGTAGTTCTATCTGTCCCATGCCACAATTTATTCAGCTGTTTTAGTTTTCGAAGAGCAATTGCTAGCACAATATTATTAGTTTTCCTCCTCAGCATTCCAGGAGTCATGTGATCAACATCACACTAACAACCTATACTTTCTAGAACTATTGCTGGTACCCATCTTAGGTTGGGTTGGCCTGAGAAGTCGGACAATTCATGAAACACCACATGCCGAGTGAATATCAGAAACTGGGAAGTCGGACAATTCATGAAACACCACATGCCGAGTGAAGAGGAGAAACTGGGAAGTCGGACAATTCATGAAACACCACATGCCGAGTGAAGAGCAGAAACTGGGAAGTCGGACAATTCATGAAACACCACATGCCGAGTGAAGAGCAGAACTGGGAAGTCAGACAATTCATGAAACACCACATGCTGAGTGAAGAGCAGAACTGGGAAGTCAGACAATTCATGAAACACCACATGCCGAGTGAAGAGCAGAAACTGGGAAGTCGGACAATTCATGAAACACCACATGCCGAGTGAAGAGCAGAAACTGGGAAGTCAGACAATTCATGAAACACCACATGCCGAGTGAAGAGCAGAAACTGGGAAGTCGGACAATTCACGAAACACCACATGCCGAGTGAAGAGCAGAAACGTAGGTCATGTAGATAACATTGTTGTGTTCAAACTGTTCAAACAGATGGGTGGCTGCAGTTTGTTTTCACAAACATCAATCGGCAGAAACCTGAGTTGCCTTATTGTTTCTCTCTTAAAATTGATGAGAGCCGGAAATATATTGGTAAGTTTTACATTTAACATGTTATATGTGGCATTTTTTTTTTTTTGCGCTCGCTCGCTTTGAACTCAAGTGTAGTCCATACACACTATTTATAGTAGTGATGGACTGAATTTTGCGTGTGGGCTAGCTTTCCCTATTAACAGTGTCCCTCGCCATCAGGCGAACCCACTCTAACTTCAGAGGTACTTGTAATTTACATCCCCACGTCAAGGACGACAGGTCAACATTTTAGTCCAGCTGTCCGGTGTAGGGGATGAACCGCTAACCTCAGCATCAGCACACCGGGTGTTTAAGAACACCGTTCTTATCTATTCGGCCATGCGGACCTGCATGTGTGGAATTTGTAAGGTTTACATAACATTGTAATGTATGGAATTATATTGTAAGGTTTACATTTACTACTGTAATGTATAGAAATATATTGGTAAGTTGTATATTTAGCACTGTAATGTATGGAAATACATTTGTATTGTGTACATTTAGCATGTAATATATGAAAATAAATTGGTAAGGTTTACATTTAATACTGTCTCATCTCATCTCATCATGTTCCTCTTGTACCTTGCGGTGTCGAGGTGAAGTATAAACATCCTGAGAGTGCCTGAGTATGGGCTTCATATATCGATATTCCCATGGACTCTGCTATTCCCTCCGTCCAACGTTTACAGTCGGCCTCTTCCTCTGATTCCATCTGGTCTGTACATCATTGCTTGTTGCGATATGCTGTTTTATTATCTTGAATAGCCAACCTTCAATATTCAGCTCTTGAAGTATAGATGCATTTGTTCTTTTCTTCACCCAAGATATTCTTAGAACTTGAAATGTCATGAAAGTGTATATTGACCTAGAGCAGTGTTTCCCAACGTGGGGCCCATGCCCCACAGGGGGGCAATTCGATTGTTGGGGGGGGGGGGGGCAATTCAAAAATGGAAGAAATCGGCTGGATATAACAAAATGGGGAGACTTGAGACTGAAGTTAACTAAATTGGAATCTGACATAAGATCTCTTTGCAGCAAGGATCTCACTAAATTTAAATAATAACTAATTACTAATAATTAAAATAATATAGAAAAATCATTCATTAACATTATTTTGTACTTGAATTTCAATTCTCCATTATATGTTAATACTGTAATGTATGGAATTATATTGTAAAGTTTACATAGCACTGTACTGAATGAAATATATAAGTACAGTGTACATATAGCACTGTAATGTATGGAAATGTAAGGTTTATATATAGAGCTAAAATGTATGGAAATGTAAGGTTTATATTTAGCAGTGTAGTCCATGGCAATAACTTGCTGTTGTGAAAGGAGGGAATGTAAAAACTGGTCTAAAGCTGTAATATATTGACCTACAGGTACAGCACCTAACTTGTATATTGACCTAGAGGTACAGCACCTAACTTGTATATTGACCTAGAGGTACAGCACCTAACTTGTATATTGACCTAGAGCTATGGCATCTAACTTGTATATTGACCTAGAGCTATGGCACCTAACTTGTATATTGACCTAGAGGTACAGCACCTAACTTGTATATTGACCTAGAGGTACAGCACCTAACTTGTATATTGACCTAGAGGTACAGCACCTAACTTGTATATTGACCTAGAGGTACAGCACCTAACTTGTATATTGACCTAGAGGTACAGCACTTAACTTGTATATTGACCTAGAGGTACAGCACCTAACTTGTATATTGACCTAGAGGTACAGCACCTAACTTGTATATTGACCTAGAGGTACAGCACCTAACTTGTATATTGACCTAGAGGTACAGCACCTAACTTGTATATTGACCTAGAGGTACAGCACCTAACTTGTATATTGACCTAGAGGTACAGCACCTAACTTGTATATTGACCTAGAGGTACAGCACCTAACTTGTATATTGACCTAGAGGTACAGCACCTAACTTGTATATTGACCTATAGGTACAGCACCTAACTTGTATATTGACCTAGAGGTACAGCACCTAACTTGTATGTTGACCTAGAGGTACAGCACCTAACTTGTATGTTGACCTAGAGGTACAGCACCTAACTTGTATATTGACCTAGAGATACAGCACCTAACTTGTATATTGACCTAGAGGTATAGAAACTAACTTGTATATTGACCTAGAGATACAGCACCTAACTTGTATATTGACCTAGAGGTATAGAACCTAACTTGTATATTGACCTAGAGCTATGGCACCTAACTTGTATATTGACCTAGAGCTATGGCACCTAACTTGTATATTGACCTAGAGGTATAGAACCTAACTTGTATATTGACCTAGAGGTACAGCACCTAACTTGTATATTGACCTAGAGGTACAGCACCTAACTTGTATATTGACCTAGAGGTACAGCACCTAACTTGTATATTGACCTAGAGGTACAGCACCTAACTTATATATTGACCTAAAGGTACAGCACCTAACTTGTATATTGACCTAGAGGTACAGCACCTAACTTGTATATTGACCTAGAGGTACAGCACCTAACTTGTATGTTGACCTGTTGATTGTATGGACGTACAGTACAGTACCTACCACACAATGATGGTATGAGTAATCATGGTGTTGATTGTATTAAAAGCAACTGGTACTGCCTTGAGCCTGGGCTCATATCTCTGGCCTGCGTGCTAGCAGTGTTGATAGTGAACTGTACTGGTACTGCCTTGAGCCTGGGCTCATATCTCTGGCCTGCGTGCTAGCAGTGTTGATAGTGAACTGTACTGGTACTGCCTTGAGCCTGGGCTCATATCTCTGGCCTGCGTGCTAGCAGTGTTGATAGTGAACTGTACTGGTACTGCCTTGAGCCTGGGCTCATATCTCTGGCCTGCGTGCTAGCAGTGTTGATAGTGAACTGTACTGGTACTGCCTTGAGCCTGGGCTCATATCTCTGGCCTGCGTGCTAGCAGTGTTGATAGTGAACTGTACTGGTACTGCCTTGAGCCTGGGCTCATAGCTGGCTAAAATCAGGGAAAGATTGACCCCCCTATCCGTCCTTACCCTCAGGCCTACAAAATGTGACTCATTTTTTGGGGCAAATGTTTTATTTTTAATTTGATGAAATCTGTTTACAATAACATGTTTTCTTATTTTTTCTTTCAGTTGGCAACTGTCAACCTGAGGTGGCTGACATGGATCTGCTGACAGAGAAGCTGAACGCCACCAACAACCTCAGTGTCTTTGTTCACTCTGTGCGAAAGAGGTTTGCTGACATGGTCAGCAAATAGCTTGAACACTTAACATTGGCTTGTGCTACTTAGCATGTACATAATTACACATAGCATGTACATAATTACACATTAGCATGTACATAATTACACATAGCATGTATAGAATTATAGCTGACATTGAAGTGTAGTGGACTGTGGTTTAAATAAAGGTGTGGAGTTTATGTGGCAATACATTTTACTTATTGTACAGTGTCAGTTGATGTATTTTTGGTTTTGTTTGTTTCTTCATATCCTTTACAGAACATCGCTGTCAACATCAGCATCTTTCAGTTGATTGTTGATTTCTTGGCAAGGTTATGCTCAGTAGTTTGCCATTGCTTTCTGAGCGACCGGCTCACAAACCCCGTAAGTTACTGAAGTGGAGAGAACCGCTACCAATTCTCACGCATGTCACGTTACTCATGAGAGTATACGGGATTACAGAGAAAGTCGTGTAACCCCTAGACCAGGGAGGACGGCTTGTTTGTTTATACATTTCAAATATTGATTAAAATACTCTTCTGCTTGTTTCTATGTAACAGTTCATATCTGTATGGCCTGACACATCTTCATGCATATGTTTGAACCCTGGCAACTCATACATCATCAGATGTGCGTTCAATCCTGGGAAACTCACTGATTATAGGACTGTTCAATCCTGGGAAACTCACTGATTATTGGACTCTGTTCAATCCTGGGAAACTCACTGATTATTGGACTGTGTTCAATCCTGGGAAACTCACTGATTATAGGACTGTGTTCAATCCTTGATACCTCACACATTCATGGACATGTCTTTGATCCTTGTAACTGACACATTGTCAGACTCAATCTTTGAGAACTCACACATTCCCAGATGTTTGTTAATTCCTCAATAAGGCACACAAAAACAATTCCAGCCTATACACAAGGTGGTAATTGCCTGGGCAAGCAGCCTTTATACCTCAGCCAGGACAATCTCTCCTGGTACACAATAGCAATGATTATTGCCATGATGAAAACAAACAGTACTTTGGCTTGCTAAGTCTGTTGCAGTTTCAGTCAGAATTTAATCATATGGATCCTGTCCCACCTGGCGAGCTACTTGTTGAGACCTTGCAGCCTCAGTTTTCCAGTGTGCATTATCTGGAAATGAAGTTAACTCTGATGTCTTGTGGTTCATTAAGAGGTCATTTTCACTTTCCACCTTTTTAACCGATTCACTGCTAAACAAAAAGTGGATTTGGGCCAAATAGAAATTGGTGGCAGAAAATTGGAAGTAGGGGTGTGTTACAGTAATGATCTAAACATGGTAGGAGCTATATTGTATTATATATCAAAGTAAAGGAGATGGGACAAGGAACATGTCAGTATTGCTACTATTGATAGAGGTTAGAAATATCTTTATAATAATGTTAGATTTTGTAAAAAGAAATTGAAGACAGGGGTGACAATAATTTAAAATTTCCACTTACCAAGGCACTACGTCTCAATCGTTAATGATAATCCAATGAAATTTACTGAATAATGATAAATACTGATTATGTGGTTGTTTCGGGATTTGAAATTTAAATATTGAGCACAACCCACTACTGGCAACGCCGATCACATTCTGATATGAACCTAAGGCCTATCCACGTCAATATGGAAGCACTATACTCGAGTTTCGCCCTCATTTGAGCTCGTCAGTAGTGGATAGGCCTTAGGTTCATATCAGAATGTGATCGGCGTTGTCAGTAGTGGGTTGTGCTCACTATTTAAATTTCAAATCCCGAAACAACCACATAATCAATTGATTATTGCTCACTGGATTTAGGAGGCCTGGTGTTCCTTGCCAGTGAGAAGTCCTGATCGTTCGGGTCCCATCGATTGACGGACGTCGGTCGCGGCGATTGGGCAATCTTGAGCATAGCCTACGATGGGTAGCGTTGTGATATTCTGTTGTGATAATTTGGTGTGTCCAGTGTGTGCCGCGTGGTTACACACCCGCTTCACACGCGTGATCCGGGACTGTTTCCGGATCCGGTCAGGGATATGCACTAATGACGAGCTCAAATGAGGGCGAAACTCGAGTATAGTGCTTCCATATTGTCGTGGATAGGCCTTAGGTTCATATCAGAATGTGATCGGCGTTGCCAGTAGTGGGTTGTGCTCAATATTTAATGATAAATACGCCACTTTTCTTCACCAATATCACAAGAACTACTCCATCTCATCTCATCATGTTCCTCTTGTACCTTGCGGTGTCGAGGTGAAGTATAAACAGTGGGAGAGTGCCCGATTATGGGCTCCATGTATCGATATTCCCATGGACTCTGTTATTCCTTGCGTCCATCGTTTACATGGTCAGCCTCTTCCTCTGCTTCCCTCTGGTCTGTACATCATTGCTTGTGGTATACTGTTAGCTGGTAACCTACTTGCATGGCCAAACCATTTGACTTGCTGCCTTCTAATAAAATCTAGTGCTGCTTTAACCCCCACTTTAGCCCTGATTTCTTCATTTCTGATCTTATCTCTTCTTGATACATTGAGTATTCTTCTCAGGAATGTCATTTCTGTTATTGTGATTTTTCTTTTCTCTTTTTCTGTCGTTGTCCAGGTTTGGCATTGGTAGCATAGAGTTGGTAGGAAGATTGTTTTGTAAAGTGCTTTCTTAGTAACTATTGATACATGTTTGTTCTTTAGTATTGGTGCCATTGTCCAATGAGTTGGTTTGCCTTATTGCGTCTATTTCTGATGTCATCTTCTGGTTTGCCATTTGATGATGATATACTTCCCAGGTACTTGAAACTCTTTACTTGTTTCAGGGGATGTTCGTTTAGGTGAATCGTTGCTTTTTCTTCTTTAGTTACGGTAATTACCTCTGTTTTGCTTGTGCTAATTTTCATGTTATCTACACATTTCATTTAGACTATTCATGTGGTCTTGTAATTCAGTTTCTGATTTTGCTATTAGTGCTTGGTCATCTGCAAACAGGAGTTCTCCAATGATGTAATTTGCAGATGGTTCTTCTTCCATGTTCTCGTCATGTGGTGTTCTTGCGGTCTCTGTTTGGCTGGTTTCTTTACACATGTCTATATAGGTTATGAACAAGAGAGGAGACAGGACACAACCTTGTCGTACTCCAGATCTTATGGTGAAGGGTTCTGAGTGTCCTCCAGCTGCTCTCACTATGCATTCACTGTTGTTGTATAAGCTTCTATGTAGGTTTGTTGGATGTGTACTCACTCCATATTGTTTAAGGATTTCCCACAGCTTGTTTCTATCTACTCTATCAGATGATTTTTCTTGGTCGACAAAGGCTAAGTACTGCCTAAGTGGTTCTTTAAATTCGATTGATTTTTTTTTTTAATAAGCTGTCTAAAAGCCAAAATGGCACCTATGCATCCTTTGTTTTTCCTAAATCCAAGTTGTGTTTTGTTTAGCTGGGGTTCTATAGTAGTTCGTAATCTTTTCACAATAATTTTGGAAAATATTTTCCCAGTATGACTCAACAGTGAAATGCCTCTGTATTGTGTGCAGTCTCTTTTGCTGCCGTTGTTTTTCCAAATTGAGAGAATTATGGCATTTCCCCAGTCTCGTGGTGTCTGTTGTTCTACCCAAACATGGTTGAATAGCCTATGTAGCCATGCTGCTCCTACTTCTCTTACTGCTTTAATTAGTTCATTTGGTATTTGATCTTATCCCGGTGATTTGTTCAAGGGACTAATCTGGCGGCTTCTATAATTTCTTCTTTCAGTATAAAGATCCCTGCCGGCTTCTTGACACCAATAAAACACAATTAAAACTTCATATTTTGAAACACATCATGTTCACACAAAATAGAAAAAGTCGGGAACACACGAGGCATATTTGTACTGAGAAATAATATATACACTATTTTCTATTTAGTTATAATTATTATTCTTTTAAATTTAATTATTTATATACTCTTCAGCTTATTTGTGTTGGGCATAGCAAACTTAGGGGCACAAGTGTGGCCAATTGACTGGTATCTTGCCGCCTTGACAGACGATAGTTTGTAAAATGGAGTTTTACCTCTCCATAACACAAAGCCTGAGCTGAATTTAGAGACCATGTGTTGTCATGCAGCATGATCCCTCTCTTGGCCTGTCTAGTGCACTGCAGAGGAAAAGTAACATCAATACGTCTGGAACAAGACAAGTTGCAGAAGCTGCCGGATCAGCAAAGCAATGCTCCAACTGTCCGCCTGTCGGAGCTTCGATCCTAGACCAGTTGCCAACCAAGGCTTAGGGCCTGGTCTGCCCTGCCATGACATTTAGTCTTTCTTTAGATTATATTTCCTTGCACTAGGATAAGGCTTGTACCTCCCAATTGCGCTCCTTCGCCCGAAGCCGTTGGCACAATGTGGGGTGTCGGGTTTGGTAAGTGTCGCCCAACATTCAGCGCTAACAGAAGCAGGTAGTACCATCTACTGTCATACAGTAGCTCAGTCATAGCTAACTAAGACCTGACAATTAGAGTAAGAATAATTTGACGTGTTCCATCATATGATGATGAACTTTCACTGTTAGGTTTGTTTTCCATAATGTCCACCTGCTAAACAATTTTTACTGAATAATCACATTACTGCATGTGCTATCAGTTTTAGAATCTTTCACAAATTCCTTTAAATCAGATTAACTATAATCTAAACTTGTTTAAAACAATTAGCTGGTGTAAATCGATGAGGTTGAAAACCGGAGGGCGCTGCAATTTCTAAAATAATAAAAACAAACCACATTCACAACCTATTTTTCTAAAACATTTTAAACTCCATGCGTCTTGTCTGGTATTGTTAGAAAGTCATATCTTTTCCAGGTGTAAATTTTCATTTACTGGGCACTAAAAATTGCAGTAGTTAAGGTAAATGAAACATATAACGAACTGTCAACATTCAGACGATACACTATCCCATGGCAGTGAATCGATTAAAGAAGAGTTAGTCAACCCCAGCAAACAACGGATTGTTGGAATGAAGGTCTGTGAACACCACCGTGTATAAATCATACACCTGAGCTCTCCAGACTCCCCATAACCCTTTCTATACCATACATGATGTGTTCATTTGGCAACTCATGACATCACACAGAATTGAGTCAAGTCAACAGACATCACACTGGGTTGAATCGAGTCAAGAACAGACATCACACTAAGTTGAGTCAAGTCAAGAACAGACATCACACTGAGTTGAGTCAAGTCAAGAACAACATCACACTGAGTTGAGTCAAGTCAAGAACAACATCACACTGAGTTGAGTCAAGTCAAGAACAACACCACACTGAGTTGAGTCAAGTCAAGAACAACATCACACTGAGTTGAGTCAAGTCAAGAACAACATCACACTGAGTTGAGTCAAGTCAAGACCAACATCACACTGAGTTGAGTCAAGTCAAGACCAACATCACACTGAGTTGAGTCAAGTCAAGACCAACATCACACTGAGTTGAGTCAAGTCAAGACCAACATCACACTGAGTTGAGTCAAGTCAAGACCAACATCACACTGAGTTGAGTCAAGTCAAGACCAACATCACACTGAGTTGAGTCAAGTCAAGACCAACATCACACTGAGTTGAGTCAAGTCAAGAACAACATCACACTGAGTTGAGTCAAGTCTAGAACAGTGCAGCTTGTAATCGTGAATGTTTATGCGCGAAATGGGACGGTCGACGTGCGACAATGGCAGAGTTTGTTCGATATGGATGAAAGGCATATCATCTACTGTGGGGACTTCAATGCCAGAGGCAGTCAATGGGGGAATTGCATCACCAATAGACAGGGAGAAGATCTGGAGGACGCTCTGGCATCTGCTTTCCTAGTCTGTCTGAATGATGGGAAGGTCACTAGAATAGCCACTCGACCAGGTGACTCTGACAGCGTCATTGACTTGGCTCTGGTGTCGCCCACCATCGCGCCAAGGTGCTGATGGGGCACACTGGGATACCACAGTGACCACTACCCTTGTATCATACTGATCGAGAAAGACAGGGCCAGGAGTCAAGGAAACAAGACATGCCTTCCGGTACGACAACACTGGTCAAGACGCCATAAGCAAGATCAGAAGAAGAAAACTTAACTTCCTCTCGCAGGAGACAAGAAAGATGGTTGCAGCCACCGTGGTGGAATGGAGAGGTCGAGAAGGCATGGCTGGGAAAGACGCAGGCTGTCAAAGACTGTCACAAAGCCAGAAAGGCTAACATGTCACAGGTTGAGTTGGCGGACCTGAAGACTGAGGTCTATAGGACGATTACTTTATTCAAATTCTGCGCCAAACAGGCCAAGGCCAAGAAATGGGACGATTTCTGCAGGAAGGTGTGCTCCGAGCGATCTCTTACGACATTCTGGCGCCTCCATAAGAGCATGAACGGCTCTGCACAACGTAGGGGTATTCCAGACTTTCAAGGCACAGACCTCACATGGAAAAAGTCGGATGCGGATAAAGGTAAGGCCCTTCTTGCACGCTACATAGAGCAGACTGACCAAAAAGACGAGCCCGCCAGACAGAGGATCACAACGACACACTCTCAGTTGTGCGAAGAGGTCGGGACAGACGAAGAATGCACAATCACAGCTGAGACAATACGTGCGATGCTCAAGCACCTAACACCGCCCCAGGCCCAGACGGCATCCGATATGGTGACCTACTAGTGATGTCAGATGATGACATGGAAGAACTGGCCAGAGAATTCAACACCAGTATTCAGAGGGGTCAGATCAAAGAGGAATGGTTACACAGCTACTTGCTGCCGCTGCCAAAACCGAACACAGACCACTCCAAGATAAGCGGCCACAGAATCATTACGATGCAGAACACTGTTGGCAAGTTACTGGAGAAAACTGTAGCACACAGACTTGCTTGTGACTTGTAACAACTAGGCTGCTTCCCACCCACGCTTGGAGGATACAGACGCAACAAAGAGTCATGGCTGAATGCGGCGGTCTTTGCTCAAGATGTCTATGAAGGATTTCAGGTCAGAGAAGAGACATGTGCGGCCGCCATAGATTTAGAGGACGCATACAATAGAGAATCCTTCGAGCACTTGATGCAAACCCTCCTCAGACTGAAAGTGCACCCTCATCTTATACGATGGATAGCTGCAGTTCTGCTCCAAAGGAAGGTGGTGCTAAGATGCGGGAGTTGGTCTTCTGAGCCGATAACGAAACGTCCAGGATTGCCGCAGGGTTCACCACTGTCACAAGTACTATTCAACGCGTATACGGTGCCGATCACTGAACAACAGTTGGACGGGAGGGGTAGGACTGCCAATATCGAGCAAAGACTGCTAATACTTCTGTTCCAAGGACTGGTGCTTTCACCCATCGAGTATGCCCTGGCCATCCTCACTGTCAGCCCTACACAGATTGGAAGACTTGAAAAGGTACAAAACGAAGCCATGAGCATCATTTTGGGCTGCACGAGAAACACCAGCTGTGTAGCAATGAGATACCTCCTTGACTTCCCGACACTGGAACACATGATCAAGATCTGGAGAGCTCGTGCATACTTAAAAATAAGAGCAGATGAGCAGCACCCTCTGCACGACGCTATATTCAGAGAAAAGGGTAACAGGCTAAAGAGGGGCAAATCATGGATGGGTCGGGCGGAAGATGTCGTCAGACAGGTCTCCAGTCTTACCAGTATCAACCCCGGCAAGGAATGGGTGCCGGTGCCTCCGGCTTTTAAGTGCACTTTCTCCTGCATTATCACACTCGACAGACGGTGAAGAGAGCAGAACCCTGCCGCTGTCAATGCAGAAGTCAACGCGCTCATCTATGAACACTCAGATAGCCTCTGTCAGCATCCCGAATAAGACCTTACAGGAGTAAGGAGTTAACACTAGGCTAGTAGAGAGACACCCAGACAGGGAAGACAACGAGTACTATTTATAACCTCACTGGGAGACACATTTGTGTCAGACCAGAAGTCCCCCTCTGCCGTGCGTCCACCTTGACGAGGTAGAGGGGCTTGTGTGTTCCAATGACCCCAAGAGATATGCCGACGGTAGCACAGCTACTGGTAGGGTCACCCATGTCGGACAGGTCAAGGGAGAGGGACCAGACGAAGAGACGCACAAACCTGCTGCCTTGTAGGTAGACTGGGGACAGTCAAAGGCTAGGGAAAGCATCCCGAACAAATGCTTGTCGAAATCGGATGTACTGAGCCACAGGCTTGACAAAGAAGTGCAACGTAACTTTATCATTTCATGATGCCACAGATGAAAATTAATCGATATGGTGCTAATCCCGTGAAGTCCCATCAGGCGGTGATAGTGCCGGGCCCCCTGCCTCGAGGGGGTCCACCCATTACTACTGGTGGTCACCTTCCCCTGTGCTGTGGAGTCAAGGCACAGAGGAGTAGGTTAAGAGCTATTGACCAAACACTCCGGACACTCAACATACTACAATGGAATGCAGAAGGAGTTTATAACAAGAAAGCCTCCCTAACACAGCGTCTTCATAAAGATAGAATAGATGTGGCATGCATTCAAGAGACACACCTCAACGCCAATCGCACATTTTCAGTCGAGGGATACCAAGCCACACGTTTCGACCGCGAAGGACACAAAGGAGGAGTTGTAATACTTACACGAAATACAATACCTTGCAGCGAAGTATCTGTGATCTCATTCAACCAAACGGAAATTATAGGTGTTGATATAATGATAAAGGACGTGAAAATAAGAATTTACAATCTGTATAGCCCGGCCGATAAGGATCTTACACTCTCAAACATGGAAATAACTGACACAAATTGTATTGTTGTCGGAGACTTTAATAGCCGTTCAGAAAGATGGGGATACCCAGATACTGACAAAAGAGGAGATGAAGTGGAGGACTGGGAAATAGACTCAAATCTCCATCTACTCAACAAAGCGGATGACACACCGAGCTTCTACTCCAGAAGATGGATTACCACTTCTACTCCAGACTTAGCTTTCTGCACAGGAGACATCCTCCACAAAATCGATCGCCATGTGCTGGACCAATTAGCAGGTAGTGACCACAGACCAATCAAGCTTGTAATGAATATGGAGTATGTTCCACAGGAGCAAAAGCCTTTGCCCCGTTGGAATTACAAACGAGCAGATTGGGACAGATTTGCCATACTAACAGACAAATATTGTGAAAACATAAATACACGATATGGCAACATGAAGCAAATGTTGGAAAGTCTAAACAGAGCAATAATACAGGCGGCCACTGAGTCTATTCCAAGAGGAGCGAGGAAAAATTACAAACCATACTGGACTGAAGAACTACAAATTTTGGAGGACAAAGTTGAAGATGCAAGGAAGACAGCAGAGAGAGAACAAACAACTGAAGCGAACATCTCTCTCAAAGCCATCTCAGCAAAATATAAAAGAACAGTAAATCAAACAACAAGAGATTGTTGGAGGAAAAAAAACAGAAAACCTGAATTTTGACAGGGATGGAAACAAACTATGGAAACTAGTGAAAGCCATGAACAATGAAGGACCTAGAAACAAACAAATAACAATTAAACAAGGAAATGCCTTGCTTACAGGAAAAAAGGCTGCAAATGCACTAATGGAACACTATGCCAGTGCAAACCACATTGATATTACAGCCGAACAGAAGAAAGCAATCAAAGATAAACAGATACATCATAGATATACAGAGACAGCAGCAGAATATATGATGGCAAATCTAACAATGGAAGAAATGGAACAGGCAATGAATACCCTAAAAAAGAAGACATCACCAGGAAAGGATGGAAACACAAATGAAATGCTAATAGGACTAGGCACTAAGGCAAAAAAGAAACTACTAGCAGTCCTAAATTACAGCTGGAAGAGGGGAATAGTCCCACAGGCATGGAAGGAAGCTATACTAATACCAGTCCCAAAGAAAGGAAAAGACCTGGAAGAACCAAATGGCTATCGACCTATTAGTCTTCTTAGCTGTGTAGGAAAATTAATGGAACGCATTATCAATGGCAGGCTAACATGGCATCTGGAAGAAAACCATCTCTTAACACCTCACCAAGCAGGATTCAGAAAGTACAGATCCATTGAAGATCAAATAACCTATATAGCTCAGGAAATAGAGGATGCCTTCCAAGAGAAAAAGCACACACTAGCGGTCTGGATAGATTTAGAAAAAGCATTTGATAAAGTATGGAAGGAAGGACTGAAAGTAAAACTGCAAAAAATGCATGTTTGTGGGAAAATGTACAAATGGATCAGCCACTACCTTGAGAACAGAACTGCCAGGACAAAAGTACAAGGACAAACCAGCAGAAAATTTTCCAGCCAGAGTACACACATCATCCTTTGCAGATGACCTAGCCATATGGACATCTGAAGAATATATTAGTACAGCTAACAGCAGAATACAGCAAGCCCTATTAGCGCTAGAGGACTGGTCAAAATCATGGCTAGTGAAGATAAGTGAGGAGAAAACAACATGCACAGTGTTCTCCCTCTCAACTAAAACTCAGCAACCTAAGCTGATATTGAATGGAAAAATATTGCGCCATGAAGAAAATCCAAACTATCTAGGAGTCACCTTTGATCGTCGCCTGACATGGAAGACACAGGTTGAGAAAAATCGAACAAGAGCAAGGCAAAGAATGGCAATCATGAAAAAGCTTGCTGGTACAACGTGGGGAGCAGATGAGAAAGTTCTCAAGAAGTTATATACTGGACGGGTGAGGCCAGTACTGGAATATGGCATTGCAGCTTGGGCAACAGCAGCTAAGTCAAACATTAACAAAATAAGTAGAGTCCAAAATCAAGGAATGCGAATCATAACTGGAAGCCTGAAGACAACGCCTATTAATGAATTAGAAAAGATCACTTGTTTACAACCAATGTAGGATAGAAGAGCTAGCAGAGCCCAGCAACAAGCTGAAAAATTTAGAAGATTGACAGACCACCCTATGTATAAAAGGTTTAGTGGTTTTGGAAAGGGAAGACTGAAGCGTAGCAACTTTGTAGAAACTGCAAAACGAAAGATTAGGGCAGATCCCATACTTAACATATCAGCAGTCAAACCCATTTACACTGCAGACAAGTTCCCAGCTTGGAGACAGCAGCAACTGCCTGAGATGATAGAAAACATTCCTGGTATTGAGAAAAAGAACACTCAGCATGAAACCGAAAGAAGAGAAATAACCCTAAACTACATAAAAGAACATTACCCAAGCAGCAATTGGACCCATGCATATACAGATGGATCAGCCAAAAATTCAATAGAGAATGGAGGAGGAGGAATTCTCCTAAATTTAAAAAATGGAGTGAAAAAAACACATTCAGTGGCAACTGGAAAGTTCTCAAGTAACTTCAAAGCGGAGGTAGAGGCTCTGAAAACTGCAGCAGAAATGCTCTTGATGGAGGAAAGTAGGCAGACGCAAATAGCTATCTTTACAGATGCAAAGTCAGCTGTCTCAATACTGAAGAGCAAAAACAGCACAGAACTAGCTGACCTAAGAGCAGCACTCCATGGTCTATGCCAGAAATCCAAAAAAGTTGTAATACAGTGGATCCCATCATATTGCAGTATACCTGGAAATGAAGAGGCTGACAGGCTGGCAAAAGAGGGCGGACGACTACCACAGCCTGACATAGACATAACCTATAATGAGACAAAGAGGTTGATAAAAAGCACTTATAGAACCAAATGGGAATCGGAGCATCCAGGCCACCAGAAGGATGATGCATATTACAAACTCGACCGAAAAGAACAAGTAGCAATCTTCAGACTCCGCACAGGACATAACAGGCTGAAATACCACTTGTTCAACAAACTAAACATAGGAGATACAGATGAATGTAATTGTGGAACTGGTAAAATGACAGCTAAACATTTGCTGCAAGAGTGCCCAATATATGCAGAACGGAGAAAGATATTTTGGCCCGCACCTGCTTCATTCGAGGACAAGCTCTATGGAGATATCAACAAGCTCAAGTCGACTGCAGCTTACTTTAACTGTATTCAGGTTGACATTTAAATGTACATGAAGAAGTATCTAGACTGCCACACTTCATACCACAGGCATGTCGGTTACACAAGCCTCCCAGAGGCATGAAATGGAATATTGCTTGGATAGCAAATCCATTACGTGGAAAGTCCGAATCGAAAGCTCACTGTGTGGGCTTCATAAAAGGTGGAAAAAGTGTCCTAGTGGCACAAAATGGAATATTGCTTGGATAGCAAATCCATTGCGTGGAAAGTCCGAATCGAAAGCTCACTGTGTGGATGTCATCTGCAAACTGCATTCTTCTGGCTTCTGGAAGAACAGCCTATGGTGAACGGAAGGCCCAATATACGGAAGTGAGGCTAAGCAGCCATGTGCAGGACGTGACGATTCCTTGGGTGAGCCCAGTACCAGAGCGCTGTGTGATGGCTCTGCAATTATGGAAGCCTTCTTGGATGGCGGGGAATGCCCATGGTCTGCCCCTGCCTTCTCTTGAGGGCCGACCAGGATGCCTTTGGCTGTTCTATATGGGCCAGATGGGATGGGAGATAACACCACAACAGTGAGAGTCTAACGTCCTAAGAAACCCCCCGGGAAGGTTAACCCGGTCAACAAATGCCCGCAGAAGTCGGATGTGTCGGCCTAACGGCGCAAGAACGCAGCTCTGCTGTAAACAGGCACAACGCAATCACGTCCGAAAAAAAAACTCCGGATGAACGAAGAAGAAGAAGAAGACCAGAAGTCAACGAGTACGAATGAGCGAGGGCTTTCCCCAAGCAATTGGGTTGCTGGCCCTAACGAGTAACCGTGACATGCCAGGTTACTCAAACTCACCAGCCGGCGTGCTGGCAAGACCAGGCACGCAATAATAGGACTGCACGGAGGGTAAAAGTGTCCGTGCTTGTCCACGCTATGTGTAGCGGGACAGACTGACTGGAGACGGTAGAGAGGTCGGACGTATCCTTGACCAATACAATAGCTTTCTAGGCCATAGGCAAACATAGGGCTATATAATTTAGATTGTGTAATGCTAGCATCATCTATCATCACGTTGATGTATTCATATTGTGTACAATGATGAAACCTAACGCTTGTAGAGCCATTCACATGTCGGATCTGAATAAATTGCATTCCTTTCGCAAATGTCATGAATTGTTATTTCGTGCAGTGCGAAAGTAGCGGAGTCTTGAAAGCTGCAGCGCACAAGTCGCTGACAGGCTAGACCCCGAATTGGTGTCAGAATGGTCAAAGAATCAACGCCAGCTGCGAATTGGTGTCAGAATGGTCAATGAACCAACGCCAGCGGCGAATTGGTGTGAGAACACAGGGAATAAACACCAGTAGACCCCGAATTGGTGTCAGAATGGTCAAAGAATCAACGCCAGCTGTGAATTTGTGTCAGAATAGCTGCGAATTTGGGTCAGAATACATTTAACGAACGCCAGCAGTACAATTACTGTCAGATTTCTGAACAGCCATAGCAGGCAGTGTAGTGATATTCAACGAGCAGTTAACGCTAGCTATCGATTAATATTACAGAGTTCTGTACCAGAATTAATTAAATGCACGTTTCAACATTTGGAAGGTGTGATATATTGCAAAGTAATACAAATTTATTGTCATACATGCTATAAATTAAATTGGTTTTTCTTGTGGTGAATTATACGATCGCCAAATTTGTGGAGTGTGAACCACAATTGAGTCAAATTAGATCGGGAAAGTGTGAAATTCTACCAATATTATTTAGAAAGTGTGGAATTATACTAAAAGCAATTGGAATGTATAAAATCATCAGTGAACATTACCATCGTAACCACCGTGTACATTCCATTGCGTGTGATACAGCCATCAATGTCACCATTCTACGAAATCAGTAAATAGAGTAGCGACGAACTGCAGCCTAGAACGAAGGTACGCCAGAGTCAAACGGCGAAGACAAGACGACATTGACGGCCATACGACTAATCATCTCATTTATCATCTAACAATCATTCAGACGATCATATCATTCATCATTAATACCATTTATCACTATTTATCACACTCTCATTCACCAATCGCATGAAATAGGAAATTATAGTAACAACTTTATAAAATATGAAATATTTAATAGAATATGATGAATTGTGAGCTTGTATTTACAACTTAAGCTTGTGTCTAATTTTTGCTGATCTACCAACCAGAACGTGTGTCAGCAAATCAAACCATTATGTAGTGTGAAAGACTGCGGTGGAACATCCCAAGTACCGTACTGTCCAACAAATTAGATGAGTATATTTTCCAAATATTTTGGTATGCTCTAACTTAATCATGCATCTTCTTCTCCAGCAAATGATGTACATGTACTAACACATTATTATAAACTATTCTGTGCATATTATTATATTATCATTTGAACTAACATTACGCCACAAAATGGCGTCACTAAAGGAATGTATTCAGGCGGGCATCGCAATGGGCCACTGTCAGAGTCTAGAGTGGTGCAGTGATGCAGTGACATCGTTACGCCCGCCAGGCGACTTAGTCCCCAGCAGGGATGAAGTAACTTCGTTACGCCGCCAGGCGAGTAGTAGTTACCTGCCTGCAAGGTTGCTGGCTGACGAGACGGCCAGCGGTCAGGCAAGGACGACGCAAGACGCACGCATGCCTCGTGAAGCCACTTCAGGTGGGGAGGCAAGTTGCGAGCTATAGGCAGACAGCTCTGGGACGTGGACTCGACTGGACGCATGATGAGAGAAAGGCGTTGTGTGGTTTCTGTGCCTGAAAGTCGAGTGTCTGGACATCTTGAGAGATAGACTGTGAGCTGTATTGTGTATGTAAGTGTCTTGAAGTATCAAGTATATATTGTAGTGATCCTCGTACTGTATATGATCTGTAAATAAATCTATTGAACGTTGTGTCGTTGAGTCTTAAGTCAAATCACGTTGTACTTGTACTGTCTCACATGTGTTAGGTTAACGAGCCAAGTTTAAGACCCTGACATGTGTGGACGTGGTGGCATTCGTCCGGCTTTGAAATGAACGTGTTTATGTAATTAACATTTAAAACTAGAGTTTGTGAACTTAGAATTTTTATCAAACTTTATGGTACATGTAAATGTGATTGTTGAAGGCTCATTTTGATATATTACTACATTGTTTAAACATGGAGACTAAGTGTAAACGTACAGTGCATACATATTGTTTGATCTTGTAAACGTGTAAAACATTCGTGATTGTTGAACTTGTCACCGTTTTGACCTTGTCGACATTGTGATCTTGTCGCCATTGTGACCTTGTCGCCATCTTGTAAACTTGATGTCTATGTCCTTACTGAATGTCATCTTGATGTAAGTGATGTGTCATCAATGTTGTAGAGTGTTAAGATATATGTAGATTGTCTTTGTGAATTGAGTTGTGGAACGCAGAAAGTTTTGGAAAGAAAGTGACTTGTGTTTTGGAAGAAAAAAAATTGTTGACTGACAAAATTACGACATACAATTACACTCAACGCCATACAAACCTAATCAATACTTAGTGACAAGCAGGCACACCACATCAAATAGACGCTAATTTATTTCCCCCAAAAACAAAGCAGGTTTTCCGTACCATCTGAAACCCTTGCCCGTAGAGGTCTTATGTGTTTTCGAAGTAGCGACCCTACAGTTCCTAGCCCGATTTCCAACCGTTCTTCACCGCATCCAGGGCACTTGAGTATATTTTTCTTTTCATATACTTTCGGATGCAAATTTAGGCACATATTGCATATAGAACACAGTTGTAAATTGTTTACTTTACTAACAAATTGTAACAAATTGTGTGTCTGATATTTCATTTGCATTTTCCATCATGTCTTCATTAAATGATTTCATCGATATGGGGTTAAAGTTGAAGTTAACATGTGATGAATTAATGAAATGGAGTGAGAATAAATACTCTGAACACCTTCGCGAGAAAGCGACTGAACACGATGAAAGAGCAGCAGAAAGGGCTGCCAAACAAGCAGAAGTAGAACTGTCTGCAAAGACAAAGCAAGCCGAATTAGAAATTGAACTTAAGAAATCAGAGATGGAAAAAGAAACAGAATTAAAGAAAGCAGAAATAGCAGCTCAGAGTAAGAGAGAAGAACTGGAGTTACAGTTAAAGATGAAACAACTTGATACTGAGACTGCCATTAACAAAGAGTCTAAGAAATCTGAGAGACTGGAGAAAGAAAACCAGTTCAAGAAATATCAAGGTATTGTACGTAATTATACCTCGGGTGACTGCATCGCAGCCTTTACCCAACATTTTGAGACGTTAATGGAACATTACCAGGTTCCACTGTCTGAATGGAATATTGTTTATATGAGGAGTTTATCAGGGGAGCCTCTTAAAGTCATTGAGACCATCCCCAAAGACCTCAGAAAAGATTACCATTATCTGAAATCAAAGATTATGGCACATTTTATGTTAGATGAGGCAGGTTACAGAGAACAATTCAGTAAGTTGAGCCCAAAACCGACTCAAACGTTCTCTGATTACCTCTGCTTAGTCCGAGATATATTTACCAAATGGACTTCAGCAGCTAAAATTGATAAGAACTATCAAAGATTAGAAGATCTGATCATTAGAGATAGTCATTTCATCCATTCCATCAGCATTTTCAAAATTTTTGCAGGAGAATGAATGCACTGGTGTAGATGAGATTGAGAGACGTGGTTCGGCGTATTACACAGCCAACAAACATTGTTTTGCCAGTGAAGCTACTGACATAAATTTTGTAGCATCGGCTAACTATGACAAACCCTATAGTAGGCAGAAACCTCATAGGCCTACATCTGAGAAGTATAATCACTGTAATTATTGTAAATTTTCACACCATCAAAGTGAGATGTGCGACAAGAACCCCGGATATCATACTTATCTACAAAACATGGTAAACAGACAAGATAAGGAGCGTAAATCCTTCAGAAATTTGCGTAAATGTTTCCTCTGTAAGGCGTACGGACACTATCGCCATGATTGTAAAGGTAGGCAAATGACTAACAAAGCAAATGCCGCCTTGTTTGACAGTTCATCGTCAGATGAAGAACAATCAGAGAAATATCCTGTGAACTCAGCACAGGCTTTTGACATGTTTAACGCAAATAAATGTACTGTTTGTAACACCTTTTATGAAGATGGCATTTTAACATGCGGCCACTCCATTCCTATTGCCAATGAAGAAGCTAATTGGTAGTAGATTCCAAAGGCAGAATAACCGTCCATCAAGGATATGTGAATGGCAAGCGAGCTACAGTCCTTCGGGACACGGGAAGCTCACTGATTGGTCTGAAGAGAACGTTTATAATGCCTACAGACTATATAGGCAGGCACGTAACATGCAGAACATTCTCAGGCAATATTGAAAAGTACCCACTAGCATGGGCATATATTGAAACACCTTTCCTCACTGGGAAAGTAAAGTGCGCTGCATTAACAAACCCGGTGTGTGATATTATAATTGGAAATTTACCAGAGGTGAATGATAAACCTCATGACATAACATCTCTTTGTATTGATGATAGCATAACATCACCATCAAATGTCATCATTGATAATGTTACACCACCTAATGAATGTATGGTAGCTAATGTAGCACTAAGATCTCATGACATCATTGATAACACTGTGTCATCACCATCTGATATCATTGAATGTGTGAACGCAGTAACCAGATCTACTGCTAGAGTGCAAGATGAAAGTAATCAAACTGAGGCTATACAAATGCTTAGCCCAGTAGCACTACCTACTAACACCATGAAGGAAACGTTTGTAACAGCTCAAAAGGCTGACCCTTCATTGTCAAAATTTTTTAATCTGATCGGCCAAAATCCAAAGGTAACCAAGAATGCAAAATGGCATTTTGCTATGAAAAATGATATCCTCACTAGGTATTATACCAGAGGTGACAACACAACAGAGCAAACTGTTTTGCCAACTAATTATCGTAAGCAAGCCTTACATCTTGCCCATAATATACCTCTTGCAGGGCATATGGCATACGTTAAGACCAGATCAAGATTATTAACACAGTTTCATTGGCCCAAATTTTGCAATGACATTAAACAATATTGCAGAAGTTGTGACATCTGCCAAAAACTGGTAAAAAAAGGTAAACACACACAGGCAAAGTTACAAGTTACTGACTTAGCCAGTCGACCTTTTGAGAAATTATCTGTCGACATAGTGGGCCCTCTTAGTCATACAACAACGAGAGGGAATAAATATATTCTAACTGCCATTGATCAATGTAGCCGCTGGCCGGAAGCAATTCCGCTAAAGAACATAACTACCAATGATATAATGGAAGTTTTCTTCCATATATTTTCTCGGATAGGATTTCCAGACACTATCCAATCTGATAGGGGCACTCAGTTTATCGCCGCATCTACCCAAGCTTTCACCAAAATGTTGGGAGTGAAGCAATGTTTCAATTCCCCGTACCATCCTCACTCTAGTGGAATTATAGAAAAATTTAACGGCGATCTAAAGCACATGCTTGCAAAAGTCACGCAAGAGCACCCCAATAACTGGGACGTATATCTACCAGCTATTCTTTTTGCTTATCGCGAGGTACCACATTCTAGTACAGGCTTCTCTCCTTTTGAACTTATCTATGGTGCCAAACCACGTGGCCCATTAACTATTTATCATTAAATGTTAACTGACTCCACTCCAGTACTTAAACCCATATCATCATACGTATACGTTACATCATTGCGTGAAAGAATCATCAAATCTTGTATAATTGCAAAGAATGCACTAAAATTATCTGGTGCTACATATAGACAATATGCTGAAAAAGGTAACAGGACAATAACGTTGACACCCGGACAGGACGTTCTTCTTCTCCTACCTAGTGACAGACACTTATTGACTGATTCTTGGCAGGGACCATTTAAAGTGACAAGACAGATTTCACCTGTAGACTACGAGATCCAAATAAAAGACAAACACAAAATATTCCACATTAATATGCTAAGACCATATCACAACAGAAACAACGAACAAGACGATACAACAGCTTGTACAGTGATAATAGATCATGAAGATGACGAGGCTAGTGACGAAATTCCAACACCTGCAGTAGACACGACAAACTGCTTGAAGGAAATTAAGATCAACCCAAAGTTAACTCAAGCAGAAACAGACAGTCGCAAACACCTCATACAACAGTACAACACCATTTTCTCCAACAACCCAGGACAAACAGAATTAGTACAGCATCACATCACACTCACTTCAAACACACCCATAAAATGCAGACCATACACCATTCCATTGCATTACAAAGAACACTTACATCAGGAGATCATTAACTTAGAGAAAAACAACATCATAAGACGATCCCAATCAGACTTCTCATCTCCAATGGTCATAGTACGCAAAAAGGACAACACAATAAGACTCTGTGTCGACTATAGAAAGCTAAATAAGATAACTCTTCTAGATCTGGAGCCAATGGCAAACTCTGACGATCTACTGACAGAACTGACAGACGCTAGGTTCTTTACGAAGGTAGACATGACTAAAGGATATTGGCAAATAGCAGTAGACGAACAGAGCAGACATCTAACAGCATTTGCCACACCTTGGGGACTGTACGAATGGTGCAAACTTCCATTTGGGCTTGTCAATGCCCCAGCCACATTCGTACGTATGACACGACTTCTTCTAGTAGATATACCTAACATAATTTGCTATATTGACGACATCTGTGTTCACACAGAGACGATGACAGACCACATAAAGACATTAGAACAGACATTTGAACGTATTAGACAGCACGGACTGACGGTAAAGCCTGCAAAAGTAGACATAGCCTACCAGGAAATATCCTTCTTGGGGTACAAAATATCCAATGGCTTTGTCACGACGGACGATAACATTGTGTCCAAGATACTAAAACTCTCACTTCCGACTACGAAAAAGCAAGTCAGAAGTTTGTTGGGACTGATAAATTATTACCGGCAGTTCATCCCTGATTTTTCTGAACTGACCGAAGTATTTACTAACTTACTAACAAAAGATAAACCAGAGAAAATTGTAAGCAATGAATGCCTAAAATTTGCATTCCAAAAAGTATTAGCGTGTTTTTCTGATAATAGCTTAAATAATCTTATCCTGAAATTGCCCAATCTCCATTTACTTTTCAGATTGCGTACATACGCTAGCTCCGTGGCGATTGGAGCAGTCTTGTTGCAAGAGCATAATAACATCCTTCACCCTGTGTACTTCGTATCCAGGAAACTGAAACCCAGAGAACGGGCTTGGTCAATACCCCAATTGGAAACCCTAGCTTTAGTGGTGGGTATAACCAAATTGTCCAGATTCCTTCTAGGACGCCATTTCATTGTGGAGTCTGACAGCAGTCTGTTGCGATGTATAAATTCAGGTGTACCTTCAAACCAAATGGTAGCGCGCTGGTCTCTTAAGCTCCAAGATTACAGCTTCGAGGTTCGACATATCCCAGGCAGAACCAACACGATTGCCGATCTTTTGTCCCGTTGTCCGACCGACCCAGTAAGCACCAATGTCTGAGTGCAGTGTGTAAAATACACTCAGAGTAACACATCCATCCATCAGTGAATATTTTTTTTCCATTCACAAAAAGCTGTGTAATGTCTACGATATGATGTGATAGGGGTTACTCCCAATATATATAGTGTTCTTATTTTACTATTTAAAGTAGTGATTGTCGTGTATAATTGTGTAGTGTGTGGTAGGAAGCAAACTTTATTAATTGTATATATTACGAAACAAGAACAGTGCCACATTCGCTCAAAACTTACCGTAAGCGAACTATCCAATTTGACAGTGGTATCTGCGTGTGGAACTTTCCAGTGATATTTTAAAATCCGTGTGTGAAAGTGTGACCTAAACATTGACATCTACACCACTGCAGTCAATCGAAATCCAGAAGGTTTTCCAATGAAACATCCAACACATGAACTATTAGAACATTGTAACTACATCAGACCGGAACAAGTGTGTTCTACAAGTTTCAACATCAGCTGTTTAGTGTTCGTGTGTACTTCCGGATTAGTTAGAAATTTAGAGCAAAATTAGCAGACGACAAATAAAAGTTTAAAAAGCTATGACGATTCTAAAATCTTTAGGAATCAACAAAGTTGAATACACGAATTGTGTGTTTATATATTTATGTAGTGTAATCTTAGAATCATATCTTGATTAATGTATTCATACTACCGACTTTTTCTCGTTAGTATGAAGAAACATCAGGCGATGACGCTAAGAAATAGAATAATTATTGTAAAATATTATATTTCAGAAATTTTGAAGTTATTCCCCTGTCATTTAATTGTTATTACATCATTACACAAAGGGCCATAATGTGAAATGTATACGGTAATGTGTTGTATATAAATAGCCATGTTGTTGCCAGATTGTTAACACACCAGGAAGCCATCTACTGGGCATGGTAGAGTGTTACCGACATTGCAGACCAACACAAGAGCTCCTGGCCAAATGAGGTCAGGGTTTGAGCGTTTAATGCGACTTAATTAAAAGCCGTATTTCGGTCTAGCCAGATGGTTTTTGTTTCAGAAACCATATTATTACGTTTTTTTTTTTTGGAGGCTGCGAGGTAGATGCGTGAAGCTGGTACTGCCGATCTGACTGGGTCGATAATGCAATTGAGGTAATCAGCCATCGAGAGTATGAAACCTGACGAGTGTTGAAGGTTGAACACCACATGTCGTTGAAGACAACTTCCATTTCTTATATATTTCTATGGCAGATGTGTATTTCTATGTATTCTTATATCAATGTACATAACAACAGAAGGGTCGACTCTGACAAGGTTAAAATATTAACCCAGTATGTACATATATTATACATGAAAGATGACATCTTTCATGAAAGTGCCGGGGGAGCATGTCAGAGTCTAGATTGGTGCAGTGATGCAGTGACATCGTTACGCCCGCCAGGCGGCTTAGTCCCCAGCAGGGATGAAGTAACTTCGTTACGCCGCCAGGCGAGTAGTAGTTACCTGCCTGCAAGGTTGCTGGCTGACGAGACGGCCAGCGGTCAGGCAAGGACGACGCAAGACGCACGCATGCCTCGTAAAGCCACTTCAGGTGGGGAGGCAAGTTGCGAGCTATAGGCAGACAGCTCTGGGACGTGGACTCGACTGGACGCATGATGAGAGAAAGGCGTTGTGTGGTTTCTGTGCCTGAAAGTCGAGTGTCTGGACATCTTGAGAGATTGACTGTGAGCTGTATTGTGTATGTAAGTGTCTTGAAGTATCAAGTATATATTGTAGTGATCATCGTACTGTATATGATCTGTAAATAAATCTATTGAACGTTGTGTCATTGAGTCTCAAGTCAAATCACGTTGTACTTGTACTGTCTCACATGTGTTAGGTTAACGAGCCAAGTTTAAGACCCTGACATCACACTGGCGAGAAACTAGAAAAATGGGCATATGAAAAGTATAAAGACGAGCTAGCTAGACAGAGGGATGAAAGAGCAGTAGAAAGGCAACATCAAAAAGAAATGAAAGAGATCGAGGAGACTACCAAACAGAAACAATTAGAGGCCGATCAGGCTACCAAACAGAAACAATTAGAGGCCGATCAGGCTACCAAACAGAAACAATTAGAGGCCGATCAGGCTACCAAACAGAAACAATTAGAGTTAGACCAAAAAAAATTAGAATTAGAACAGAAGAAATTAGAGTCAGATCAAATTATCAAACAGAAACAATTAGACTTAGAGCATGCTAACAAACAAGCAGAGGAAGCCACCAAACAAAAGCAGATACAGGTAGATTCAGAAACTAAACTAAAAATGAAAGAAATGGAGGTAGATTCTAACATACAACTAGCCTCTAGCAAACAAAAGAGCCAAGAAGAACAGAACAAATTTAGTAAGTACAAGGGCCTTATCAAACCATACACGATAGGTGATTCAATCAGCGCATGGACTGAAAATATAGAGTTCCAACTAAAAACACAGAAAATACCTTTAGAGGATTGGGCAATGATTTACATGAGGAACTTGAGTGGGGAGCCTTTAAAAGTAATAGAATCCATACCTACAGATCTTAGAAACAATTACCAGTACATACACGATAGGATATTGCAACATTTATTTTAGACGCTACTGGTTATCAAATTCAATTCTCACAGATTAAACCAAAAGCAACTGAAACGTTCTTAGACTACATTTCTAACGTGCAGAGCACATTTAAAAAATGGACTAAGGCGGCTAAAGTAGGTAACAGCTATGAAAAACTAGAAGAGCTAATGGTAATGGACAAAGTTGTTTCTACAGTGCCTACCCCTTTTGCTAAATTCTTACAACAGTCAGATATTGATTCCATTCAACAATTAGAGAAACGGGGGTCAGCTTATTTTTCCTCTAATCGGGACATATTTAAAACTACATCATATGACACAGAAATTACAGCTTTTGCAAATAGAGTCCCTGATAGATCCTACAAACAGAAAGACTATAGTAAGAAGGACAAACCATATCAGAAACCACCTCGATGTAATTATTGCAATCTTTTTCACCCATCTTATTCGATGTGTGATAAGAACCCCACATATCCGGCACACCTAGAACAAGTGATAAGTAAGCAAGAAAACAGAAGATCATCGTTTAAACGTGCTGTAAAATGTTATTTTTGTTCTAGTTATGGCCATTATAGTAATAAATGTCTTGGGAGACAGAGAATGAAGGCAAACAACGCAGCCCTCATCGATACATCATCAGACGATGAGAGTGACATAGATCCCGAACTTGTCAATGTATTGCCAACGAATGAATGCCAGAATGTATCATCAGTAACCGATATTTTAGACTTTAAAAGGTGTAAAGTATGCCAGCAGTTTCATGCGGAGGGGAGATTGAAATGTGGACACGTAATATCATGTTCAAATGAAGAAGCTAATGCAGTATGTGCCTCCAGAGGTAACCTTAAGTTCTACGATGCACAGGTCAATGGTAAACCATGCCAATGCTTAGTTGATAGCGGCAGTACTATACTGGGTTTAAGGAGAGAACTTGCTAGAACAGAAGATTATACGGGTGAATTTGTCAAATGCCTTACTTTCTCGGGCACCATCGAGAAATATCCACTGGCAAAAGCGCATATCAATACCCCGTTCCTTACCGGCACATTTACGTGCGCGATCCTCCAAGATCCTTGTACAGATCATATTTTAGGATGTCTTGATGCATTAAAAGAATGTACAGACGACAACATAAAAGCCTGGAATGAAACACACATGGTCAACGCTGTAACCACGTCAGATACAGAAACAAAGTATACTGACTTACAAAATGAAACACTACAGCTATTAACATCAAGTGGTGCAGATACCAACAATACTCGCCAAAAGCTGAGCGAGGCACAAAGCACCGACCAAACACTCACGCCGTATTTTAACTTGTTGTGTGAGCGAAAGAAAGGTTCTAAAAATTCTTCCTGGTAGTTTAAAAAGGTTAACGGAATTCTCATGCGTTATTACACATATAATAACCATGAAATCAGCAGACGGTGTTACCTGTAACATACCGAGAAAAGGTGCTAAAAATCGCACATTCACCACCGTTTGCTGAACATTTGGGCTATCATAAAACACGAGCCAGAATTCTATCACAATTTTACTGGCCGAAATTTTGTTCGGACATAAAATCGTTCTGTCGCTCGTGTACTGTGTGTCAACATCGAGTACGAAAGAAAAAGCAAGTAAAGACCGAAGTGCAACGGTCAGTGATAGCATCTAGACCACTTGAAAGTATAGCGGTCGATATTACTGGACCCCTAATGCAGGTGTCGAGTAATGGAAACCATAACTATCCAAACAAGGGTACTAAAACGATTCACCTTAAACCGAACCAAAAGGCTGTGATTCAACTAACTGATAAACATAACATGGTACTAACATGTTACCAAGGGCCTCTCAACGTTGAACTCAAAATATCAGATGCGGATCATGAAATATCGACAAAAGAACACTTAGAGATATTTCATATCAACATCCTGAAACCATACGTTTCACAACAAGTACAACAGACAGACGAACAGATTGCACCAACACCAAGCAATGAGACGACAGACATACATAACTCAACTTCACTAGGTAGGGAGACACACAACAGCGACAACGCAAACACACTTAGCCAGATAACAGTACACACAACTAGTAGCACAACAGTATTGGACGACATGGAACTACCAGTTCCTACAGTAAACGTAACTGCGACAAATATCTCGACATATAAAAATAACAGATGCAGTCAGACGAAAGACGGGACAAAACACCTACTGAAACGTCGACAGGTCTTCAACAGGTTGAGATTGTGTGGACTCATAGCTAAGCCGTCCAAAATAGAGTTGGGCATGGAACAAATTGACTGCCTGGGTCATACCATCTGCATGGGCCAATCGAAAACTGATGACAATATCGTCACTAAGATTCTGAATGTAACAATGCCAACGACCAAGAAACAGGTCCCAAACTACTATAGTAAATTCATTCCCAACCTGGGGGAAATCACCAGTGTTTTTTCTAACATCTTAAAAGCTTCGGCTAAGTTATCTGTAAAAGATGCACGATTAATTAGTGCGTTATCGAAATTAAAACATTTTTTCATCGTTCCATCTATCCTTCGTATACCTAATCCAAATCTCACTTATTTCTTACGCACAGATATGAGTGCCATATCCATATCTGGAATACTAGGTCAGTTCTACGACGGGACGTTCCACCCCGTAGGTCGCAACATCACTCCTGCTGAAGGAAGATACTCAGCATCAGAAATGGAAGGCCTTAGTTTGATCTATTGTGTGAGAAAGTTTCATCGATTTTTGGCAGGAGCACAGTTTGTAATCCAATCCGATAACTCGCCATTGTCTGTGATGCAATCTGGACACCCTACCAACAATAGAATTTACAGGTGGGCTTTAAGTCTCCAAAATTATACGTTTACCATCCAGCATTTAAAAGGGAGATTAAATACGATTGCAGACATTTTAAGTCGTCCTTCATCCATTCAAATACCCGAGTTACAGGAAGGATGCGACCATACACCACCAGAAACAGTGACACTGTAATGTTAAATAACCAAGTGCCATGTGTGGTGAATAAGACATATCGTAAGTGCGTTACTATCGCCTGATACTTGACTTGTGTGAATAGAACAGTGCTATGAAAAGTGTAACGAACAGACGCAGAATTAATATGCGCTGAGACACACGTAATTTAGATTATGGGAACTAACGCCAAGAGGACAGCGAACCCAGCTTAGACCCCGAATCTAGAAAGAATGTGAACCAACGTCACAATATAATAAGGCTAGACCTCGAATAGAATGTATTGAATCAATGCTTAGACCCCGAATGACAGTACAGGGTTAGCGATGGACCTACATGATGTGGTAGGCAAATATAGTAATACACTATCCTCCAAGAAGAGCATTAAAGACTTTGGCGGAATGAACTATGTTAGAATAGTCTACAAAGAGATTTGCTCTAGCTTCACAACGCAGAGGAGGACGTCAACTTAGTGTAATTAGATATAGAAATGTAACTGTGATATATGTACATTATTATTTTATTTACAGTATCTATAACTTCATTTTCTTTTATTTATTCTATTGCAAATTATGTAAACGCATATATAACTTTATTTTCTTATTTGCGTAGTTAGAAATCACCATCAGTTAATTAATAACCCATTTATTAAAATATCCATTATAGAAATACAATTATTAGATCTTATATTAGTTAATTAACTTATAATCATAATCATTATACATCCATTTAGCTAATATATCATTTCAAAACTAATGCCAATCATTTAGGAATTAATATCATCTTTTTCACAAGAAACATTTAAGGTAATTAACCCATTTCGCTTAAATGAAAGTAGCAGTAAATTATTTCCCTTGAAGGTAATTTAGGTCAGCACACCAAAGTATGGAAGTTACGATGTCAGGATCGGTAACAAACCATCCTTATAACAATGTATATTTGTGTACAGACATGACGCGTGCAAACAAAACGCACAGTCATTTGGCGTGATTACTGTTATAATTCAGCCAATCATTTAATGTATATATTTATTGTTTATGTATGTAATACTATGAACCATATTTTAATGAAGAGAGAATGATTGATTGAAAGAACAGTATGAAAGGGTATGAAAGATGAATGAAAGAAGAGAAAATGCGAAGAGAGAATGCGAAAACTTAGTAAACATTGAAAGGAAGAGAGCGAGAGAGAAAGACAGCGGGAAAATTTTTTTCCCACCGATGGAAAGGTCTTATTTGACTTGTCTGTGTCATGTGTGTTTCCAATTTTTTTCTTTTTTTTTTAAATTTTTTTTTAATTTTGGGTTTGGCGGTCATCCCAGACAAGCTGGTTCCCCGCTTCCCCCTGTTTTTGGCGTGGACCCTTAGTCCCACTGTGAGCTATTGCCCACAGTGGTCCACCGGGCCCACATTTAAAGTGATACTTATGTGAGGGTTTTTTTGTGTGTGGATCACCCGGCCCCTGACCAGACCAGGCGCACTACTGTGGGGGGCAGCAAATGCGTCTGATCTTAGCCAAGGGACCAAGAATGATCATCCCGGCCTCCGACCAGACCAAGCGCACTACTGGAGGCCAGCAAATACACTTGATCTTAGCCAAAAGGCCGAGAAGCGATCTACCAGTAGCCACTACCAGTACCAGTATTTTTTTTTTTTTTAAATTTTGGGTTTGGCGGTCATCCCAGACAAGCTGGTTCCCCGCTTCCCCCTGTTTTTGGCGTGGACCCTTAGTCCCACTGTGAGCTATTGCCCACAGTGATCCACCGGGCCCACATTTAAAGTGATGCTTATGTGAGGTTTTTTTTTTTTTTTTTTGATCACCCGGCCCCCGACCAGACCAGGCGCACTACTGCGGGGGGCAGCAAATGCGTCTGATCTTAGCCAAGGGACCAAGAATGATCATCCCGGCCTCCGACCAGACCAAGCGCACTACTGGAGGCCAGCAAATACACTTGATCTTAGCCAAAAGGCCGAGAAGCGAGTACCAGTATCAGTACCATTTTTTTTTTTTTTTTCCAACTTTTATTTCATACAAAGCAATGTGTATTTACAAGTTGTAGTGTGTGTTTCTTTTGTTTGTGTATATTACAGAGCGTTGCCGTTTGTTAGTGTTAAGTGTGACATTGTGAATAAAACATAAACATACATATATACAGTTATGTTAATATGATATTGGGGCATATTGCATGTAGATACACATTCCTTGCATATGCTTCACTTCCACTTCCAAAGCGGAATGCATGAAACACCTGTCCATCTCTCCCTCTCCTCTCCTCTCTCTCTCTCTCTCTCTCTCTCTCTCTCTCTCTCTCTCTCTCTCTCTCTCTCTCTATCACATACACACAAACACACACGCACACACAATCTCATGCTTTCTGGAGACCGCAGTACATTTAAATGCCCCGCGCTTGGACAATAAACTTTAAACTATCATTTCTATTAAAATGTGGCTTCCTTGTAATTTCTGGGCCACTAAGCTCCCGAGGCGAAGGTCGTTGGTGTTGTTGCCTGATGACAAATTTCGGGGTGACGCTCTATTCCATGATGTCTTTTGTTTGGGGGACAAATATCAGGGATTTACTACTAGCAATTAGGGTCCATGGTCTGTCCCCAGGGAGATAATTGGTCCAAAATTGTGATAGTGTCTGGGTATTATATACATTGGGAAGGACTTAAAACCTGGCCACTAAAAGCCACCTTAGCTTACTGGGTACTTAAAGGGCTCATCGAATTTGTTTATACATGGTGGTGCATATTTTTCTTTTGAAACATATCATTACTGTATAACATCATTTTAATACTTAAGATACCGACTTGGTTTAAAGACTGCTACACGCACGCACGCGCGCGTGCGCGCACACACACACGTACACATGCGCGTGCAAATTCATGCACCACACACGCACACACACCTGCATCCACACACAGACGCATACATATGTTGCTGCCAACGGCACAGACACCCATCCACAATATATTTCATGTTGCACATTCATATATAATAATGGGAAAATTAATAATAATAGTAGCAGTAATAATAATAGTATAATAATAATAATAATAATAATAATATAATTGTAAGATTATTAATACCATCAATAAATACATTTACAGTTGTAGTATCCTTTATTTAAAACAAATTATTTGCTTCTTCTGTAATATGTGCTGTCTTCAGCCAAATATTTTACGAGATTTGCGCTTGTGGGGCTAAGATTAGAATGTTTGCGACTTTTTGTTGATAAAGTTGTTGGACAATTTCTTTGTTGATTGTTCTGTAATTGTATAGTGCTTTGTTTCTTAATGTCCATATAAGATTTCTGTACTATGCCAATAGAACAAGTAGCTTTGTGTGGGTGTCTTGTGTGGAGTAAGGAATGGAATTTATCATGATTGCTTTGTAAACATCTGTTCTTTGTTTCAAATGAGTGTTTAGGATGTTTTGTAGGAGATTTCTTGTTGGCATGATTGTGTTGCATTCGTAATAGATGTGCTCTTCTGATTCTTGGACGTTCCGTCTACAAAGCTGACACTGTAGTATTTGTTTAGTTATTTTTGCTGTTCTCTCTGTTGTTGGGGTCATGCTGTAAACAAGCCTATATGTAATTTCCCTTGCTTTTGGAGTAATCTGCTTGTTGTGAATATTTGAGAAAATTTCGGTATAATCTTTTATGAAATATCTATGTCCTCTTTTAATTCTGAGATGTACCGGAGTTGCTTGTCTATATTTATAAAACAAAGTGTATGTATGTAAATATGTGTGTATGTATATATGTATGTATGTAAATATGTATGTCCTTTATTTGTTCGCGAACGGCCCATCCGATTGAGATGAAATTTTCTACACGCCTTCCTTTCATTCCAGAGCTGTCAACTGTCATAGTTTTTTTTTCTTCTTCCTCCTCCTCCCTCCTCCCCCTCCCAAAATACGTACGTAAATATATGATGATGATGATGAAAGAATCCCCGAACCAAAACGCTAGGGAAAGGGAAGAAAATGACGTGACTACACAGAATCGTCACACGGCAATCATCATCATCAAGTGCCGTGCCGGCTGGCGTAGGCGTTCATGGCTCTCTGTAGATCTCAGTCTTTGTTTTTTTTAATCAACTCTGCTGCTGATATTCCTCCATGCCACGGCAATATCAATAACAATTCATCTTTTTATGTGTAAGGAAGTTATCTACAGTCGTGTAGAAGGGAAGAACTAGACGAGTATGAATTCGGAATGGCGAACTCTCTCCCCCTCTCTTCTCCTCCCTCTACCTCCTCCCTCCACCCTTCTCCTCTTCCTCCTCCCTCTCCTCCCTCTCCCTCCTACCTCCTCCTTCTCCCTCTTCCTTCTCCCTCTTCCTCTCCCCTTCTCCTCCATCCTCCTCCCTCCTACTCCCTCCGCCTCCTCCCCCCTCCTCCCTCATCTTCCCTCCTCCTCCCTCTCCCTCCTCATACCTCCTCCTCCTGCCTCCCTCCTCCTCCTGCCTCCTTCTCCCTCATCATCCTCCCTCCTCCTTCTCCCTTCTTCTCCCTCTTCCCTCTTCCTCCTCCTACCTCCTCCCTCCTCCTCCTCCCTTCTCCTCCTCTTCCTCCTCCCTTTCCTTCCTCCTCCTCCTCCCTCTACCTCCTCCTCCCCTTCCACCTCTCTTTCCTTCCTCCCCTCCTCATTCTCCCTCCTTCCTCCTCCTCCTTCCTTCTTCTCCCTCCTCCTCCTCCCTCCTCCTTCCTCCTCCTCCCTCTCCTCCTCCTCCCTCTACCTCCTCCCTCCTCCTCCCTTCACATTCCTCCCCCTCCCTCCTCCTCATCCCTCCTCCTCCCTCCTCCTCCTCCCTCCTCCTCCTCCCTCTACCTCCTCCTCCCTTCACATTCCTCCTCCTCCCTCTTCCTCCTCCTCCCTCCTCCTCCTCATCCCTCCTCCTCCTTCTTCCTCCCTCCTCCTCCTCCCTCATCCTTCCTCCTCCTCCCTCTCCTCCTCCTCACTCCTCCTCCTCCTCCTCATTCTACCTCCTCCCTCCTCCTCCCTTCACATTCCTCCTCCTCCCTCTTCCTCCTCCTCCTCCATCCTCCTCCCTCCTACTCCTCCCTCCTCCTCATCACTCCTCCTCCCTCCTCCTCCTTCTTTCTCCCTCCTCCTCCCTCCTCCCCCTCCTCCTTCCTCTCCGCCTCCTCCCTCCTCCTCCCTCCTCCTCCCTCTACCTCCTCCTCCTCCCTCCTCCTCCCTCTACCTCCTCCCCCCTCCTCCCTTCACATTCCTCCTCCTCCCTCTTCCTCCTCCTCCCTCCTCCTCTCTCCGCCTCCCTCCTCCTCCTCTTCCCTCTACCTCCTCCCTCCTCATTCCTCCTCCTCCCTCCTCCTCCTCCCCTTCCCTCCTCCTCCTCCCCCTCCTTCTCCTCCTTCTCCCTCTTCCTTCTCCTCCTTCTCCCTCCTCCTTCTCCCTCCGCCTCCTCCCTCTTCCTTCTCCCTCCGCCTCCTCCCTCCTCCTACTCTCTCCTCCTCCTCCCTCCTCCTCCCTCTCCTCCTCCCTATCCTCCTCCTGCTCCCTTCTCCTCCTGCTTTCTCCTCCTCCCTCCTTCTCCCTCCTCCTCCACCCTACTCCTCCCTCCTCCTCCTAATCCCTCCTCCTCCCTCTACCTCCTCCCCCCTCCTCCCTTCACATTCCTCCTCCTCCCTCTTCCTCCTCCTCTCTCCGTCTCCCTCCTCCTCCTCCTCCTCCCTCTACCTCCTCCCTCCTCCTCCCTTCACATTCCTCCTCCTCCTCCCCTCCTCCTCTTCCCTCCTCCTCCTCCCCCTCCTTCTCCTCCTTCTCCCTCCTCCTTCTCCCTCTTCCTCCTCCCTCTTCCTTCTCCCTCCGCCTCCTCCCTCCTCCTACTCTCTCCTCCTCCTCCCTCCTCCTCCCTCTCCTCCTCCTGCATGGGCGAAATAGAGAACACACTGAACCGTTCAACAGGGATTCATTGTCAAAGAAATGTGGTTATTAAGACAAACGAAAGTGAGGGAAATGAAATACTTTGGGCGTGTAGAGTCTGGAAAAGATGTATATGGAGGGAGGCCTAACGAGTAAGCGGACAAGAGGAAAACCCAACATGGATGGGTATATTTTATATATAAAAGGCGATCTCCGTCCGTCTGTCTGTCTGTCTATATGTCCCTAATGCGCTCGCGAACGGCCCATCCCATTGAGATGAAAGTTTTTACACGTCTTCCTTTCATTCCAGCGCAGCCCACTGTCATATTTTTTTAGTATGAAAGTTTGAAGATTTTATATTTCTTTACACTGTCGCCAACTCTAAGAAGACATGGAACAACCTCAGCCATTATTAAATCTACAGGCATATGCGTTATATTCCTCCTCCTCCTCCTCTCCCCTCCTCCACCTCCTACCCTCTTCCTCTTCTCCTCCCCCTCCTCCCTCTCCCTCCTCCATCCTCCTCTTCTCTCTTTCTCCTCCTCCTCCCTCCTCCTCCCTCTTCCTCCTCCCAGCTTCTACTCCTCCTTTTTCTTCTTCTTCTGCTGCTGCTGCCGCTGCTCCATTTACCCAAGTTAATATATTACCAAGTTGGTCTTCGTTTATCTAAGGTTGTTCTAACTGCAACCAATAAATGATTAGACAGACAGACAGACAGACAGACAGACAGACAGATAGACAGACAGACAGACAGACAGACAGACAGTCAGTCGGGAACGGGAACTTATATGACTACTCATATGAATTAAATGAGATGCTCCCCATCAGGGGCTGGGCGAAGCCGGGCCGGATCAGACAGATAGACAGACTGACAGACAGACAGACAGACAGACAGACAGATAGATAGTCGGGAACGGGAACGTGAGCTTATATGACTACTTATATGAATTAAATGAGATGCTCCACACCAGGAGCTGGGCAATGCCGGGCCGGGTCAGACAGACAGACAGACAGACAGACAGACAGACAGACAGACAGACAGACAGACAGACAGACAGACAGACAGACAGACAGACAGTCGGTAACGGGAACGGGAACTTATATGACTACTTATATGAATTAAATGAGATGCTCCCCACCAAGGACTGGGCGAAGCCGGGCCGGGTCAGCTAGTAATTTAACTAAATGCCTGTAGATTGTATGTGTTTTCTTGTGTAGTAATTTTTCATGTCCTTTAATGGCTGAAATACATGTTTTGTAGAACGTTGGGAGAGTGCCAAAATAATGTGAGGATGTATTCCTAATAGGTTTTAAAGAAGATAGCCTAATTCCAATGTAATAGTGTGCTAAAGGGTGTTTTTCTGGGTGTTGTAGGATTTCACCTACGTGTTTGATCCTAAGTGCTTGTATTTTGGTTGTTATGTCTTGGAGGGCGATACCTCCATCTTTTTTGTCTTGCATGAGTGTAGTATGTTTGATACTGTAGATGGTGCTGCCAAACACAAAGCGTCTAATCTCTTTGTTTATGTTTGTGACAGTCTGACGTGGGAGATCTAGGTCTGTGCACATATATAGTATTTTTGGAATTATATATGTATTAACAATGGTACTTCTACCAAATATGGTAGTTGTTTTGTATTTGTATCTCTGTAACATATCTGTTATTTTCTTCTCTAGATTTTGCCAAGTGTCTTTGTGTGTCTGATTAGGTTGACATGGGAAGACTATTCCGTACACTTAAGATTGTTTGATGTTAAGTCAAATGGAAAATCCGCCTTATTTTTCCATTTGCCTAAGCCCATTATAGTAGATTTTTGGACGTTTAATTTTGCCCCACTCCCTTTGCCGAAAAACGAGAACGTCTCTAAAATGATCCGTACAGATTTTTCAGTGGTCGGAAAGAAAATGGTATCGTCCGCATAAGCACGCAGCTTTTGTTCACCCTTCCCTGGTATGAACGTACCCCTGACATTGTCGTCCTGTCGTATCTTTTCTAGAAGTGGCTCTAGAGCGACAACGTACAGTAAAGGGGACAAGGGACATCCCTGTCCCACTGACCTAGTCAACCTGAAAGAGTTGGTTAGGGTATGGTTTAATAGAATCCGACTTTCCGGTTTCAAATATAAAATTTTGACCCATGTCCGAAAATAATTTCCCACTTTGCAGTGTGAGAGAGTTTTGTGGAGGTATGAGTGAGATATTCTGTCGAATGCTTTTTCTTGATCTAAAGAGAGAATTGAGGACTTACAGTTTTTCAGATGTGTGTAGTTGATGATGTCCCTTATGAAGTGTGTGTGTTGCTGGATATTCCGGTGTTGCACACTACATTGCTGGTCTTCATGAATGAGAGATGCCATTACTGGTTTCAATTTATTCGTCAAAGTCTTTGTTAAAATCTTGTAGTCTACATTTAAAAGCGAGATAGGTCTGTAACTCTTTAAAAGTGTCTTTTCAGTGTTCTCCTTCGGAATAAGAGTGATGTAAGACGTGTTGAAACTGGATGGAAGTTCATGTTTGTGGAAAGATTCAGAGAATACTGCTAGTAAAAGGGGACCTAGAAGAGGAAAGAAAAACTGATAGAATTCAGCAGTAATACCGTCAGGGCCAGGCGATTTGCCCTTCTGCATTCCATGAACTGCTTGTGTTATATCTGTTAGTGTTAATTCAGTATCTAGTGTTAGTTTCTGTTCCTCTGTGAGTTCTTTTGTGAATTTCATAAAGTGTTCTTGCACGTGCGCCTGTGTGTTTTCCTCTGTATAAAGGTTCCTGTAATAATCTTCAAAGGCTATGGCTATTTGTTGTGGCTCGACTTGTATATTTCCTTCCCTGTCAATTATCTGGCCTATTTGTCTGCTGCGCTGTATGTTTTGTTCTAAAGCTAGGTATTGTTTACTCGGTATTTCTTGTGTTATAGTTTGTAACTTTGTTCGCAGTAACACCCCCTGAAATCGATGATGTCTGTGGAGATCTAATTCTTGATGTAATGCTATGATGTGTGGTGAATTTTTGTCTGTCTGTAGTAAGAGCTTAATTGCATTTTCCAATACTTTTTCTTGTTGTAGTTTTTGCTTGTGTATTACTGCTGCTAGTGTTTGTGTTCTCTCTCGTATAGTTTGTTTAAGTGTTTCCCAGAGTTCTCGCGCTTTACCCTCCGGTATATCGCTTGTGTATGTGAGGATCAGTTTTGTTATGCAATCTACATAGTCCTGATTTTGTAAAAGTGTGCAGTTCAGTTTCCAATGGGGAGATCTTCTAAGATGTGGTGTTGCTTGTACTGTGTTTATTGTTGCAACTACCGCCTTATGATCTGTGAAGTTCAGTGTCTCCTGTAAATGCTTGACTTGTGTTATATGATGTGTTATGGGCGCATAAATTCTATCTAATCGCGCTGCTCTGTTATGCGCATTGTTTGTGTGTGTTGTATCTGTTCCATGGGGGTGCATCTGCCTGTATGCGTCTGTTAGCCCATGGATATCTAAAATTGTTTGCAATGTGTCTAATTGATGTTCCTCCTCCCCCGTTGTGTTTCTAATTTGCATTCTTACATCTCCATTTATAAGGTCGTGTGCCGAAAGTACGCAATTAAAATCACCCCCTAGGATGATGTTGTGGCCCCGATATGAGCGTGATAATAAATTTTCCAGTGTTTGGTAGAAGAGCGGCTGATTTCTGTAGTCAGGCGGTGCGTGTATGTTGACAATTGTGTATTTATTTATGTTATTTCTCACCTGTACTATAGCTATCCTACCCTGGCAGTCTCTGTCCTTCTCTATAATCTGCCACCTGTCCGATGTCTGTATTATTGCTGTACCCAATCCGATATGTTGAGTACTAAGACTAAAACATGAGTGTCTTAGACCTAAGCATGTTTTGATATATGATGCGTGAACATCGGTGTTAACGTTAGTTTCCTGAATGAGTATAAAATCAGGTTTATATTTGTGTATGAGTGGTATAAGATGATTAATTTTGGATCTTATACCTCGAATGTTAATGCTCATTATTTTAATTTCCGCTGCCATTTTTGTTGTAAAATAAGAAACGGTTGAGCATAATTATGTTTCTTGTTTCAAAACTGTCTGTATTCCTGTTATCATTTCTGGAGATTGTCAGTAGATTCCTCCGCCGGGCTCGAAATCTTTAAGTCAATAACGAGGCGTGGTGAAGAATCTGACAGGTTTCTTTGTCGTGGTGGTGTGTTAATGTTATCACTGTCTATTTCGGTCATGGCGCTGGTCGTTATCTGTTCAGTATAATTACTTACGCATTTCTTTTTGTTTGACCTGTTCGCTTCAGGCGGTGTAGGGTAGTCGTGGTTGTTGAGGGGCGGCAGCGTGGTAACATGTGTTTGGCAGGCTGGAGGTGTCGAGCTCTCACCGTCAGACAGGCTCTTGGTTGAGCGTCCCCTTTTCCGACTGACCAGCTGGAAACCGTCTTCATCCTCCTTACTATGTTGATCTGTCTGGGAGTTCGATGTGACTTTTTGTGCCACTATAGGTGCCTTCTGGGTTTGTACTTTGGCCGGATATTTATTACTCCAGTGGGAGTCTTCCCCACAGACTGTACATGCCGTACGGCGCCCCGGAACTGTGATGAAGAGACGGTGTAGCTTGTCTTCTACCCCGTCCAACTCCATTTCCACGTAATGTGGCAGAGGTTCTTTCGGGTTGCACAGAAATAGCCACGTGGCCGTGCTGTTTTTCAGTTTATGCACTTCCGCGTTTATATCTCCCGAAATATCCGCGGCTATTTGCTTCACTGTCTCAATCTTTGCGGTTGTAGGCATCCAGTGAATCATAGCCTTGGTCTTTTCCTTCTCTATGTTTTCAATTACAATAGTTACTTTAGGATCCTGCAGTTCATGCTTCATCCCGTGAAGCCGTTCATAATGAGCCGCCTTTGCTTCCGGTGTTAGCGTAGCGTACCATCTTTTAGGGTCCTGAAAGCGGTAGATGGATTTTATCCCTTCCCTACCAATCCCGCAAGGCCCCCTCAAGACGCTCGCCATCAGCGAGTAGTTGAACCGGAATACATGAGGTCCTGATATAGAAAACACAAGTGTGTTCGCTTGATGGAACGCTCCTCCTTCGAAACCTTCACTTGTGTTGACTTTGACACGTTTAACAATTTGGTTTTCCATCTTCGATAATCCGTGACAGAGGAAATCTTCAATACGGAAGCACAGATACAGATACACGTGGTGAAAAACAATCGAAAACACTTCCACAAAATTGAAATCACTGATATATTTGAATAATCCGTGACAGAGGAAATTTTAATCCAGATCTACACGTGGTGATACACTATCGAATTCACTTCCACAAAATTAATATCACTGATATGTATAAATAATCCGTGAAAGAGAAAATCTTTAATCCAAATCTACACGTGTGAATTGTGAGACCTGACTACTACTGGCAGTATAAGTACCAGCGCACCAGTAACGGAGGAGAAAGATTTATACGTTGTGAAGAGAACAAATTAGAGATGTTTATCCCACACTTTAATCCCCAACCTGGAGGATAAGGTTAATTTACAATTAAAAAATACTTTAAATAATTTGAGCTGTTTTCTTAAAACAACAAAACTTTCAAACAGTATCCAGAAACACTAAATTTCCGTAAGTATATGCTAATTGAAAATCTTAGATTAGTTATATATACTTAAATAACTGGAATATAAATTTGAGATATCCTAGAAATATTTTTAGTTATAATTATTTCCCTTACTTACCACCCTTTTCTTATGCCCCTTAATATTTTATTCTTTAAATGCAGAAAAGCCCCATTTACACTCTTTGGCGCGCATAGAAAATATTCTATCTCCATAATTATATCTTAATTACCTTAATTATATAAGCCAATGGTAGATGCTTAGTGACATGGTTTGTGAGATTAATTGTATGATATATAAGCCAATGGTAGATGCTTAGTGGCATGGTTTGTGAGATTAATTGTACGAAAATCTTCGCATTCAATTGCTCCTCGTCTTTTTGGTATAGATATAAATACCGGTTTCAGCATATCGCTTGGTAGATATCCATCGCTGTAAATGTCATTCAACATTTTGGTTAATATATCTTCTCCAAACTCTCCCAGTACTTATAATTCTTCTATTGTAGAACCACCCATACATTAAAAGGCATAACCACGTTTAATGTAATACCGAGAAGAAATAGAAAACTGAGTTATAAACCCCTGACGCGTGAAAATGAAGCCACTAGTTTTACACAAACTTTGAAGATGCTTGCTTGCTTGCTTGCTTGTGTTCATTGGCTTGAGCTCCAATGCGAAGTCCTGTATGTCGGATGAAGACATCCTGTTGTCCAACATCAGTGTGATGTCATACAGGACCTGAGGTTTGCATGAGTATCCGTTGTCCCATGTCTGGCTTATTGGTGTGCAGACTGGTGGTTCCTCGCCGTACAGGCAGACACTCTCTGACTTCGGAGGAATCGGTGATCCTATTGACTTTAGCCAGGACCCCAAAGGGACCTGTTGCCCAGGACGCTCGACGAGGACGCGTCAATAGGTCTTGGCCAGTATATAACCCGGCCCTGGTGCCTTGGAAACACCTCTGCGTCCCACTTTGAAGATGACTTAGAATTTCCATCCATCCATCATGTGCTATGCCGATAAGCGTGGGCGGTCATGTTTTGCCATCTTACTCGATCACCAGAGTAGTGGATCAGATCCGTATTCCTGTCTCGACCATGCCACGTGGCCAAGCCATCCATATATTTACTTCTCGGTCTTCCCCTTATTCTCTTCCCTTCGATCTTGCCAGCTGAATAACTGTAATATCAACAACCGGACACCAACTGTAAGTTTATGGCATGACCCGGGGTTGTTGACAGAACTTATGCAATGAAGTCATTGGGAGAGTTCTCTGTGATGGGAGTCTGGTGTTTTGGTCTATCAAGCACCATTTCTCTTATTCTGCCTCTGCCTTTTTTCTCACTGATCTTTCCAGTGGTTTCTCTTCTCATCGTATGAACTATAAGAACAAGAAAAAGCAGTTAATTCTAACGCAAAGGTTTGCTAAATGTCAAATTATCAAACGGATTTGTTTTTGTGTCAAATATAAAGCATCCTTGAATATCAAAAACACAGTAACAATGGTGATATCAAAGAAAATTATGACACAAAATGTGACATAGAAATAGAAGGAAAAATTCTTAACCAAGTGGAAAATCCTAGATGCCTAGGTGCATTTTTATAACTATCAGATGGAAGATGTACAACAGAGATTAAGAGCAGATTAGGGCAAGCAAAAGCCCCACGGTGCCTGATGTAAGCAAGAAAATGAAGAGCATCTGATGCAATAAGTCACTATCACTGAATGTAAGAAAGCCAGTGCTGAAATGCTATTATTAATAGAAGTTAGTTGCATATCCTTTACAGGACATCGCAGTAAACTCCGGCATTTTCTTTACTGTTTTTGATTTTCTTGGCAAGTTTATGTTCAGTAGTTTGTCATTCCATTCTGAACGATCGGCAATCACATCATGGTATGAAAACGCCAACACAATGTGGTTGGTCTGCTGCCAAATCGCCCGGAGCTGTGTTTCGAACGCGATATGAGGGATTTCGAATTCCGTCCGTGACGCCTTCGCCACAGAGAGAGAGAGAGAGAGAGAGACAGAGATTGTGTGTTTCCAATGTGTCGTCAAGGGTTTTATAGTTTTATATGTGTTACAGGCAACACTTTAGCAGAGTATAGAGAGAACGTACTTTGAGCTTCAGAAAACGGAATTGTAGTCACAAATAAAAATAACGAACGTTTGTAACCGCAATAAACCGATTTGTGGCGCTCGAAGGAATACACACATTTAGTACACTAACGCATACACATGTTAGAGAGTTAAGTACACTGTAGTTTATTAGAAAACACGCAAACAAACAGGAAAACGAACACATAAAAGATGCACACACCAATTAATTCAAAGAACAATAACTCTAAATTCAGGGGACACAATAAATAATCAGAAACCTAAATGTAACAGTAAATATAGCTTTTTCACATGCGGAAGCAAGAAGGTGAACAGTAGAAGCTATGTGTATAGAGTTGGAGGGGATATTGATGGGAACATGAACACTTGGTGCTCATGTGTTGTACTCATAACAGAGTCAACTAGTGTGTGGGTTGTCATTTTGGGCAATAGGAGGAACAGGTCAAGACGGAAGTCAATGGGTGGAAGTCAAAAGACATAGGGTCAAACGACAGAAGCCAGGACATAAGTCATAAGACAACGGTTTCCGGTTCACTACCAATCCTTGAGATATCTAGAGATCCAACTATACTGAGACATGGGCTACTAAATCAGCCAAGTGAAAAGATAGAACACTGTGAATGAAGGTAGAAGATATGGTTCTATCCCCAAACTAGAAAGTTCTATACTTATTGGAGATCTGACAAAATTGGGACAACCAATTTTTCTTTTGTGACCAAGAAGTGTTACAAAGATGGAAAGGGGAAGTAACACTTCGCGGAGAGGAGGGGACCCTGTCAGCATCCCCAATAAGACCTTACAGGAGTAAGGAGTTAACACTAGGCTAGTAGAGAGACACCCAGACAGGGAAGACAACGAGTACTATTTATAACCTCACTGGGAGACACATTTGTGTCAGACCAGAAGTCAACGAGTACGAATGAGCGAGGGCTTTCCCCAAGCAATTGGGTTTCTGGCCCTAACGAGTAACCGTGATATGCCAGGTTACTCAAACTCACCAGCCGGCGTGCTGGCAAGACCAGGCACGCAATAATAGGACTGCACGGAGGGTAAAAGTGTCCGTGCTTGTCCACGCTATGTGTAGCGGGACAGACTGACTGGAGACGGTAGAGAGGTCGGACGTATCCTTGTCCAATACGATAGCTTTCTAGGCCATAGGCAAACATAGGGCTATATAATTTAGATTGTGTAATGCTAGCATCATCTATCATCACGTTGATGTATTCATATTGTGTACAATGATGAAACCTAACTCTTGTAGAGCCATTCACATGTCGGCTCTGAATAAATTGCATTCCTTTCGCAAATGTCATGAATTGTTATTTCGTGCAGTGCGAAAGTAGCGGAGTCTTGAAAGCTGCAGCGCACAAGTCGCTGACAGCCTCGAAGTGCTCATCTATACAGATGGATCTGTTGTAAAGCAGCAGAGAAGTGCGTGGGCATTTGCGGGCCGAACTGTTCAAGAATCCAGTGGTGCCCACTCTATGACCACGAGCAGCATGACGATGGAGGTGATGGCAGTTACACAGGCTTTCATATGGCTGGAATCACAGCATTATACCAACGTGCGTGTACTAAGTGATTCAATGAGCATGATTCAGAAGGTCGAAGCTGGAGCTGTACGCAGACAGTGGACTGAGTCGCTGAAGTCTGTTGTCCGTAAAGTCACCTTCATCTTCGTCCCGGGATATGCGATAGTCAAGGGAAATGAACGAGTTGATAAACTGGCTGGCTTTGCACCCCCTGTAGATGGACAGCCCATGGATCGCGCCGATGTTATTAACGCGCTTAAAGATATGGCGAGAACAGAGGACTTTGACGTCAGTGAATCCACATCGCTGTCCAGGATGAAAGACTTGGGAATAAGAATCGACACGGTCAAACGCGAGTGGTACAACGGAAAAACGAGGTGCCTCGTCAACCAACACAGAACTGGCACTATCAGCCACCGGTCGCTGATGCATATGCTGGGGGGAGGATCTGAGCACCTATGGACCTTCCGGAGTGCAATGAAGATACCCCAACTAATAACTGATAACTGATAACTGAAGAACAGAACAGATATCACACTGAGTTGAGTCAAGTCAAGTACAACACTGAGTTAAGTCAAGAACAACATCACACTGAGTTAAGTCAATTACAACATCACACTGAGTTGAGTCAAGTCAAATACAACATCACACTGAGTCAAGTCAAGAACAACATCACACTGAGTTGAGTCAAGTACAACATCACACTGAGTTGAATCAAGTCAAGAACAACATAACACCGAGTCAAGACAAGAACAACATCACACTGAGTTGAGTCAAGTACAACATCACACTGAGATAAGTCAATTACAACATCACACTGAGTTGAGTCAAGTCAAATACAACATCACACTGAGTTGAGTCAAGTCAAGAACAACATCACACTGAGTTGAGTCAAGTACAACATCACACTGAGTTGAGTCAAGTACAACATCACACTGAGTTGAATCAAGTCAAGAACAACATCACACTGAGTCAAGACAAGAACAACATCACACTGAGTTGAGTCAAGTACAACATCACACTGAGTTAAGTCAAGTCAAGTACAACATAACACTGAGTTGAGTCAAGTACAACATCACACTGAGTTGAATCAAGTCAAGAACAACATCACACTGAGTTAAGTCAAGAACAACATCACACTGAGTTAAGTCAATTACAACATCACACTGAGTTGAGTCAAGAACAACATCACACTGAGTTAAGTCAAGAACAACATCACACTGAGTTAAGTCAATTACAACATCACACTGAGTTGAGTCAAGTCAAGAACAACATCACACTGAGTTGAGTCAAGTCAAGAACAACATCACACTGAGTTGGGTCAAGTCAAGAACAATATCACACTGAGTTGAGTCAAGTCAAGAACAACATCACACTGAGTTGAATCAAGTACAACATAACACTGAGTTGAGTCAAGTCAAGTACAACATCACACTGAGTTGAGTCAAGTCAAGTACAACATCACACTGAGTTGAGTCAAGTCAAGTACAACATCACACTGAGTTGAGTCAAGTCAAGTACAACAACACACTGAGTTGAGTCAAGTCAAGTACAACATCACACTGAGTTGAGTCAAGTCAAGAACAACATCACACTGAGTTGAGTCAAGTCAAGAACAACATCACAATGAGTTGAGTCAAGTCAAGAACAACATCACACTGAGTTGAGTCAAGTACAACATCACACTGAGTTGAGTCAAGTCAAGTACAACATCACACTGAGTTGAGTCAAGTACAACATCACACTGAGTTGAGTCAAGTCAAGTACAACATCACACTGAGTTGAGTCAAGTACAACATCACACTGAGTTGAATCAAGTCAAGAACAACATAACACTGAGTCAAGACAAGAACAACATCACACTGAGTTAAGTCAAGAACAACATCACACTGAGTTGAATCAAGAACAACATCACACTGAGTTGAGTCAAGTACAACATCACACTGAGTTGAGTCAAGTCAAGTACAATATCACACTGAGTTGAGTCAAGTCAAGTACAACATCACACTGAATTGAGTCACGTACAACATCACACTGAGTTGAATCAAGTCAAGAACAACATCACACTGAGTCAAGACAAGAACAACATCACACTGAGTTGAGTCAAGTACAACATCACACTGAGTTGAGTCAAGTCAAGTACAACATCACACTGAGTTGAGTCAAGTACAACATCACACTGAGTTGAATCAAGTCAAGAACAACATAACACTGAGTCAAGACAAGAACAACATCACACTGAGTTGAGTCAAGTACAACATCACACTGAGTTGAATCAAATCAAGAACATCATAACACTGAGTCAAGACAAGAACAACATCACACTGAGTTAAGTCAAGAACAACATCACATTGAGTTAAGTCAAGAACAACATCACACAGAGTTGAGTCAAGTCAAAAACATCACAGCACTGAGGACATTCCCAAACCTGCTCCATCCTCATCTGCATCCTGACATCACATGACCAGGTGACGGTAGTCCCACGGCAGATATTACTGTTTAAGTGTTCCGTCCTCATCTGCATCCTGACATCACATGACCAGGTGAAGGTAGTCCCACGGCAGATGTTACTGTTTAAGAGTTCCGTCCTCATCTGCATCCTGACATCACATGACCAGGTGAAGGTAGTCCCACGGCAGATGTTACTGTTTAAGTGTTCCGTCCTCATCTACATCCTGACATCACATGACCAGGTGAAGGTAGTACTGTTTCAGTGTTCAGTGGTAGGCCTTCACATGTTCTACATGGCAAATAAAGTGGGGTGGCCTATCACCTTCCCTCCCAGAACATTCTGAAAATGCCTGGTACACATTTTTTATGAGGCTGGCTTGAGTTCCCCAAAGCTGTACTGGCACACATTTTTTATGAGGCTGGCTTGAGTTCCCCAAAGCCTTACTGGAACACATTTTTTATGAGGCTGGCTAGAGCCCCCAAAGCCCTACTGGAACACATTTTTTATGAGGCTGGCTTGAGTCCCTAAAGCCGTACTGGAGCACATTTGTTATGAGGCTGGCTTGAATCCCCCAAAGCCGTACTGGAACACATTTTTTATGAGGCTGGCTTGAGTTCCCCAAAGCCTTGCTGGAACACATTTTTTATGAGGCTGGCTTGAGTCCCCAAAGCCCTACTGGAACACATTTGTTATGAGGCTGGCTTGAGCCCCCAAAACCCGTACGGTCGGGGATCAATAATCATGCCTGTTCCGTGGATTGAACGAACCACTGTTGACGCAGCCTTATAAACTGCTATTGGATGATTCTAAGAATTGTGGGGAAATTGGGAAGGAAATGTTCTGTGAAAGGGAACTAATCCATGGCTCAGAATATGTACTTGATGGTTTCCCAGCATTCTGCATTTTTCACCAATACCCACCAAGTTCTGTGGTGAAGGGGTTACGGACGCAATTCATATCCCGCATACTGCGTCTGAAACACAGCTGCGGGCGATTTGGAAGCAGGCTGCCTTGCGTTTTTTTTTCTATGCAATGGTATGAGTGCCACTTGTTCAGAAAGTAATGGCAAACTACTGAATGTAAACTTGCTAAGTAGTCACAAGTAAGTCCTGTACTAACTAACCCACCGAGCAGTGCTTGATAGGGCAAACGTGGTCGGGGCCCTTTAGGATTGTGTCTATGGCGCAGAACAACAGATAGGTCATCAGGACCTGGAGAGAATGGTGCTGCAGGGAGTGATCAAGAGGAAAGGCCAGACGGACACATAATCAGACTGCTACTGCTACCATTAGTATTGGGACTCTTCACTGGCTGTTGAAGATGGTGATGCAGCACATATGGGGAATGCCCTGAGTGCCATGATGTTGGTTCTTGACTCAATTCTGCATTTTGTTGTGACATGCTTTTACCATTGTATTGATAGTTTCATTTACTACATCATTGTACATTCTCACCACCTTAATGAAACAACCAGCCACCACCTTCTCACATGCCCTGTACTTTCAAGCACCAGGGAAAGCTACTACAGCTGTCTTCAACAGTTACCAACTTACTCCATAGGTTTCTGGAACAGCTCCAGGGAACCTACAACTTCATAATAATGTCACTGGAATGCGAAGAGCAACTAAGCAGCTGTCATATAAACAACCATCTTCTTTCTGCTCCAGTATTCTTCTGCCTTTCATCTCCCAAAGAAGCACAGCCTCCTCAACCAACTCACATCAAGCCTTTTGCAGCTAGATTTCTACAGGGTGTGGAAGGCAGCCATGGCAACCCTTGCCTGAGTTGTCTCCTGTGACATGCATGGTTGGTTATATTGTTACTATTCCTGGCTTCCCTGATGGGTCATGGTAACACACATACATCTAGCGTTAGTATTGTGCAATAACTGCCACAAACAGAAAGAGCTCAAGTAGAATGAGGACAGTTGTAGGCCCATATTTTCTTTTGTTTGGTATAAACTGAGTGCGTGGCACGACTCTGTGAGCTGTGATATTCACGTGGAATGCTTCTACATGTCCGCTTTTGTTTGTACAGTGACCTGCATGTTCGGAACAATAGCTGCCGGCTGTCGCTGAATTGACTGATTTGCCTTTTCGGTTCACCAGCACATTTTTCAGGAGACTCCTGGGAGTTGGCGCTGGAGCTACAGAGTTCGTGCTTAATGCGATGCTTTCGGAGGGTCGCCCTGCGGATAGAGACAGAGCCATGTGAGAAAACCCGGGTCAATGAGGTCTTTCTGGTGACTGCCGATTCCATCGACGATGAACTGTGGTTTTCGTGGAGGACTTATGTGTGGCATTCTGGCAGTGGCATGCACAGTGTACCTGTGCGGGCTGTTGGATTGTCGAGACTCCTGTCTGTTCCAATTTTCACATTGGACAGTGGGGAGCATTTTGTGTGATATTCACTGGCACAGGAACAGAACATAATGGGGACGACCCGTTGCTGTGAAGTTGGAACCTTGACTAACTAAACACACAAACACGATCTCTGAGACAAAGGCTGGTGAGATATGGCGTATGCAGACCAAGCTAGACATACACAGTACAACACATGCCACAAGCATTATAAAAAAAAAAAAAAAAAAAAAAAAAAAAAAAAAAAAAAAAAACACACACACACACACACACACACACACACACACACACACACACACACACACACACACACACACACACACACACACACACACACACACACACACACACACACACACACACACACACACACACACACACACACACCAGTTTCGAAAAGTAAACGTTGGCCTCAGGTTTCAGATATGGGTACAATTTTACTGTAATTCACAATCCTTAAGAAAAAGAACATCATTGACGTTTCACATTTATTATTTCTTAATTTACAGTTACAGCAAAGGAAAACTAAACTCACAAACAACGGCATAAAACTACAAACAGATGAACAATTTTCCACTTCACTTAATGAATGCATAAGTTACAATCATCAAACAACAGATTAACAACCTCCCACTTCACTTAATGAATGCATGAGTTACAATCATCAAACAACAGATGAACAAGTTACAATCATCAAACAACAGATGAACAAGTTACAATCATCAAACAACAGATGAACAAGTTACAATCATCAAACAACAGATGAACAAGTTACAATCATCAAACAACAGATGAACAACCGTCCACTGAGTGCAACCCTCCTTAATTGCCTGCCATGACATGCATGGTTGGCTAGTGTTACAATTCTTGACTTCCCTTATGGGCCCTGGTAACTGTCATTATTGCCTATAGTACCTTGTTGCGGTGTAGGACAGGGAGGTCTTGAGCCTGAGGAATAGAGGCCGCCTGGCTACTGTGTTTTCTTTTTTACTCCTTGCAGAGGGTTCCAAATGTTGCTGTATGTAGCCGAGGCGCGGTGTTGGGGTGAGCGCCCAACATTGCTCAAATACCTCAATGGCTCGTGAATACATAACCTATGCAGCAAAAGTCCAACTCCTGGCCTTCACGTGGCGGACCTGTTTAAACTAACAGGAGAAGGGGCGACGGCGAGTCTCTGGCGCCGGAAAATAACCAGTATGCTCTAGATGTGTATGCACGTACATGCATGCGCAGACAGGTGTGTGCGCGCGTACACATCTACACTCGAGTGAGACCACAGTCTGCTCTAGCAAAGAAAGGTGCTGAAGACGGAGGCAACCAGCCAAGAGGCGCACCACAGAAATCAGGATGCCACGCAATCACGCAAAATGGAATATGTC